>OX402542.1:7173361-7747430 GCA_948098885.1 Drepanosiphum platanoidis | reverse complement strand
ATCGGCGTTCGAAATTCGCCCCGTTCGACCACCCGAAATTACAAAGCGATGACGCGACGACGAGCTTTTGCAAGAATTTCCAAAAAAAACCCGACCGGAAACAAACACCGTAGTCATATGGTGTTACGCAATCCATAACGTATACTCGACGGCGTGACATAATCTTTTTGTTTTTTTTTTTTATCGTAATTTTTTGATAACGTGGGCGGCGGCGGCGCGAAAACGAACGAACCAATCGGAATCCGGTTGTTGTTATCGCGTAACATCCGGCGATGCCGCCGCCGCGCCGCCGCCGAGGTGAAATCGGTTCGGCGCTCTGTCGTTCCGGTGTCAGTCGCGTTTCCGTCGTCGTCGATGGCGGCGCGGTGCCGTTCGCCGTTTTTCGTTTTTTTTTTTTTTCCGATAACGGTTTGTGTCGCGTTTCAATCGGTCGTCGAAATTTCAAAGCCGGAACAACGGAAACGCGAGAACAACACACAAGAGTTGTTGTACTTCTCTGCAGGTAAGCCGATTCCTATTATTTATTTTAATCGCGAAAATTTTAAAACGAGTCGACAAAGTATTTTTTCTGCGACTTTTTCCCCTCAGTAAACTATTAGTGCATATTGTAAATTATTTTTTCGACTTTTAGAGATTATTTTCATCGTTCGCGGAAGGTGAATTTCGCGCCGAGCGAATCGTTGTTTCTCGTCGTCCTTTTTATATCCGCGCACACGGTTTAAACACGGCGCGGCGTACCGCAAAATGACCTTTTTTCTCTGCTCGTCGTACGAGCGTTATTTTTCGCATAGAGTTTAAATTTTAACGAGTACTACGAATTTTCGTCTACGTCGTCGCCGTACACATATTTATTTATTTTTTTTTTTGCCCAGCGGATTTGTAAAAAAATAAAAACTAATATATATTTAAACTAGTGAAAACAATTTGAAAAATTTATAAATCGTTCTTCTTGGAATAATAAAACTCGACTAAATAACAATTTCTTTGAAATTATTTTTAATTTGTAGTATACACGCTTTATAATTTCGGGTTACACACAATGGATTTCGGATTTCGTATTGAGTAAAAAACTAGATAAACTAGTGAAAACAATTATTTAAATCATTCTTTTTGGAATAAAACTGCATAACGATTTCTAAAAAAATTTCCAAGTGTGTAGTAAACGCTTTATAATTTCGGGTTACACAAAATGCATTTCGTATAACTTAACTATAACTATAAAAAATAAAAATTATAAATATATATATTTAAACTAGTAGAAACGATTTAAATTTAAGTCATTCTTCTTGGAATAAAACTACATAACAATTTCTAAAAAAATGTACTAGTAGAAACGATTTAAATTTAAATCGTTCTTTTTGTAATAAAACTCAACAAAATAACAATTTCTTTGAAATTATTTTTAATTTGTAGTATACACGCTTTATAATTTCGGGTTACACACAATGGATTTCGGATTTCGTATTGAGTAAAAAACTAGATAAACTAGTGAAAACAATTATTTAAATCATTCTTTTCGGAATAAAACTGCATAACGATTTCTAAAAAAATTTCCAAGTGTGTAGTACACGCTTTATAATTTCGGGTTACACAAAATGCATTTCGTATAACTTAACTATAACTATAAAAAATAAAAATTATAAATATATATATTTAAACTAGTAGAAACTAGTAGAAACGATTTAAATTTAAATCGTTCTTTTTGGAATAAAACTCAACAAAATAACAATTTCTTTGAAATTCTTTTTAATTTGTAGTAAACGCTTTATAATTTCGTATTGCACACAAAAATAGGCCCTCGGAAACGCTAGGGCTGACCTAGGGCTGATCTAGGGCTCACGAACTGATTTTCGGTGACGCGTTAGTTGGTGATTTCTCCTTTTTTTTTTTTTTTTTCACTTCGAATAAACACGTACGCGATTTTATTTTTTAAATTTTTATCGATTTCTCTCGCGTTTCTGAGAGTTTCCGTGGAAATGTATTTTTTTATTTTCCATAGTAATTGCACACGACAAAAGCGCGCGCAAATAAATGAAACCGAATTTATTATTGTAATTCGAGAAAAAGTAATAATCTAATTTGAAATAATATCGGGGGGGGGGGGGGAAAGAAAACTTATTATTTTTTACCTTTATTATAAATTATAAATTACCTTTTGCGCGGGTCACGTTTGACGTTATCGAGTGTGGGCACACACACACACACACACACTATCGTCAGATAAAATGACGAAAATAATTTCCGATTTTAAATAAATCATAAATAAAAGTCGTAAATATTAAAAATCATACAGCGTGTTTGTGTCGAAATAATAATATATTATTAAAAATCAGATTATCACTATCGCTTTTGTCACGGTTTTCATACAAAAATATCATATTGTCAAGTACATAATAATATTAAGTATTGATTTTCTACGGCGCGTTTTAAATTTTTGAATTTTTCATTCGGCACAATATGGTGGTTGAACTGGTTGGCCCGTTCTAACGTTTACTTTCGATAGTGTGTTTTCCAAGTGGAAACATTTTTCCGAGCGTTTTTTTGTTTAAAAAAAAAAAAAAAATTACCAGTATGTAAAAACGACATCGAAACAACACACTCGCGCACAAATCGAGTAAATACGTTTAAATTATAATCACCTGATTCGGAGCTGGAGGTTGTTGTTCTTAACTTGACGTCGGACAAGACGGGTGGTTTCGCCGGTTTGAACAATGTCTTGAGCGGTTTATTCGGACAACTCAATTGTTCCATTATTTCCGATTGTTTCTAAAACAAAGTCGCCCGATTATAATATAATAATAATTATTACAGCCGTTGTTTTACGATATTATAACGTTTATAAAAACCCGAATAAATATCGTTCGGGCGTTTTATTTTATTATTTTAAATAACAAATGTTCGTCGTCGTTTCAGATGAAAAAAATCTAGACGATATTACGTATTATATAAGGCTAGGATTTCAATGGTTTTGCATCTGTTTTTCCCGACGACGCGACGTCTTATACGATATGCTTTCCAAATGTTTTTTTTTTTAAGGCATATTCTCATCGACTCGCTAGCCTCGATAACGATATACATCAGTGGTTCCCAACCTTTTTTATTCTACTTAGCCCCCCTTTGTAGATTTTCGAAACTCTCGCGCGCGCCCCCCCCCCCCTTCTATAACATGGAAAATATATCGCTTTTTTCGAGTACCTCACAAAGAAATTATAAAATATCCGGGATGAATTCAATTTTATTGAACGATAATAATTATTATAAAATAGTAAATAATATAATATCATAAAATTGACAATATTTATTAATGTGAACGCCGCGCCGCCGCTGGCAACACTTTTCTCTAGACAATTTTTTTCTGTTTGGCTCAACTAAATTTAATAAATAAAAACTGTATTTTGTAACGGCTGCTTACGCCTCGCCAGAAATGTTTAATTCGGAATTAAATTTAAACAAATAAAATATAAATTTTACGAACAATACGAATGGACGTTTATTCCGAAAATCACTCGAAATTTCTCCATCTTATTCTTCTTTTAGCGCACATAAACGTATAATATTTCTGAACTTTGACGCATATTTTGCCACTTTTTGGCGCACAAGTGCATATTATACTTTTTTAGGCCACGAGCTCGATAACGATAATATACTTGGATAAAAGTAGAAATGTTAAAAATACTACAAATTTGCGGTGCTCTCGTGAAACACGAGTCCGGGGTGAAAGAACGACAATAATTTGACGGTTTTTTTTTTTTTATTTCACGTTTGACTTTCAACTTGAATCGACTGCGCGCGGATGCTCGTTTGCCGACGACGATTCTCCGCCAAACCGCACTCGAACGACGACGACGACGACGAATTCGTCGGCGCGTCGTCTCCCGTTCGAGTATTATATTATAGTAGTCGGTGTTTATCGTCCGATAGATTTACAACGTTTTCGTATTGTTATTATTAGATTACAGTCGCTCGGCGCGTAATTGCATTACGATCGCGGGCCGTTGTAGTTGAAAAGGCGCGCGGCAAACGGTAGAAATCACGGCGGCGGCGGGCAGGTATATAAAATCGAATGCGAATTGTTTTGAACAATAAATTAATTAACTCGATTATAATTGAAACAATGCGCGCGCGCGCGCGTAACGATATTAGTCTTAAAACGTACGAGCTACGGCGTGTAAGTGTAAGTGCACGGAAAGGGTCGATTGCGCGATGTGAAATATTATTTTACTCCGGCCTAGCCGACGAACCCAAGGCCCTCCGCACACTACTAACCATGTTTCCTTTGCAAGTGACGTTTTTCGACACTCCCGGACTGCACTCCTTGGTGAGTTGAATGGCAGGACGTTCCGGCAAAAAGGTCACCGTCATGCCTTCCGTCATGCTCGTCATGCAGCCGCCGTTGCTCTTGGACGCCCAATACGGAACTATAACACATCCAACGGCACGCGCGTTATTATTTTTTCCCGACTACTACTCGAATAGATGGGGGGGGGGGGCGAGTCGATTGAAAAACGCGATAATTTCTCGACGAAACGGGGTAAATAACAAAAAAAAAAAAAAAAAATGGACACCCGTCTATAGATCGGCCGGCTTCATCAACCTTTTCGCACTCTCGACCCACTTTTTTAGGCCTACATTTTTCGCGACCCGCGTAGGGGTAAAAAAAAGGATAAAATTGCTTTATATAATAGTAGCGCGTAACTTAGGGTGACCATTTCTAAAAAAATAAAATACAGGACAAAAATAATATCCATAATATTTTTAAATTAATAAGTATTTATTACTCGTACATTTTTTTTTTTGATTTTTAATCGTAAAAAATACAATATTTAACTATTAAAGATTAAAATTAAAAAATACATAAGACTTTATTTTGAAACGTCACGGTGGCGCTGCGTCGAACTATCTGGCCGCCCGAATTTCCCCGAAAAACTCCGTTTTTATACGGAGTGTTTTTGATGAGATATAACTATACAATTATAAATATACTATTAATATATACGCCACCAACAACAATAATGTGATGTAACAATAATTATGGTAAAAACAAAAATACAACTGATAAGTATAGATTATTATATTATTCTATTCAATAATGTCATACAAAAATATTCACAATAAAATCAATTTCAAAATTTTATGAATTAACAGTAAAGTAGGACAAAAAAAGGATTAATAAGGGACCAGACTTGAAATTACGGGATAAAAAGCGTCCTGAGTGACGTTTGTCAGGACAACAGGACACGAAGCCGAAATAAAGGACAATCCTGTATAAAATAGGACGTATGGTCACCCTAGCGTAACTGAATAAATAAAAATTACATTTTATTAGGTAGAGATTATTAAATTGTTATTAATTGATTATAATATTATATTACTCGTAAATTTTCCTATATTATAATCGATGTCATACTGCGTAGAATCACGATTCCGATAACCATTATAATATTATATAATATCGTTGATAATATATTACAATCGGTTTTAAACGGAAATTATTTTTAAACCTTCTATAATTTTACAAGCTTGATTTTTATTTTAAAAAGAAGACTTACTTGACCAAAAACGGGTCGCCACCCAGCACTATATCAAAGTGTGTTTTACAAAAACGTCGAGAGTACGGTTTATAAAAAAGCTCGTGGTGTATACTATTTCGTTTTCAAAAGTTTATTTGAAAAACCGAACGCGCGTCGTCGACTCTCGGTCGTGTGTTTTGTCGTCGTGTCTCGCGTCGAAAATATTCAAATCGGCACGTAGAAATGTGTAATCGATTTTTTGTAAACGAGTTTGATAAATTTAACATACAATTGAATAATATTATGATATTATTATGCTTTTGTGGGTATCCAATATTGGTTAATTGTATGATTTACGTAACGCAATTAAGCAGTAGACACGCGCGCGAATCGTCACCTTATTCATTTTGGCCAGCGACGATAGTGACAAAGCGCGTAAGTCATTATGACTTTGATTATCATTACAATTATTATCATCATACGCTCTCTGAAATACACGGCGGAAACGCAACAAATGAAATAATATAATAATATAATTTGCATTGCACGCGTTTCATACTTTCGATAAAATACTAGTGTTGTGCACAACGATATGTTTTCAATTATCGATATCGATATCAATATACGATATATCGATACGCGCGACAATGGACTTGTTTTTTATTTAAAATTATACCATTGGTATCCACTTTAAAGCGTAAAATTGACATAGACGATCGACGGACGAAATAACGAGACTGAAATTATTGTATTGCGATATAATATGTTCATTATGAGGGCGCTTTATCGTTTTAGTATTGCTTATCGTATAATATTTATCGTTCTTTGATATTGATTTAAATAAATAGAAAATAGAAAACAGAATGAATCGATTATCGATGTACTTTCAATAAATTAGTCGCATCGATATCGGTAAAATGGTTCGATATCGAAATACGATATCGATGTGTGCATCACTATAAAATACGGTCTCGGATTTTTTTTTAAAGACGTTTTTTCGCCTTTTTTCGCTTCCCGTCGACGATAGACTATATTATTAGGTATATAGATTTAAATACCTGGGAGCTCGCAGACAAACGACGCCACTTCCGGGCCGCCGCAATGTAGACTGTGCCATTTGAAATTGGCCGTGGGGTCGGTGACGACGCAAACCGGGTCCGACGAACGCGGCACCTCTTCTTTGAAGTATCCGCTCCTCGCCAGCGGCTGGTAATTGCTGTAAAATATGCGAAACCACGTTTGCGCCGATAACGTTTAACATTCGATCGCCGACGCGCCAATGTCGTTATAATATACGATCGACGATTTGATTGGGTTGCGCCTACGTATAATATCATAACCCGATAATAATCGGGCGGTTCTTAATTCGTCGAATTTTCAGTGGATATATCACTCCGAAACCACCGTCGCGCGTCGTATCCGTTTGTCAATCGGACAAACCAAAGTCGCCGGGGCCCGCTCGAATTCGTTTTCTCACGCGCGAATTTATCGAATCGTGTTTAAAAAATCGGCTCGAAATAATCGTCGTCGCCCCCGAGAGTATATTTTATTTTACATAATATTTTAACTGGTTATAATATACGCTTTTTCCAAAATAAATTAGTTTCAAAAAAAAAATAAATAACAACAGTTATAGAAATAACCGACAATTTAAAACAATATTATATTATTGGACTCGGAACAAAGCATATATTATTTCTTAAGTGGCCCCTAGACGATCAATATTATATTGACGAGTTAGATTGACACCAGCGTCAATGTACTTCAATCACCTCGTCAAACACAGCCATCAATACTCATTCGATTCTGGATTTCAAAGTATTTGTGTCTGTTTTCTCTACTGTGAAATCAGATTTATACGGCTTAAAGTGTCCGCAATTGTTTGGAGTGCTTTAGCTTTTTTATTTTTATTGAAATAATCAATTGCCATAGTTCAGGATGATCACGATATGCAGTTATCAAAAGTGTTAAAAACTCACGCTCACCACCAGATTCGTCGCCAAGCGGTATCGATAGTTCAGCCATGCTGTCTGACTGATAAATGATAAAAATTTCGGAAATATTGACAATAAACGCTTCTAGACGTTCAATACGTCCAGTCAATCTTGCCCGTCAATGAGCATCAATCAAAATTTCTATCAATCTCTTTCAATGATTGACAATCCATATCAATATCCTTCTAAACGATCAATACTCGCTTCAATGTGGTTCCGTCGATATTATTGATACAAATATTGACAATATTATTGATCGTCTAGGGGACACTTTAGCATAATCGTAGCACAAGGAAGAGCGTAATCGTTTTTCAATCGATAAATCCCTATTTATCGGCTCGGCGACGACGTATTCGTTTGGTTTTCACTCGCGGTCTTGCGAAAGAAACAACACCGTTCTACTCGTATTGTTACGTTTTTTAAAATAGATCGGAACGCGTCGGACTCACTAGGAGAACTGGCGACCACCTCCTCGTCGCGCACGTTTTATCTCCGAAATACGTTTATAGGGTTTCCGTAGATTATATCTATTGTTTGAACGCGTAACCGTTATAAATATTATATTTCAACACTGGCGGAACAAGCCCAGACCAGACAATTACAACAGAATTATATAATATATATATCCGCGAGTTATTGTGTTTTATGAGAAAAGTTTCTCAACGCGCCCGTTCTCTCGTTGATTATTGTCGAGTTTACCAGTTTTAATTTACCAAACGCGTCCTCTCTATCTCTCTATCCTCGTCGCCGCGGCGGTTATTAGAGAGAAGACGAACAATTCGTATTTTGTTGTACTACTACTACTACTACTACTACTACTACTACTCACGTCCATGTAAATTCGCTGGCCTCGGTGTTGCGCTTCAGACCGATCCAAACGTTCTCGGTAACGTCCAATTGGAAATCCTTCAGATAACTGCGGATGGCTTCGAACTGGCTGTTGGATTCGACTGCAACAGAGTTTGCGAAAACAACATGAATATCACGGAAATGACTGTTTGCGAACGACGACGTGCGGCGAGTAAATAATAAATATATACATCCAAGTTTAAATTACATTTCGACGCGATCGGGGATAAGTGATCCTAGCAGGGCTAGGATTTGTATGCAATAAAAAATTGTAAAACATGCATTTTGATTTTAATAAGATAAACACAAAAATATTTATTTATTGAAATACATCAAAGCTTTTTGTCTTAATATAATATAATTGAGAAATAAAATTTATAATTCACATTCGCTACGTGTGTTACTACACGCTACGACCACATATTATTTTAAATTTTCGAAAACGAATGATCGGCGATTGGATCGTTAGTTGTATGGCTGAAGCTCCGTTCAACGTCACACGATGACGAAATATACTATAAACAATGCATTTTTCGCATTCTTATAATCGAAATATGCAATAATATTCATTTTATTCAATATATTATGCATTAATATGCATTTAATCCAAAATATGCAAAAAAACATGCAACATAAAAAACACCGCCATTTATCTCATCATTTGGTGATCCGTGGACATTACTGACAAAATCAATAATCAGAAGTCGCAAAAAAAAAATACAAATCCTAGCCCTGGTGATTAGGATTTATTTATTTTTTGTCTATTTACGTCTTGTCGACGATTTCGCTGAGCCTCGCCCAGGTGGTTCTGTCCATCTAAATAATATTATTAAATAAACTAAATATTACACTATTAGTTACGTTACTCTCAAGTCGATTTCGAAACGTGCCAACGGTTTATTCGACGTGTTCTATTTCTATCGCATATTATCGTTCGAAAACGATTTTTTACATTTAAATTTCGTTTATGCTCGAACGGCGTTTGGCGTTTTAATTCGGGGGCGGTAAAAATGGTTTTCGCTCCGTGATGGCGCGGAAAAGACAAAGGACTAGGTCGAATTGCGTTCTTTTCACACGTAGGCGGGTACGATTTATATAAGTGTATATTTTAATCGATTCACTACGACGACGCGCGTTTGATATTTCACGTCGATCGATAAATAAGTAATAGATTTAATATCTATCGCGCTTCATTCGTCGGACATAAATATAGGTTAAAATACAATAATTTAACGTTTAAAAGCGAATACAACACGTGTGTGAATTCAAAATAAAACGATAGAGTCAAAAATATTTGATTATAAAATATAATTATAAAAACTCGACAAATCGAACTAAACGCTCGGCCCCCTCGATTATTCGAAATGTCTATATAGTAATAAATAGTATTTGTACTACCCAGTATTATAGACTTGAATCGTATCGTTTTTATCAATTAATACATTTTAAATACGATCGTTCACCTCTCTTTAATTCGAATTCTTTCCCCTCTCGACGGATCTATCCGAACATCCCTCTATAAATCGAATTTTCAGCTCGGTCTCGTGAATTTCGAATTATCGACAGTGGTGTAAACCGTTTTTCGAATAATATTATCGTTTCTATAGATAAAAAAAATAAAATAAACGGTCTACGACTAGAATTTTTAAAAACTACAGTCTGGCTTTTGCGCGCCACTATTTATTTATTACGTAATTACCCATTAAGTAGTATAGTTTTGGATTTGTATAAAAATGTATCATATTTTACTCGCTGTGTGCCGAGAGGTGAATATAAAAAAAAAAAAAAAACTCTTCAATACGAGAAAATCTCGTCCGCGAAAGGTTGGCTTTAAAAATAGGCCCTATAAATCGGTTACTATACGACAACGCTTACACGCGTTTGCCCGCGACTTTTTGTTTTTCGTTAATACACCGCCGCCGCCGCCGCCGCCGTTGTTATTAACTGTACACGGTCGAGTAATTTTTTTTCATTTTCGCGAAACGAAAAAACCGAAATTACGAATCACAAATTACGCCGCTAAATATACATTTAAATAGCTGCGCGCGGTCGTTTTTTTTTCGTTTTTTTTTTTTCGTTTACCTGGTAAAATTACGCGCCGGCGTTGTGTATATAATAATAACGTACAATAATAAATTATAATATTTAAATATTATTACATTTTAATTTATCGCCAGAACATTTTTTCGACTCGTAAAAAAACAAAATATATTAGAGGCGGTAGCGCAGGCCATGGTAGCGGCTACACTCACTCTACCGAACTCTAAATTTATAAATATTTAAATATTAATTACATTCGGCGGTTATAAAAAAAAAAAAATACATAAAAAATAAAAAAACAATTTGTTTTTCTGCTGCTGCATTATTTGTGTTTCGGAAACAAAAGAATTTGCATACAAAAAAATGAACTTTTTCCACTTCATTATTATTATTATTATTATTTCATAAACACAATGTCTTTTATGTTTTACGATTAAATTACGAGATAATTTATATTAATAAATTAAGATAGATATTGTGTATTGTGCGAAATACACGTACTCTCTTCTCGGAGAGAAACGTAACGTTTTTCGTTTTTTATATTTTTAAATTAACTCTTTTTTTCTTTTCTTTTTTTTTTTTTCTGCTCGGGCGAGACGACTTTTCGCCGCTGCCTGCTGAACTCTGCTCGAATAATAAATCGTTGTATGTATATTTCGTAATAACGCGGAGGCGAAACAATTATTTCTTTTCTCTCGATTCGCCGCCGCCGCCGCGCCGCCGAGTTAAATCTGTTCGGTCCGAGTAAAAGTTTATTTTAGGACGTCGATTGTGATGTTGTTGTGTACCCCCCTTTGTGTTGTACCTCGAATATTCGAGTTGGAAACGAAACGGAAAAAAAAAAAAATAAAATAAATATACTCACTCTATCGATTTTTACTTTTTCAAATGAAAAAAAAACTATTCGTAGTGTTTGAATTAAATTCAAACTAAAAACGACGAATAGTTTAAAAAAAAAAAAAAAGGAAACGATCGACTCGCGAACGCAATAATACGAGTAAAATAATCATTTCGAGATCGACGACTGCGCGATGTGTGTGTGTGTGTGTGTGAGTGGGACGACGACGCGAACAGTTGGTTTTTAACAAATTATCAATCGTCTTCGAGTCGATGTTATCGTTAAATCGAAAGAAACAAACTAAAAAGAAGAAAACCAAAACTTTTAATAATCCATTAGCTCTCGAACGATTATTAAATTTAACGACGTCGACGACGGAGTGTTACGGTAAATCTTCACAGATATAATTTTAACAAACGCGCCGTCCGATTTATTATTGTAAAACTATCATTTTTTCCCGTCGATTCGTCGTTTTGCCGGCGCGCGCGCGAGAGCCTCTCGAAAAAAATCTACTAGACTCTGTATCACCGTGCTCGCTCGTTTACGGCGTATTTTTGCTCGAAATAGGTTGTTTTTCAGAGTAGTGTGTACGCTGCTGACGCGTGCACAGATGTGTTTTTGGTCGGCGTTTTCCTCCACCCCCCCTTTCCCGGCGACGACGGCCCAAATTAATGGATGCGTTTCGAAAACTTTCACGCGCGCGCGCGCGCGTATTATATCGTTTCCCCGACGCGTTTCAATTACAAGTCGCCGCGCCGCCTCGCCGGAGGTACGTACATGGTACATGATCTATTGCGCGCGGATCGTTAAGTCTAATTTGATTTTCGGCCAAACTCGAGGACCTCGAAGGATTAGACGGACGCCTCTGCGCTGTCCGCGATTTCAATCCGAGTAACGACGATTCCAACTCGGAAAATTACAATTTAACTAAAAACCTCGTAGTAAAAGTGTATTTTTAGTTATGTTATTTTATTACTCGATACGGTCATTCGTCGGTGTCGAATTTTCAACCAAGTTACTACCACACGACTTTGAATAAAAAAAAAAAACGCATCGCCGAGTATACCTGACAATTCGTAGCCCTTAATCTCGACGCCCGAGTTATGATTGTCATTTTTTTTTTTTCATAAACCGGACGAATCGTCGCGGCGTGGCGGCGGCGCTACTACTCTCGACGTTTCCACTCGTTCGGGATTTACGAGTAGTACGAAATTTATATCCTTTTTGCACGTCGCGCGTCGTTATGAAAGCAAAGCGAATCGATTTCTATAAAGTCGTGTCGTCCAGAAAACGCATCGCCTATGCTTCGTATATATAGGTCAAACAATGCTAATTCGTTTCCTGGAATACTATATAAAAATCATTGAATTCTCAAAGGATCTCCGCGTTTTTTCCCGAAAAACAGTGGCGCAACTAGGATTTTTTCAAGGGGGGTGTCCGCCAGTAGCGTATACAGTGTTTGCCCAATTCATTTCCAAATTTGTTAGTATACTATGTACAAGTGACCGTCGTCACGACTACTATTAAACATTTACCTATTATATTATTTTATTCAAACGATCTGAATCAAACCACCACCGTGATTATTTCTGAATACACTACCATGACGTCCAACGTTTTATTAACTAAACAATTTATATCGCGTGAGTACGTGACACGTATGTTTAGATTAAAGTTACATATAATTTTAGTAAAATTGTCAAGAAGTTTACAAAATTAACAATTATTATGCATATAACAATATTATAAATTTTAAATTACAAAGTCTAATCTCGTCTTTTGTTCTTTGCTAATTCTTTTATAACGGCGTCTATATCAACTTTGATTTCTCGGCGAATATGCAATGCTGCCAAACCATTTTGTCTATTATCTGCTGTTGAATTTCTGAGGTATGTTTTTATTCGCTTTAAAGTTGAAAACGACCTCTCGGCTTCACAAGACGTCACGGGTAACGTTAAAAGAATCGTCAGTTTTTTTCAATGGTTATTGAATATAATTAAATATAAATTTCCTATTATACGGTTCAAGGGGGGTGTCCAGACACATGGGCGCCCGCAGGAAATTTATCAGGGAGGGGCATAATGAAATCACACTAAAAAACCATGAACCGTTTTCGTGCAACCATTGATGTCTAAATGCTCGAGTTCTTCCTAATTTTAAATCACTCTTAAAGTCATAAGTAGTATTCGGTACCCAAGGATTACGTAAAAGTTCATGTTTTAAACAATCGTCAATATTTTCGACGTTCAAATAATTTCCAATATCTTTTTCATTGGTTAAGATGTGACATGACCGTCGTTATTTTTTGTATTCATGGTAACCGAAGCACTTTCAACTACACACGATTCCGACGACTCTATATTGACTGTATTATTTATTTCAATTGAATTAGAGCCAGTAGAGGCTTCACTAAGAGAATCACACAGTTTGGGTTTTTTAAAAAAAATTTCTGATGTCCATAACAGTATAAACAATAAAACAAAATATTAAATATACTAAATACAGTACGTACGTAATTTAACGTGGTCCGTGTTTCACCGTAGACGTTGATAAAATGACAACTGATTTCATTTCACAATAAATTATTATAATTCCCAATGTGATATTGTACATTCGGTTTATTTTTAGTTATCTCAGTTATCTAACTCGTTACCTATCTCTACGTTGTGTGCGTATATGTGCGTCAGTCGTCATAAGTGGTTCGCCACCCACAGTTTGAGAAACGCTGCACTAGGCGATTAATATAAATTCCCAGAATTTAAACGTATTTAATGTATTACACTAATATGCGTTATTTTGTACGTCTTAAAGTATATTGTTATTACAATCATCAACCGCACACACTAAAGTAAAAATATCGATGAAATGTTTATAAATCAAAATAAAAGTTAAAATGTTCAACATTCTATTTGAATTCCAAGGGGGGTGCAGATGCCCCGTCTTGCCCCCCCCCCTCCGGGCGCCCATGTCCAGACACCCAAAACACCCCCCTTGGTTGCGCCACTGTTTTCAATATTTCGAAACTAAAAAACCGAGAAAAAATATATAAATACTACGCGTAAACGATATCGTCCGAATAACGTTTTCATATTATAATAATATATTATTATTTTATCAGACGCATTATAATACGTACGTATAACACGTACTTACATTCCTACGAGGACGTGGGTTTTTTTCGGTCCGTCATAAATTTCAAGAATGTGTTCTTCTTTTTCTAATAATCGTTTTTTTTTTTCCCAGCGCTTTGTTTATCGCGCGGTTTTACGTACATACGTCGTCGCCCAAACCGAACGAGTCGTCCGCTCCGGGGGCGGCGGTCCCCGATTTAATATTGTCCCTCGTCTCGAATTACCTACCTATATATACATTGTCCAAAGCCAATAATAAAATTCCGCGTTCCACGAAAAGGACACATTCGATAAATAAATCGCGTTCGGGGATGGGAAAGTCATCCGCATCTATTGATTTTCGCAATTTACCCCGTGTGTCCACCACAAACTCGGGCCAAAGCGCGCTAAATACGCGTTCGATTTTTGTGTGTTGTCCACTAGGACGATAGATATCGAAAAAGATTCGCGTCCTCGTTCTTCGTTTCCGAAACCAGGACGAAAATATTTTTCGACCGATGATGATATCCTTTACGCGGTAGATTTTTATTTCGATTCGTCGAAATTTCCAAAAGGATTATAATATATTATAGTGTGTAGACCAGGGGGGGGGTCTGCAACCTACGTTTGAGAATTTTCCGCATACAATAAATTAGCCGAATAACCCGGCTTCGCCCGTGTGCAATATATGACTTTTTATTTAATCAGGTTTTTTACCCCTTTTAACAACTCCGGTAGAGGTCGAATTTCGGAAAATCCTTTCTCAAGGATTCTCCGTTATATAAAACGAAAAACCGCTAACCGAATTTCATGCTCAAAGCTCCGGCGGTTCCGGCCATGCGAATTTTTCTAGTTTCACCCTTTTTTTTACCGCTCTTAACCCCCTTAGGGGTGGAATTTTGAAAAATCCTTTCTTAGTGCGCCCCTACTACATTGCCCGAGGAACCACTTCTGCAGACGATTTCTTATATTATATAGACGATCAAGTAATAACTAAATAATAAAAGTAGCTCCTTCTGGTGGTGTTGTTCTTGACGACTACACAAAAACGGCAAAAACCTCGTTGATCACGAAAATTCGTCTATAATAAATTAACCGTTCGATAAACGACGTTTCGTCATACACGTATCTGTCTATTGGATTTCTCAATTTTTCTCTAAACAATTTTGGCCCGCAGTAAATAATAAAGGAAAAGAAGAAGAAGAAGAAGAAAAACCGGCAGGGCAAAAGAGTGTAGTATTATAGTTACGTGACGACGACGCGACGCGCGTATTATCGTGTCGTCGCGTATTTTTTCCGACGTGAAAACCTCACATAACGCATTATATAATGCTATTATAAATCCTTCTTTTTTTTTCTCTCTCCTCGTAATACACCGTCGTCGGTTGTACGTACGTACGTACGTGTAACCTTCCGCGGCACACACATATTTTATATCATTTCTTAGCGCGTTGATAATGTTTCATCAACAAAAGTGGTCGATTTCCGACCGACTCTATTGTAAACAATAATAATAAATATTTTATGAAACATAAAGCACTCTCGTAAATTGTGCACACATTGTTTTCGGTCGGCGAGACCTGCTCGAGTAGGAGGAGAGGCGGCGACCGAGTTCGAGTGTAGTGAATTTAAGTATTTATTTTATTTTTTTTCGTAACGTATATTATTATTAATACGTATATATAATAGTAATACGTATGTGTCGACCGAAAAAGAGAAAATAATAAACACTCTCTGGCGGCGGCGGCGGCGGCGAACAAAGTCGAACCAACGATATTAATCTCGCGCGGTAGTTTATTTTTTTAAAAAGTTTAAATTGAATTTCGAACTTAATAATTCACGTCTTTATTATTTATATTTCGTACACGCTCCGCCGCGCCACAAAAAAGTTAATGGATATAAAATTTAAAACAAAAAAATCATATTACGGCTGGCGCGAGATGGTTTGCGCGAGATAAATTTTAGTGATACTCGTATATAATGTTATTATTATTACAATCCATCAATCATTCCGCGCGGACGTATAAATGCGTTTCTGGTGTTACCCATCATCGAATCCGCGCGCGCCAGTGTTAAATCAAGGCGATCGCGACGCGTAATAATACCGTCGCGTCGTCGTCGTGATGGCGGTGGTATTATAATAATATTATATTTGAGTGCTGCGAGAAAAACCGTCCGTTTTGTTATTTCGAATAATTATTATTACTTTGGTCAAAGTGCTGGAGATGGAACGCCAGTGCCGTCCCGGGGGGGGGGGGCGGGCTAAATCAGTTATCTAATCCTTAATCCTCCGAACACGTGATATTTATTGGGAAAAAAACAATCGTTTCGTCTAAAACCGCGTCCAGACCGTTTGTCAACAATGTCGGCGACAAAATGTTTCTAACAATGTCACCAACAGAATTTAAAAACAGGCGCGTCCACACCAAAGTAACCAAAGTAATTTGCTAAACATTAACACAATATGTAAATTAGTTTTACATTCCCGATAAAATTGACCGATCAAGTTTTTCATTTTTTTTGTCGACTTTTAATTTTTCAATATTAAGAATTTTTTTTAAATTTATTTTTGTACCCGGGTGGAGTTTAGTCCCATAATATTTGTTTTTCATGATATACGTAAATCAATCAGATGAACAAACACTTTCTTTCGACCATTCCGTTATTTGATTGAAGAAAAAAAATTAAATATCCGTTCAAAAGGAATTTACAGGTTGAAATATGCGATACATATACAGACGGACGAGGTGAACTGAACCAAATATGACGTGTATTTATAAATGTTTATCGACAGAATTTTACCGATCTGGACGTGTCAATACATTGTCAGTGACTGTGTTTATAAACATTGTCGCATTTTTCCCGAGAGTCGAATGGAAAACAAAAATTTGTTGGAGACATTGTTTTTATCCTTAAAAATTCGTAAACATACATATTATACGTACACGGGGTACACCGTACCGAACTAGATTTTCAGATCATCGTAAACCATACGGGACGAATATAATGCGAGTACAAATTTATTTTCTCAACACGTCAAAATGTTACGATTTATGTTTTTACGATAAAAAAACACCCCCCCCCCCCCCCTCGAAATTAATATCGACTAGAATTTGTTTTCGAAAACGTAAAATTGATTTTTCAAACGTACGATGAAACAACAATACAATACAAATCAGAATAATATATTAGTGCACGACGACGTATACGTCTTATAATATTGTGGGGAGGGAGCCCCCCGAGAACTTGAAAAAAAAAAAATAAAAGAAAAGCGCGAGTTAAAAACGCATAATCGATTGTTTTTATTTGTACGACGAGCGCGAATCGAAAGAGAAAAACTCATTTGAATCGTCCGCAGTGTGAAAAACGTCGTGAAAACAGAGAGGAATCTGCGAATCGTACGAAACTAGCCGTCGACGTGTCCCGTCTCTGATTAATCGCTGCAGTAGTGTTATTATATACGCGCCAGCCGAACTCTATAATATATTACATTATGAAAACTCGGAAGTAGCCGCTAATAATCCGCCCCGAGGTACTTTGATCGATACGCGCGCGCGTTAATTTATTACGGCGAAATCTCCGCGGGCGGCGACGAAAACAACGTAATTTAACGAGCTCGCGGCGGCGGCGGCGTTCATAGACGGATCGCCATATATATTATTACACGTAATACACTAACGATTAGAGCGTTACGAGACGAGTATATTTATGTGCGTCGATATATCGTTTGACGAGCGAGGAGCCGTGTGTGGGTTTCGACGTCGTCGTCCGCGTCGCGCGGTATGTGTATACAATATACCGCTCTCGTTTCCGACCCCGCCGCCGGGCTAGTTAGGACTCGCGGGGGTCTGTGAAAAATCGCCACAGCGTTCTCGTACGTTCTCTAACGAGTTCTCTCTCTCTCTCGAGGCCGTCAAATATTCGAGAAATTTTGCGAAAAAGTCGAAAGAGTTGATTATTACGTCTGAAAGAAGAGTCTGTTTGAAACGATCGAGATCCACCGGTTTCGATTTCTAAAATCAAACAAAAAATAGGTGCGGGCGGCGGCGTTTGTGAAATTCGAGCAAGACTATATTATAAATATGATTACGGACGGCAAAGAAAAGTGGGAGATAAAGAAACAAACAACATCCGACTAGACAAACCACCGGCGACTACACAAAGTTAATAGCCGGATAGCACATCCGAGGATAAGTTTGACTTTCTGCGCGCGCGTTTGGAAAACGAATATATAGCGGACGCATAATGCGAACGAAAAGGACATCAAAAGGAAAACTTTGCCTTCTACGCGATAATAACGACGACGGACGGGGATAACGTCGATGGGAGGAGGAAAAAACGTTTGTTTTGTTCGAAACCCCGCGTCGATCTGCAAACGTCCAGGAGACGTGTCGTCGACGAGAACAATACAATATTATTATATTAATCGTGTGGTGTTTCGTCGCCGTTCGCGATAATCGTTTTTATTTCGCGTCTCGAAAATAAATCGCGAGCGATAAATGGGGCGCGTTGAAAAAATACGCGGTCTACGCGGTCGTCGATCGTGGTGAAATGATACGCGCGATATACGTTTTTCAAAAGGCTTTTTTTTTTGATCCGTCGAAAGGGGAAAATACGTTCTCGTCGTCGGCAACTCTTAATGGAAAACAAATAGGGGAAGAAAAAACAACATATCGCTTTAAATATATTTGCGCGGAGAAGGGAGAAAAAAAAGAAAAAAGTACGTATATTTTTACTACATTCGCGCGTTCGATAAACTCGACTAACGCGATTTGCAATGACGTCATATTATTATCTCCCCTCTCGCACGGTTGTAGGGAAAAAATAATAATATTATATTCTCCGAATAATACCGTAGGTTTTTCTCTCGTCCCCCCCCCCCCCGCGCGCGCGCGCGCGCAAATTAATCGAGCCTTTATACGTTTACGGAAACCGCAGTGCGCGCGTATTTAGTGTAAAAAAATGTGCCCTTTTAAATTGACCCTAAAACGGAACCTAAAAACCAAAAATGCAAATTTAAAACCACATATTTCAACCGGTCGATTTTGTGCTCGAAAAGATATTTCTTGTAAAATTAAAAAAAAGGCAAAATCCTATACCAATGTCCTTGGCCTATATTACTGTAGCTTAGGGTCGAAATTAAAAGAAGTAAAATAATCGGTGTGTAAACACACGAAATATTAAACAAAAACGTTTACAAAAGTAGAAAAGTTATTCGAAAATATGACTTTGAATTTGTAAAATTACTATAGTGTTTGTTCCCGATAACGATTGGTTTTTTCCAATAATTGGTCAAAAATTTAAAACCACGTATTTCAACTCGTCGATCGTCACGTTTTGTGCTCGAAAAGATATTTCTTGTAAATCATAGAAAAAGGCTTAATCCTTTACTGTCCTTGGCCTATATTATTGTAGTTTAGAGTCGAAATTAAAAAAAGTCAAATACGTTTACACGAAATATTAAACAAAAACGTTTACAAAAGTAGAAAAGTTATTCGAAAATATGACTCCGAATTTGTAAAATTACTATAGCGTTTGTTCCCGATAACGATTGGTTTTTGCCAATCGATCGCGAGGGCTTTCGTGCGAGTTCGGCTCACGGTTCGAGCCGCGGATAGCAATAAAAAAATCATCGTAGAGCTTTTTGACTAAACGACAACGACGAGAATCGTTCCGCCGACACTGCGCGTGATTATAAACGGCGGCGTTCGTTATCGTACCAATTAATCGCACGCGGAGATAATAATATGAGTTGGCGACGGATTCGCTATCGCCCGTTTTTTCTCACCGTCACGCGCGATTGTTCTCGCGAATAATATATTATAATAATCGGGAGTTTATTTATCGTGAAAAGTTTTCCGTAAAAAAAGAAACATATAATACGACTATCGGTATCAAACCGACTGTTTTTTTTTTGGTTTTTTCATGTATAATTATTTTATAATTTTAATAAATTATTTCATATATTTTGTTATTATTATTTCAATAACAGCGCCGCCGCCGCCGCCGCCGGAGAAACCAGAGAGACGTCGTCGTCGTCGTCGCTGTGCCTACTCGTACTTATTGAATGTCAAATATTTTCCAGTACGTGAAATTCTCGAAACGCAGGAAATCCGACATCTAAGGTATGTACATAATATTATATTGCGCGAAATAGACGGGAAAAAAAAAAATACAATATTATTCGACTTTGTCCGGAGATAATTATTATTATCATCTCGGAGCGTTTATGCGCTTTTCGGTGTAGAATATCCCATCTCTCGTCGCGACCCCGTTTTTAACGCACCTGTAAGTTATGTAACTCGTTTTTCTCTACGTCGTACATTTGTTTATTTATTTAGCGCCGGATTCGGTCCCGAACGCTGCTGTAACGAGCGAATCATAGCCCAACGGGTAGGTGCCTCGCCCGTCGCGCGGGTAAACCTATCTAAATTTCAAAGTCATTAGCACTTCGTTAACCGCGATTACGAAATACGAATTTAACCGAATTTTAATAATCTCGACGATTCGCGGAATTACGTACTCGGCCGGCCGTGGGTGGTTTGACGCGGGTTCGTAAGCCGTTTTTTTCTCCTTCTTCTCGTCTCAAACGTTTTTTTTTTTTTTATAAACTACACGTGGTCGTTGTTATTCGAAGGTTTTAGTATTTTTCAACGCTGCCGTAGTATAATATTATGTTATTTATTTATTTATCAACGCGTTGATGGACAGTCGTCACTATAGACAATAGCAGTTATGGTGTTTTAAGTAGTAGTTTGAGTACGACCGCTATTATAGCAGTTATATATAAGTCGTAAAATGGCATAACCGCTATAGCAGTCGTGTCCGTCAATGTGTTGACGACTTATTGACGAACGGCAGGCCCCCCGGATTAGAGAGAGCAGCCCACGAGTCTCTTGATTTGGATGTTTCGTA
This sequence comes from Drepanosiphum platanoidis, assembly GCA_948098885.1. Taxonomy (NCBI): domain Eukaryota; kingdom Metazoa; phylum Arthropoda; class Insecta; order Hemiptera; family Aphididae; genus Drepanosiphum; species Drepanosiphum platanoidis. Next base: position 7,726,174 of record OX402542.1, on the reverse strand, counting down.
AGCCATTTTTTTCTCATCGAACGTATTCTTTTTGTTTCTTATTTCCAAACGGTAAATAAGTACAATCTTAAACGCAGCACGCGGTTTCTAAAAAAAGTTTTCTCGCGTGAAAAACATAAAACGACCAACAAACTATAAATATTATGTATAATTTGCGCGCGCGACGGAAGAACGCGAATAATAATATTATTCTCTCCGCTAATACTATAACGTCGAGGAAATTAGAGAAGGAAAAGCGCAAAAAACTCGAGTCCGATATAAGCGTCGTCGTCGGGGGGATATCCGCAGCGTTTAGTGCGTATAACGGCCAAAGTTTTTTTTTTTCGTCTACCGAAAATATATACGTATACGAACACCTTTGAGGATCGAATTTCGTGAAAAAGTTTTTTTTTTCTGCTTTACTATCGGTTTAATTAATTTATGATTAATTTTTGGGCCGCCCCGACTAATTTTTACGGAGGTCCGCGTTTCAAACTCGCCAAACTTTCCGCGGTTTTTATGACTTTTAAACACGTTTTTTTGTTTTTTTTTTTTTTCGTTTAGATTTCTATCGATCGAATTTATTATACGTATATACGCTCGTCATGTCTCCACGTCGGCTTAGAAATACAGATTATTTTTAGATTACTTTAAGATCATTTTTTATATCTTTTCATACTCATGTAATGAAAAAAAACTACCCCTGGTGTATATATGGTGCTCGTCGCGTCGAACAAGTTCAAAATACAAAAAACTCTTAAAACGCCGAAAATATTTAACGTGGATTAAGTGATTGATTTTTTTTACAAATCCGTCGTTGGAGTTTGTTTTTTATTACTTCCGGAGAATGCGGAAAAAGCGACCGCGCGCGCTATATTTTGTCTAATAATCGAAACGCGCGTTACAGTGAAAAAAACGTAATATTTACCGCTATAATTTTAAATATCTTTCCCGTCTCAGGTCATAGAGAGAGAGAGAGCGTTCACAACACACAATACGTTTCGAATACGTTTTCCGAACGCGACGACGACGACGTTAAAATATATACAAGTACGTACGACGAGCGGTTTTTAATTATAACGAGATGAGTAAAATATCCAAACGATTTCGCGTTCACTCGCCGGAATTTAAGACGATATAATGACGCGGTGTATGTATAAATAACACATTATTATTCACGTTGATGATGAGATATGCGTGCCGGAAACGAATCGGCGGCACGTCGTCGTCGTCGTGTGGTATATTGAAATTGATTTTTATTCGCATATTTGTAATTATTTGATGACGAATACGACGTAGTGCGTTCATAATAAATGCAGTCTCGTTCACATACTCGTCGAGTTGAAATGAAATAAACTCTACGACCGACGAACGGAAATATATTAGTCAATTTTATTGGCCAATCGACTTGGGAGCGGGTGTTGCAGGATATGATAAAGGACAGGGGGTAAAAGTGCGATCGCCTTCCCCTCCTCCACCCCCCCCCCCGTTTGGACCGAACTTTTTCGCTCGGTTCTAATATTATATTATCCTTTATGACGGTTATTATTATTGTCCTTTGTGTGTCGACGGCACCACACTATTATTATACCTACTACGGAATTTCAAATGTGTCATAAATATCCATATCGAGGACTCTCGCGGCTGCTGCTACCACGCCCGCGGTCGTCACAGTGTTTGGAAAACTAAACTCGTTTACGTTCGAGATATGTGTAATTCGTTATTTTTTCAAAAGGTTTACCGAGTCGTTTCGTCGATTATCGTCGGCCACTGATGATTTCTATTTTCCACAAGCGAGGTATACATAATATTTTTCACATTTCTTTATAACCAATTATTTATTACGAGGACGTTTTTCTAAAATTTTCAATGTGATTATCACACTATATTTTTGTACGTCGCGCGTCGTTATAAAACACTCTCCGTTAGTACACGATATAATAATATTAAAAATCGGATTCTAAATTCTATATCTAAATTCTTTTTCGTAATTATATACCGTAATATTATACAATATTACACATCGAAGAAATATCTCTCTTTTCCGCTCGAAATTGAAAAAAAAAAAAAACAAACTTTTAAAACGCACCAATCATATTATATTATAACACTCGAATAAAATCTACGGCTTTTACCGCGTACAATTAATAAGCTTTATAAATCGATCGATATTAGGTACTTTGGAAAAAAAAAAATAAAAATAAAAATAATCTCTTATCCGGATTGAACGCCATTAACTTTTTACGGGACTTTGGAAACTCGTTCGTGTAGCCTTTTCGTCATAAATTATAAAACGACGACGATGTGAAAAATAAAGAATCGATCGAAAATATACAGTCGATTCGCCAACGTTATTTATTTATTTATTTATTTATTTATTTTCATTCGCGAGAAAACAACATTCGTTATTACGAAGCGAGTGAATGTTCACGTGACGTAGAATATATAAATGTATTTAATAAGTCTGGGTTTTTTAATAAATAACCTTTTGATAAACTCCGATGAGTAAACCGAGTAAACAGTTCCGAGTCGTCGACGTACAGTAGATTCTCGTTATGTCGAAATAAAAGGGAAACGGGAAAAAGTTCGAGATATCGAGTTTTTGTTAAAAATTTAAATATAATAAGCAATACGAATGCTTAAAATACCGAAATAATATCGAAACGACCGAATAACTGAATAAATTATAATTTTTTTTTTCAAAGAAAATCTGTCTCGTCAAAGTTTGCTCGATATTACTTTATAGCAGCGGTTCTCAAACTTTTTTGTTCGCGGAGCCCTTATGTTCCTAAAAAAAATTACGGAGCCCCAAAAATCAGAAATGTCTATTCGAGACAACAATAATCCATAAGAAAAATGATGTCAATTGTTAATGAATAATGATTATTGCTTTTTATTTAAAAAATTAACTCAATTATCGTACAATATGTCAAATGAACGAAAAATCCGACTTTTATCTAATCTCATTTTGACTATGACACAAAATAATATATTATGTGAATTTATAAATAGTTTAAAACGTTTAAAATAATACATATTGGTACGGTCCAAATAATATTGAATATAAATATAAAAATTGAAATTGTAACTAAGAAATATAATAATAATTTAATAATTTGAATTTAATTAATACAAATATGCCCAGGGAGCCACGGAGCCCCTAGACTACTCTCGCGGAGCCCTAGGGCTCCGCGGAGCACAGTTTGAGAACCGCTGCTTTATAGTCTGCCGCGACGACGACGACCAAATAATTAGATAATGCAGAAAAAGCCTCATCTCCCATACCCGTAGTTGTCTCGATGAAAAACTCCTTAACGTTTTCAAAGCGTGTTTAGCTTGTTGAATTTTGCAACTTCAAAAGTGACTTTCTCCTCATTTCTCGAGACAATTTCGAAAAACGAATTAATTTCACGTCGAGTTATCGAGAGCCAAACGCTGTGACGGCAGTTTCGAGGGCAATTCATTCGATATGTAGCTCGAGAGAACGAAAAATTCGACACGATAAGAATCTACTATAAGTTATCGGGGACAACGGAATAATTGATTTTCACCGATAAAATTAAATATAATATACGTGCGATTTATCGAGCGGCGGCGGCGGCGGCGGCGTCAGCACACCCGGAATTCGAATATCGGAGACGACGATTGCGTCCGAGTCGTAAGGACGGTCGTGTTTCTCCCGGACGGCTTGTTTAATATTATTAGAATAAACGCGCGCTCTCACGACGACGTAATTATTCTTAAATCGCGCGACACTACGCGCGCGAGATCTCGTTATTCATCGTGACGACGACGACGACGGTAAACAACTTGCCGTATTTCCGTAATCAAAAGGAAAAGCTTTTTTTTTTTATGCAAATGATATCGTTATTTATCGCGCCCGATAAACGTCTACTCAAAGCACGTCCCTATACACTAGGCCGTATCCAGAAATATATTTCGGGGGGTCCAAAATATGTTTATTGTAATTTTACTGAATTAAGGTTTTAATGTATTTGGATTGAAAATAAGACCAAAAAAGTTTTAATCTTCTTTTAATAAAATATATAATTAAATAAACAAAATTACTTTGACATCTTGCCACCTTACACTATACAAAACGTAAAAACAAAATGAATCGATAACATACACAAATTCAATATACCTAATTTAAATTAATAAAATGCTTCTATCTTTTTCAAGAGCAATAACTGGTTTAACACTTCTTCGGGATTAACTGTAACATCTCTATGGGCACTCAATAGAGCATGATGGCCAGTTAGTCTTTCTTGTCCTGTAGAGTTTCGTAAAAATGTCTTGACACGTTTTAATGTCGAAAAGCAAAATAATTCGATGAAATTCAATCGTACATAATAACAATCTGTATAATACGAGCGGACGGGAAGCAGCGAAGACACCGAAAGACAAGCCGAAAAGCACCTCGACGTGGAAAGAGCACTCGACGAAAACCAAACGCGATAAACATTGTTTAAACGAGACAAATATCATTAAACGATAATTGCGAGTGAAATTTGAAACCGTACCTAATAACTAGGGCTCGGATGTTTATGCACTTAAAACTACTGTAATATGCATGCATTTATGCACTAAAAAATTACGAAATATGCAAACAAAATATGCGCTAAAAATTATAAAATATGCATTTTCAGTCAATAAAAACACCAAAATATGCACAAAAAAATTTATTACAATTCATAAAACAAAAATATTATATTTTTATTACCCAGTAGTTATTTTTATATATTATTTTTTTTCACTACAATTTAAAATACATTTCGTAAATTTACATAGCGTTTTATTAACTTTAATTTACATTATTATTTATTATTTATTAGTGACTAATATTTCATTTTATTACATTATTAAATTATCAGCGTTACACTGTGATACAATAGTTTTTTTTCAATTTGATCAAACTTGTAGCTGCGTCTGTTATCGGAAAGTAAATTTTTGTAACGTGAAAAACTTCGTTCTACAGACAAGCACGATATAAAAATACCTAATAAGGAACATTATTAATATTCTACGTTAAATTGTCTTGAAATATGCATTTATATTCTTAAAATCCAAAATTATGCATTTAAAATACAAAACCACTAAATATGCAAAAATATGCAAAATAAAAATAGTATTATTTTATTCAGTGAATCAAATTTGTATCCAGGTTAGCAATAAATTGGATAAATAGAAAAAAATATGCAATTTCATAAACATCCGAGCCCTACTTATAACTTTATACAAAAAACACTCGATTTAAGAAAAACTAAAATCACAGGCTGATAATCTGCCACCGCTGCCGCCTAATTTGGTGTAAACAGCACACTTTTAAAACTCAAAACGAACGACGACAAATCGCTTGATTTTCTAGTCGTAATGTAACATCATATTATTACTACTATACGTACGTATATTATTATGTATGACGATCGACAATCGGCGCGGTCGATTTTGCTCTCTCGACGCGCGCCCGGAACACGGGGCGATCTACGTGACGGACGTACGGAATCGGACCATTATTTATATAAAGTGCGCCGCGCGACCTATAAAATGATAATACGTTTTGCGACGTCGGACGAATCGAATTATACGCCCCCGGACCCGCACAAACGTCAATTAGAGTTTTATACGGAAAATTCGCGAAATGTTTAACAGTCACCGGTGCCCGTCGGACAGTCAGAGTGCGGCCGTCGATTGAGGGCCCCCCCCCCCTCGTCCCCTCCCGTTATATTCCGACGGACCGTGAAATTGATCAATATTTCACCGACACGTTCGACGGAACAATGGTCACAGCCAGGACGAAGGATCGCGCGTCGTTGTGTACATTTCGGCGGCGTAATGAACGCATTTTTTTTTGGGGATTTTTTTTGTGTCAGAAACACCACTCTCTGTTCGACTAAACTCTCTGTTCCACAAAAAAAAACTTTGGGCAATACGTGCGAGTATCGTTTGAACACGACGTTTTAAATTTCGGGTACGTCGTGACTCGATCGCGAGTAGAAACTGTCCCGGATTTAAAAGCAATATTGCAACAACAACAACAAATGTCACACATCGAGGAAATGCGATTTTTGTTCGATTGCATCGATCGCACTTTGTTTTACGTTTTCAAAACGATCGAGATCACTTAAATATTCGCGCGCGCGTTTTAATTATAAATTCGACGAGAAAACAAAATAATTATTCTCGAGTAAACACGCGATCGATTTGTATTTCTGTTTGTGGTCTCGACACACAGGCGAGGCCTGTGACTCGGAACCGTATTTTTTTTCTTTCTGTTCGATCGCCTTTTATTTATCTAATCGACGAGTATACGTATACCAAAGTGTATATTATTATCGATCGCGCGAGAAACATAATAATATTATTATAATCGCTCGGCGCGTTTTATAATCGTTTTACTATTTTGTTTGCGACCGATATTTTTAATCTCACTCAGACCGCGCGTGTTTTCGTGGTTTCCGATTTTGAAAACAAATCGACGGCTCCTCCCCCGCGAATAACGAGATAACAATCAAAGTCGAAATAAACACGTATAATAATTGTAATAATAATCTTCTTTTTCTTTTATTTTCTCGAGGTCGACAATAGAGCCTATAATAAAACGGGGGGCACCCTTTTCACCCACAAAACTGTACAGATTTTAGAGGAGTAACCATTTGCTTTGCTTTTTTTAAAAGATAAAACTACCAACGATTTGTAAAACGTATGGAAAATGTGATGGAAATTTTCAATTTATCGTGAAAAACAACCCTCTGTGAAGTTTAAAATCATAAACAATTTACAATAATCGAAATAACCCGTAAATAATAATAACGATCGAAATCAAACACTATTTCGTTGACGAACGCGACCAATAACAGTGGTTTTATGGGTGTTTTTAATAAAAACAAAAGTTTAGGCGGTCAAAACACGAGCACGTCGTCGCGCCGTACTAGTATAGTATAGCGGGGTAATGGATTAAGAATCAAATCGAATTTGATTAATTTATTAGAGTCGCTTACAAAAAATTTCGTTAATTGAATAATGGACTCGATTTATTGGTTGACAGTTAAATTGCAAAACAGAGTACGCGACGACGGCAGTGTGTTGGTTATACTCGAGTAATGTATATATTTATATATGTATGTATAATATGCACGTATGGAGTCGGTCTGGCAGCGATAATAATCAAATAAAAAGTTTTCGCGCGCGGTAAAATGTTATTTAAGAATATTATTATCATTCGTTCAATGAAGAGCGCGTTTAAACTTTTGAAAAATACGGTCGAGCAAATAATTGTATTATTTATGCGCCGCGCACGACGACGACGGAGAGGAGACGTACGGGATATAATAATAATATAATCGTCGTTTTTCCTCGGATCGAAATAAATCTCCTTTGATTTGCCGCGTCTCTTGCTCTTTTTTTTCCAGGTTATTTTCACGTCTGCGACCCAGTCGATTTTACACAGAGTGTATTTTGAAAAATCGGGAAAACACTGCCCCGAATAAATTACGGCGAGTGAGATAGTTTCTCGTTTGAAAACAAACGGCGCGGCGGCCGAGTTTTGCGGGCGGCGAAAAAATAACGACACAAACAAAGCGAGTGTGCAAAACGAGAGAGGGCAAATTGGTTGAATAACAAACGTCGTCGGCGGGAGTCGAGCGAGCACGCCGCCGCGCGCTAATGGGGCGAAAACGAGGCCGGGGGAGGATAAATAAAAAAAAGACGAAAGAAAGAAAGAAAAAAAACCGCAAAGTATTTACTGCAGCGCCGGCAGAAACCGCCGCCGCCGCCGCCGCCGCCGAGGTGAGGTGATTATAATTTATAGCCGAGCCGCCGAAAGATAATAATATAAAAAATAATAAAAGTCGCGACAATCGCGTGCGCGCGGGGCTAATACGACGTAATAATAAAGATAGGTTTGCGCGAGATAAACGCGCCGTCGTTTCTTTTTTTTTTTTACTCTCTCGCCGCCCCGAAATTATTATAATATTATAAACGTTAATGGCGCGGTTTAAATATTTTAATCGCGTAGAAATTGTGCGCGCTCGCGAACGAGTTAAAGATCTAATTTGGAAATTTCAAAACGTAACGAACCGTCGTCGTCGTCGTCGGCGCGTTTTAATTAAATTAAATTTACTTAATTTACTCACTCGACGAGAGGGGTACACCTCTATCTCCGCCGTTGCGGCGGCGGCGAAACGATAAAAAGATATTACAATATTAAAAGGTAATCCGAACAATATGACACGAGCGTAAACTCGACGACTTTACGTAATTAAATTTCGAAATATTTTAATCGCGCGACGAAACGAATAATTATTCGACGAGCTGCTATACTCGTCGTTGATTATTGTTTATTTATTCGGTCCGAGTGAGAACGATCGGTTTAATAAATACTTTGTTGATTATATAATTCGCGCGCGCGCGCGCGTTTGTAATAACGCAGTTTGTCGACTGAAAAAAAAAAAAAAAAATAGTAAACCGACGAGTACATCGTATACGAATAACAAAACAAATCGAATCCTAACACCCACAAAGGGCTGTGAACGTTTTCAAACCGTTAAAAACGCTATTGCGCGCGATCCGCCGGCAACATCGATCGCCACCTCGACGATAACCTAACCACGTGTTTTTTATTTTTCACATTATTATTTTAAAAAATATAATATTATCGTTGTCGTCTCGGTTTATTCCGAACGATTTTACGTCGCGATCGAGAGTAATATTCATATCGCATCGTTCGAACCTACTGGGAATTTTTTTTAAATTATAATAATTACGGATACACCTGACGACGACGACGACGTAAATATATTGAAAATTCTTTTTGAAGAAGAAGATGATGACGTTTTGCTCTGGTATTTGTCGAAAGAAAAAATTTACAAAGAGAATTACGGAAGGTTATCATGAAAAACCTATCGACGGTCGTTTGAAAACTTGGAGAATTTTTTAGAATAAATCGTAATCGGTTTGATTTCATTTCGAACTTGAATAAGTTAGACGATAACGACGAAAATATTATCATACGACGTGTAGAAAAGCGAAAACTCTGAAACGTAATAACTAATAAGTACTACCTAACACTAACGACGCGAGTGGGAATTTTTTCATAAAAATTAAGTTATTAGTTACGATCCTGTGGAATTTGTTGACATAGACAGTGTCTTCGTATTCACTACTAATATCTGATTGGTAGACGTTGCCAGTGAAAAACTATTTTAAAACGATTAATAATTTCAATATCTCTAGTCCGGTGATGGATTATCCACGTTTCTGTGTTTTCCGAAAATTCGCCTAGCCGTGTTTCCGCCATTCGAACTTCCATATTGTAAACACATTTTTTATAGGAATATCGACCGGTAGTGTCTCCTAATTTGGTCCTAAAATATGTTCTTGAATTCTTTTTTTTGTTTTCCAAAACCATTCTCTTCTCTTCGTTTGCCACTTTTTGACATCGACTTGCGCGGGGGGATTTCGCGATAACGTACTCGAATTTAACGGTTCGAACGAGTACGATTTCGATGCGTTTTTGTCAGATTTACGCGGATAAAAAGCGATCGGGCGCAAGTGTGCGGGATTTTTTTTTTTTTGAAACTGCCGTTGCAACACGCGCACAAAAATAAGAAAATAATATTATCCTAATGACTGCTAGAGCAGTTATGTCCGTCAACGTGTTGGTCCACGTCTGTAATAATTGAAATTGAATATAAATAATAATTATTGATGGCCAGCAGGTCATACGTATTATACTCGTATACGATCGCGGACGTTTTAGTTTCGGTCGCGTTGTTTATTCAAGAGGTCGGGAAAACGGAAAATAATAATACAACGGATGTGTACCGTATAATATGACTTACTTTCGGTTATTTTGTCGGATAGATAAAATTGCAAACGATAAAATATATTGCCGATTGGATTTTATAAATTGCGGCCGCCGCGAGCGTGCCGACGATAAAATACAACGTATTTCATAGGTAATAATGTCGGTATGTGCATTGAAATATCATTATAATAATAAATAACGTTATCGAGCGCGCCGCGGCGGCGGCGCAGGTATATTCGTTTTTCCAATCATAAAATAGTTTATCGTGTACCGTACGCAACAGTGCCCCGCAGCCGTATGCCGCCGCCGCCGGCAACGCGTGTACGTGTAAATATTATAATATTATTATACCTAACCGGCACGCGTCTGCAGGGACGATCACAAAAAAAAATCATGGGGGGGTGTAATCTTCAAAATTGCCGACTAGAAATTGAAATTGAAAATTTTTGTTAACTATTAAGTTATTTTTAGTTACATTCTGTAAATTTATAATTTATTTATTACCTTATGTTTCAATTCTTAACAGGAGCAGTCGATGCTCGTATTTCCAAAGATATCGTGTTTTTTTAGAGTCAAATCAATATAATTCATGAACCATTAGAGATATGAAAAAATGTAATAAAATAAAAGTTATAGAAAATTTAATTTACTTTAAAATATGTAGTATTAAAAATATCGATATTTCTAAAGGTTAATGAAATATTTATGAAAATGTCGAAAATTTTCGTAAATATTGAAAAATGTAGTAAGTTCAAACTTAAATCACAAGTCGGCACGGGTTAACCTTATCTGATCGAACCAAAACTTTTTGTAGTTCGTTTTTATTCATATAGGCACAATATTAGGGGGCGAGATCAAACATATTTTAAAATCAAAAATTAAGGAACACCCTAGTATGCGTGTTATATATATATATATATATATATATATATTATATAGGTTTTTATCTTATGCCGACTGCCGATTCTCGCAGTCTCGCTATACTTTTGCGAATCCGCTCCATAACCCATTGCGAAAATATTGAGTCAAATCAATATTAACAATGTATTTAATTTTCCTTTCCTCGTCTTAAAAAAAAAGGTTTAATCAGGTGAAAATAAATTCGATTTTGCCGACTGAAAATCAAATATTGCCGAGTGGGGTGGTGTGACACCCCCTCATGACCCCCCTTCGGTTCGTCCCTGCGCGTCTGTACCAAATATTATATAATCAGGCTTAAAACTATCGTAGGCCCTAGGCAGTAGGCACAGTGCCTATTTATTTCCCATTGTGCTACAAATTTTATATTGTGATAAAAAAACCTAATGTTTGGGAGAGGTTCAGAGGTAGTGTTGAATCTCAGTGTTAATCCTTTAAAATTTAAAGGTGGAAATATTAGTAATTGATGACGGCACTTCTTGAGTATGAATAGGATCGGTTGATTCAGTAGTTTTCCTTTTACTGACGCTACCAGTTTTTAACCAATGATCCATGTTCGAAAAGTGTGAAAAATATGTTAAACAATGTCAAAAAAAAATAGTAGTTACAAATACGTTGTGTGTGTGACGCGGTCTCTTTGAAAGCAAGCGACTGACTAATAATAATTATTGGAATACAAATATCAAACAAACCGTTCACAAGAATAGTTTTATCTGAATTTAAGATAAAAATAGTATGTAATCGTGACGAGCAACGCCACATTACCAGATTACATACAATCTTATCGTACCGCCGCGCCGCCTAGAATGATCTAATATTATACCTATTATAGTATTATACTCTTATTATACACTTATACTAAATCGTATAAGTTACGAAAAACCTATTTACAACATTTACAATATTTCAAAAAACCTCGTCCGACGTTTTTTTTACTATCGCCAGTGAGAAAGACGTTTGAACTCATTTGAATATCGTTTGTTCGGCTCGAAGAACAGCGCGTTTTAGCGACAAAATGTTACCTCGAAAAACTTTAATCTCTCCGGTCGAAATCTTTAAAATCGTCTCCAAGTATTCGGTGAAAACTCAAGTCCCTGCGGTTATTATTGGTGTTACGACGAGTGACGAGGAAAAAAATCATTCCGTTTGTCAAAGACTGTAGCTGGTATGTAGTCAATTGTTAAGGTTTTTTTGTTTTTTGGTTTTTCGTAATTTTTATTTTTCCATTATTTAGAAAAAAACCGTCGGCGAATTTGAAACGCGAGTACGAAATACTCGAAATCGCCGTCGAAGTTTTTTCAAGATCGGATCGAGTATTTTTCAGTCGAAATCGCAATATCGGATGGAAAAAAACCACGTCTTGACGAAACGACCGATTTTTTTACACGCCGCAGGTATCTATGATAATTATTAATTATTATTACCCAATATTTACCGAATTATGAGGTTACGAGGAAAAACATAGTGTTTACGCGTTCGACTCCGTTTATATAAAAAAATAGAAACGGTTAATACTCATAAATAATAACGAAAAATTATTAAATGTATAAACATATTTTTTCAAGGCAAGACTTTTATATTTAATAATATTTTTCTTATCCGTTTATGTGTAATTATATTTTGGCGGCGTTGGCGGCCATCTATTTTTCATTTATTTATAAATATCATGGAAACAATTGACATACATCTGCCGTTTTTGTACTACGAAATCGAATAAAATCGAAAAAACTTTTATCTAAGACGACTATTATTTAGTAAATAATTTTTAAAACAATAATAACGATATCTATCCGCGTAAAATAGTAGATTCTCCGCCACTGTTGTTCTTTATCGTCGCGACCGGGGCGAAAACGGATAAGGAGCGAATAACGTGCAGGTATTATATTATCGATATTTGTTTCTATGGTCGTAATATTTAACCGTAGATTTTCGTCCCGACGACGACGACGACGACGACGCGATTACGCGAAATTGTTTCGTTCGAGTTTGTCCGCATTGCGTACGGTTAGGTACGCACACGCCGGGCGGGCGGACGGGCGGTGTACCTATACGTATACACAACAGTATATACTCGTATGCGGTTTTGTGTTAATAACTTTTGTGCGGCGGCGACGTGATGAGCTTTAGCAGTGCCTTCGGGCGACATCGCGCGCGATCGGGTCGTTTAAAATTTTTTTCAAACGAACCGTATTTTTTCCAAATCCCCGCGAGACACCGTGTGACGATTCGCAATCGCAGAGTCGACGAAATACACTTTTGAAACCCGCGAGATAATGTTTATTTCGAGGATTCCCCCCCCCCCCCCGCGGACCATCGTGTAATTAATATTCACTCAAATCAAATGCTTTTGCGTTTACCGCGCGAACGAAATTACGTGTTACTTACCTACTTATTCTAATCGGTCGTGTCCGGATAAACGGTTACATCGACTCGGGACGACTCGGTTGTTATTCTGTCGCGGTAAACGTGGCCCACATTTCGAATTCGGCGTTTATAAAACACCCCCGACGACGACGACGCCTGTGCGCAGCAGTACGGAACAATTCCAATTTCGGATATCCCATTAGTCGACTGTGGCGTATGTGTAAACAGTAAACGAGAGTCGTGTAAAGTCGTATTGCGAGCGCGCTCGCGATGATGTCGAACCGGGGCGGGGCCGCCGCGCCGCACGTGTAATTTATGTGTTCCGAATCGTTTGAAACAACGAAAACTGTTTTGGAAAATACACGAAAAAAGCCGGAATCCGCGTACTTACTTGGTCGAAATATATCATCTACTATCCTCGAGGAAAAGAGAGACGGAACCGTATTCGGTCTTTTTTTTTTTGTTGCTTTTCGCGTACGAATTCAATAGTTTCGAGGATATCGACGTGTGTTCGGTCCTTTGAAGTATACGAGTTTATATTTATATTACCTATTCGTTTCTACTGTTGTTGTTATTATCCTCGCGTTCTTTAAGTTATTACATTATACGTATATTCGTATATACTCGTATATAATAATCATATAATGCGCCGACACGCGTCAAAATTATAACATTACGATTTGTTATCATTTTAAAATTGTTTTTTCTCAATTGTCCAGTCAGGATACTACTGCTGTCGCACGAGCGACTAGAAAATTAATAATTAGAAAGCCGGGACTCGTCGTAAATATTTCGATTACGGGGATTTAACGCGATTCCGTCATTTGGAAATAACGGATCGGACCTTTGGAGGATTTGGAGGACCCGGGGCTTTTGCAGACTACGACGATTTCGAGATTGTTAAACGTGTGTCTGTTGTGTAACAATACGTTACACGCAAACGACACGTTCAGATTGTTTTCAACTCGCGACGATCGTTATACGTCTCGGTAAATGTTGCCGTGCAAATGACGTTTTATCTCTGTCTGTCTGTCGGATCGGACGACGACGACGACGACGACGCGAAGACGACGTTTAACGCGCGAGAACAAGACGTATACTTATAACGAATGAACCCGGCGACGAGAATTTCCAAACTCTTCCCGACGATATACGTATATTTGTATAACTCTAAATCTCGTCGTCGGTTGAAAATTAAAACGGAAAAGAAAAAAAAAAGAAAACGAGACGGCGGTAATTGTTTTCGCGAGATTTTCGCAAACGATTTTCCGGTTCCGAGGAGAAAAGTTTCCTCGGCGCGAAACGTCCGACCGACGACGACGTCATGATTAAAATGTTCTTCACGGATACGACTGTAAAAATAGAAGTCGAGACTTATCGCGCAGAACTCGCGCGCGTCTCGTCGAGGAAAAGTTGTGCGTATCGCGCGACTCTCTCTATACGTATTATACGTACTTATTGTTGTAATGATTTTTTCCCTCTTCAAACTTTACGGCGTTTTTTCAATTTTCTGTCGGAAATAAATAACAATAATAGTAACGCGAATAATGATAATATTTGTGAGAGAAACGCCTGAAATCGGATCGAATCGAAACGCATCGCAGTGCAAACCAACGCGAGTGCCAGACGGTCACGATCGACTCGGCGGCGGGTTCGCGTTTCCATCGTCTGTTATACGAGACGTTTAATTAGATTTGCTGGGCGCGGCCAAACGTTGTTTTGCTTTCGAATCCGGGGAAAAAGGGTCCGTTTTATTTATAACCATGATGACGATTGTCGCCGGCAAATCGACAACAACACCACCGCGAGCCGCTTTCGGTGACGACGCGCGGTCGTTTATTATTATTATTCAAATCCTGCGGCAGCCCGTCGGGACGCTTTCGATAACAATCGCGTGGAAAAATTAAACCGACCAAACAAAAAGACACGAGTTTCCGTATAAATGTCCTGAACCCATTTTTTTGATCGTTTGTTCGTCGCGAGAACGGACGCAAAAAAACACCACTAGTCCAACGCCCGTTTGACTTTGGAAAGAAGTTAACGCGAGTACGACTCGGTGATATTCGTAAGTTTGAATACCTCAATGCTAATAAGTTCGACCGCGAACGGTTTTCAAGAGAGAGAGAGCAGACGATTTTTTTTTTTTTGTTCAAAACAGAAATCCATGTCGCCCCCCGAGGAGGTCGATCGAAAATTCAAAATGTCAAAAATTTCTCGTCCAAAGCCCAATAATGAGACGCGCGTTTTAGTTTATCATTAAAAACCGAACGTTTGACTTTGGAAAGAAGTCAACGCGAGTACGACTCTGTGATATTTGTATAAGTTTAGTAGTTTCGTCGACCGCGAACGGTTTTCAAGAGAGAGAGCAGACGATTTTTTTTTTTGTTCAAAACAGAAATCCATGTCGCCCCCCGAGGAGGTCGATCGAAAATTTCAAAATGTCAACAATTTCTCGTCCTTGGTTTATTATTAAAAACCGAACGTTTATTTATGCGTCGTCTGCGGCGGGCGTTTCTATCGCGCGCGGCGTTCGGTTTAATATACGTAATAACATAAGAGACATCTGCAGTGTACTGTGTTAATGTTTGGCGCGGCAGTCGCGTAATGCGGATTAGGCGTGTAGCGCTACTTATGGCCGAGCACAGCGACACGACACGGAACGCATTATCGGCACGAGTGCGGCCGCGATTCCATGTATACTACTCTAGCAATTAAATAACGAGAATTTTTAATTTTCTAACATTTATTTAATATTTACAATAATTTATGCACCCATGCCTTCACAATACTCACCTCCGAGTCGAACACACTTGGTCCAGCGTTGTTCTCATTTCTGGAAGCACTCCTGGAAGTCTCCAGAAGTTAAACACTTCAACGCCGTTGTCACGGCACGTTGAATGTCCTCCGAATCCTCACGTACACACGTGGTTTTGATAAGCAGTCATTACCGAACACACGCTGCAATTTACGAAAAATTTCGGCCGTTTTTTCCCCAGAAACTTGATGACGCGATTCGTTGCGTCACACATTTTTGTACGTCACGACACTACACTACATACTACTTTAAAAAATCGGAGAGCACAAAATATAACACTGATCACTATCAAACTTAGCAGACTTGTGTATTACCTCGTGAACTTTAAGTCAACAAATTTTCAAGGTATCAGTGTTACCACTATAGAAGCTAGAAACAAATTCTCGTTATTTAATTGCCACACCACGTAGTTTGAAAACATGTTTTTAACGACGGCGGACGATTGTAAAAAGTCCGATTGTTTAGGCATATTTTTTGGACAAAACGTGTTATATCAAAATATCGAAACCGAAAGAGTGAAATTAATTTTATCAGATTAGATCTTTGCTAAGAGAGTAATTTGAAAACTGGTTTTCGAGGTTCGTCGGACGGAAAATCGCCCGAAATATCGTAATAATATTGCGATTATTATAGTTTTAACACCAACGACAACAACAATTGCCAACGGAGCCGTGCGATGCGCGTCCCTTGTAATGCTCATTGTTACCGAGACGATGCCGCGCGGTAAGGTATTAAAATATATTCTTACGGTTTGTGTTCCGTTTCGTTCGAGTGTAAGTCTCGCCGCCGTTTCGATAAAAGAACCATTTGACGATCTGAGTATATGAGATGATGCCGAAAATCAAAAAAAACCCAAACCTCTCAATATCGTTTTCGCGGCACGCGTAACGCGTCCAACAACGTAAAATGTAACCGTCCGAAAGTTTGGCGTTTAAATTTTATATTTTGGAAAAATAAGCACAAACGAAAGGTTTGAACTTGGCGAGATTCGTACCCAACAACTACTCTTTTTCTTTTTTTTAAACTTTAGAAATAAAAAGTTCCCTTTTTTTTTTAACGTGTCGCCCGCAGTGCGTTGCGTTGGAAAATAAAACGTGTTATAATTTGTCGAGCCAGTTAGCTTAACACGGCGGCAAGTGTATTGGAAAAATGTGAAATTAGAAGAAAAGAAAAGACGTGTTTTCAAGACTCAAAAATAAGAAAAACCGTGTGGTGTGTGAAAGCAAATCGAACGAGATTTGAAATTAAATTTTCCGCAGGAGAAGAACTATTCGACGAATAACGCATTTCTATAGGTTTTTAAAATCGAAACGTCGCGCGTCGTCGTTTATTTTCGCGGAGGTTTTTTTCTTCTCGCTTTTAAATTTGTAATCGGCGAATTCTCCCGTCGATAAAAATATAAGTATCCGATTAATAATTTTTTCTATTTTAAAACACTCGTGATTTTCAATAAGGAATAATAATCGTTTTTTTCCTTTTACCAGTATAACACGATTAAAGAGAGAGAGAACAATCGGACTATAGTTGTTTTAGCAGCACGGTTTTTTTTTTTTTTTCATCGCAAACACGCCACAGTCATTCGATTTACATAAAAATAAGGATAAGAAAAAAAAAAAAAAAAAACGAAAGGAGACGTTAGGACAGGTCGACGTCGTCGGCCTGGCAGTGGCAGCGACTGCGGCCGAGTCCTTATATTTCATTTTTAACCTCGCAAATTATTCGCAGCTTTATTATTTTCTTTTCGGTCGAATCGTATTTGAAATATTTTTCGCGACGTGTTTTCAATCAAATTCAATTAATTATTTAATTACTTTGTTTTAAAAAATAGTGTAATATAGGTAAATCGCCGTGTTTCGCTGGGAAAACCGATGATTTTTTTCAACATTTTCCACCTCAAAGCGACGAAACGTGCCGGAACTTGGTCCCACTTGGTCGCGGAGAGTCCCTTTTCAAAAAAAAAAAACGCTTCGGGGGGGCCTTTTATGCGCCTGACCGACGTCACCGGGTCACGGGTTACGAGCCTCGGGGTCGCCGGCACACGTCAACTCGAATTTCGACCGTTTTGCCGTTTCAACGGGGTAAATAATTTTGCATTTATCGTTTTCGGACTCGTGAGCCGTGACGGCGAATCCGTTATTTTATCTTTGGCGTAAAAGTACGTAATTTTCTCAAATTCAAATTTATATCCCAGTTTCGGCGACACGACGCGTTCGATATTGTTTCACTAGGCAGACGGTCGTCTCGAGCGTCGTCGTCGGCCGAGAACAAATACGCCTCGAGAGATAATAAATCGCCGCGCCGTCGCCGTCTGCGTTTAGGATTTAGAATTATATCCGAGCCGGCAACAGTTATAGGGTACGAAAAGTATTAACATCTAGCCCGGGCGAATCTCGAACAATTCCGTCTAAAATTCACCGCGTTCTCACGTTGTTATAATAATACTACTAGGGCTAGGGACTTCATGCCCTTAAAAACCTTAAAACATGCATGCAGTTATGTCCCAAAAAATCACTTAATATGCTACTAAAATATGCATTTAAAAAAAAAAATTGCACAGTTTTTAATAAAATCTTTATATTTTAATTTCTCGATAGCACTTAAAACATTATAATTTGTAATTTATAGAAGAAAAAAAACTTGTATAAATAAGATAAGCTAACAAAATAATACCGATAGTTCTCCGATTTGTATAGTTCTTACTTCGAGTTTATTCCAAAACGAAAATGTAATATTTCATTGAAATAACAACTTTGAGCATTACATTGAACTATTAGATATTTTCTTGAGCGGGAAAATTTGAAAAATGAATGAAAAATTTAAATTCTATTTAAAAAAATGTTATCAAAAATGGTTAAATATGCACTTATAAATGAAAAATGGTAACATATGCAAAATATGCAACTATAAATTTTAAATATAAGCTCGTATTGCTCTGAAACGGATTTCTATCCTACGTAGCTATGTTTTGAATGATTATTGAAAAACATGCAAACTCCTAGAAGCCCCTAGCCCTAATAATTACTTAAAGTCCGATCGAATCAATGCGACAATAATTATAATAATTTATAAAATCGAACGATTTCCTCGAAAAGGACAGACGGAAAAATATTTTTGTCTCTTATGAATTTTTCCAATATTTTCTTTTCTTTCGTTTTTCTACACATGCCGCCGCCGACCGATTCAGAAACTTTGTCGTCCCAATTTTCGCCGCCCTCTCTTAGTCATAATAACTCGTGTCGGATGTGTTTTTTTAATAATTTAACGTCGCTTTTAATAAATTATAATTAAATAGTTTTTTTTTCGCTCTCACCGAAAGTCGCGAAATAAATTTTTAAGTAAACGAATTGGCTCTTACTAATTGGTACTTAGTAGGCAGCAGAGGTACCACCTACCACCCACCTCTCTACCTTTTATTTTTTTTTCCTTTTCCGCGTGGTTTTTCCGGATTAGTAAATTCACAGCGCGACGTTAATTTTTCAGGTTAAATCGTCGGTGGACATTAGTTTTATGATTTACGTATTAAACGCTCTTTCGCGGCGCGGCGGCGGACGTTCGAATTGAAATTAAAGCGTTATTTCGCGTTTTTTTTTTTTTTTTTTATATTCAGGTGGTTTTAAGCACGTTGTGTTTCTTCGAGTTATGAAATCCATTGTTTCGTGTGTTTTTGATAAATAGACTCGACAAATCCGAAAGGTACAAAAATAAATCTAAACATCTCCAACTTTGGCGAACTTTCGCCAAAAGTTTATCCGACTCGAACATAAGACAACGAGACTTTCAAAGTTTTATTCGTTTCCAAATAGACGTGGCATCGAGGTCGGCGCGTATCGAATGCGAAAACGAATACCGTTTAGTCGTGGAGACACACAGACGTACGTTTTGATTTTGAAAACGAGTCATCAACGACAACTCTCGAGATAATGGGACGTTTTTCGTACTGCGTGTATTATGTAAGTTTGTCCATAAAAAACAAACGATAAACTAAAACTAGCGTTCGATCGATTATTGAACTTATTTTGAATATTTCCTATAATTTTAGCGTGGAATTCATACGCGTTGTTCGTCATATTTTGTTTTCGGCGTCGAGCTTTCGAAACTCGAATTCGCGGTTATAGGTTAGGTTTTTTTTTTTTTTCAATAATAATATGACGTGTTGGTGACGAATCGATTTTTCGCAGCCAACCGATCGAATTAAAATTCGAATGTGAAACGAAAAGTTAGGCGTTGGTTATGCGCGGCGTGGAAATAACTACTGACGTTTTCCGTTCCGTATGAAATATTATAATTAGAACTGTTCGAAACGATTTTACTT
The DNA here is from genome assembly GCA_948098885.1 of Drepanosiphum platanoidis. Lineage (NCBI taxonomy): Eukaryota > Metazoa > Arthropoda > Insecta > Hemiptera > Aphididae > Drepanosiphum > Drepanosiphum platanoidis. Next base: position 7,705,978 of record OX402542.1, on the reverse strand, counting down.
ATAAACGACGACGACGACGACGCGAGATATACATAATAAACCAAACCGTTTTATGAAACATATTATACCTGTCTCGCGCGAAGTATGTCTGTAAATACGACGGGAGTTTGGGAACTATGCGAATGTTTTGCACGCGTCGAGGACGAACTCGACTACTCGCTAGAGAGAAAAAAATAAAAAAAAAAATTGAAACGAAAACAATTTTCAGTTCAAAAAGTCAAAAAACATTCGCATTAAAATAAGATTTTAATTTACTCGTTTACAGACAAACTTCAAGGCAACACACGTTGGTCTCATGAACCAAACGAAAAACAAAAATAGCAGAAAATAACCGCGTGTTCGATACTTCTCGAGGCCCAAAAGTCGTCAAAAAGTTCGTGTTATTAGTGTACGTATATAAAGTCCGAGTTTACGAAAAAAGAATAAAAAACCTATTTTATTTACAGAAAAAGAGGTCGTGAAAACAGAGGATTATCAAACTTGGATAGAAATATGCCCACACGAGCTCGCGTCGGGTAGTCGATCGTTTTAACAAGATTTCAGTCGCGAGAAGCGTATATTTCGCACGAGAGACCCGGTCGCGAAATCCTCTTAAGAGTTTGAACCACCGACGACGACGACGAAATTTAATAGCGAACGTGTCACATTCCTGTTGGTAAAATAATAATAACCGTCGTCGCCCGCAGTCTGTTATAACACGGCGGCGGTGTACCTATATATACTCGCCGAGTTTGTCGCACGCGCGTAAATATACATTATACACCTACTCTGCGAATCGAAATCGGTCTCTCACACGTGTGTTCGCCGCCCCCAACTTTGCTCGTAATAATAACCGCGCGCGAGTCTACACACGGTTTTGCGTTTCACTCGAGTATTATAATATTATATAATATGAGCCGGAGCTTTTTCGAACGTTCAGACGGCGAGTTCCTTTTTTAAGGACTGCGTCGATTAATGATAATTCGTCGTCGTTGTTTCTTTCGCTCTAGTCGAATTTCGAAAACGCAATCCGAGAGACGACGTGTCGTCAATAGTTATGTCATCGAGTAAATCGCACCGTTTCTTTGTTTTGTCGACAACTTAAAACGCCACTCGCGTGTTCCTTTGTCGGAAAATTAAATTTTTGAACGAATTCATAAAATTATCGATTTCGCCGGTAGTACGATAATACTTTTTGTTAGGGGAAAAGACGACATTAAATCCGTGAAAATAATCGGTTTTGTTTGTCGGAAAATAATAATAAAACGAAAAAAAAATTTGCTCGTGCCAAATAATGTCGCGCAGACATTATCTCACGATAATGGTTTGAATGGCTTAGGGTTTGCGTACAATTTTCACGCCATAAAATTCAAAACTTCCCGCGAGAAAAAAGGAACATAATCACTCGGCGGGCGGAGGGGGAGTGTACGAGGAGTTTGATAATAATATTATTTATTTATAATATATAAGTTTTGTTTTTTAAAAACGATTTTCCTTCGCGGGAAATATTACGTTTTCCAGTATTGTACTTACAGCGGGTTAGGTGTACCGTCTAATTTTTTATTCAAAAAGTTGTTAAATAAAACTCGCTGCGGCGGCGGCGCGGATTTACTTGCCCGAAAACGTGTTTATAATACATACGCGTTACGTCCGAAAACGGGTAGTGTATAATATATTACCCGGCCACGTATAATCCGTATACGGTCTGTGATGTATACATTATCCACCTTAAACGCGTATAAATATGTATAACGTTATCCGACTGCCGCGGTCGGACGCGGGGAGGATGTTTTCATAAAAACCTGGCCGAAATTTCAAAACGCATTTCGAATGATAATTATTATTAGGGCAGTGAAGTTATTGCATTGAAAAACACACTAAATTTGATTGCATTATTGCATTCAAATATATTATTAAAAATTGCAATTAAAATCAATAAAATTAAAATATTAATATAGGGAACGGATTTATATGTAATAAAAATACAAAAATATGTACATATATATGAAAGTATAATATAAAAAATACGAATAAAATTGTAAATTTCTAAATTAACGCGATTTCTGTGCCTGCAGTTGATTTTTCCACTCCGATTTTTCCACTCGGATAATAATAATTTTATAGATTAGATTTTATAAAGAAAAAAGAATTAAATAACATTGAAAATCATACGAAAAATATTATAGAACAAAAAAAGAAAACACGAAATAAAAAATTGCTATATTCAGCTGATGATTTTGATTAAAACGAAATATTTCAATACAAACTCAAACTCTAATTTTTAGTAAACTTCCGAGTCGGGATAATATTTTCTTTTCTTTTTTTGTTTGGTTTAAACGCAGTTTCAAAAAATATTAAAAAAAAAACCCAACTTTTATATAATATTATAATTAGAGCTAGGATTTTAATGACCTAAAAAATACACGAAAATGCACTAAAAAAAAATGCAAAAATGACCTAAAAACTCTAAAAAATGAACTTAAAAAATGCTTAAAATACACAAAATGAACGTAATATTTGTAATATTACGTAAAAATGACCTCAAAAATGCAAAAAAATGCAAAATAAAAATTACATATTCTACATTGTTATATCGCGAAACAAATATAGTTAGTTTTTGGTTAGAATTGTATAGCACTTAAAGAAAAAAAATGCAAAAGTCACCAAAATCCTAGCTCTAATTATAATGCACACCACACGTGTGTTTGTAAACACTAAACAACTGTTTTGATTATTTCATTGGCGCGCGGCGATTATTATTCTCGGTTTCTCGATGACGCGTTCGCGTTCGCCGCAGATGTCCGTCCGTCTGTCGTAAGGCGGATAAACGACGAAAACCGGAGTTGTTTTTAATGAAAATTCACCGGGCATCCCCTCCTATATAATAATTCGTCGACTACGATATAATATCAACGTTTGATCTCGTCGTCGTCGTCGTCGCGAGAGAGAGAAAATAAAATACAAAACCCGTAAGAGAGTTCTTCAAATCGAATTGGCCGCCGCCGGTAGATGTTCGGGAAAAAAAAAAGGGTCTAAAAGGCACAAATATATTATGCAAAACGCATTTATTCTGGGTTTTTTCGAAACACTGTTTAACAATAGCTCGACGTTTTCTCTCGCTCTCGCTCGTATAACAAAAAGAAACTTTTACCTTTACATTTTTTCGAAACTTTTTTCTTCCCCCCCCCCCCCCCCCCGATTTCAGTACGTTTACATGTATATTTCACGGCGTTACGGTACGATTTTAAAGAGTGTATAAGCGTGTTTTCGACCCCCTCTCTACTTTGTTCGTATATTAATTATGATTATTATTAATTCGATAACAATTTGACGCGAGTCAAGAATCGAGTTTCTCAAAAATTATCATTTTATAAATACGAATTTCGTTGTTTAGATTACACTCGAGACGACGCGATTTATAACGACGTAGGCGATAGAATTATTGACGTTCCGTTTTAGACGAACGTTTAGCCCCCTCGACACGTCGAAAATAAAAACGAAATCAATTATTTGTAAATCGTGTACGCCGCGCCGCAGTGTGTCGGTGTATAAAGTCGAGCCCGTGATTGATGAATAACTTTTTTATCGCAATAAAAAACGTTCGGTATACATGGAACAAAGTCGCGCGGCGTTTTATTCGAAAATATTACATTTTCGGTGTCCGGCGCGAGAGAACGATATTATCGAATCCTTCCGAAACGACGTTCGTTTTTAATTGAATCTCGGAGACGATCGATTATTAGTTTCGTAGATTTACGGAAATCGTCGAGAGAAAACCGAAAAACAATCGTCCGAAATACCGTCCACATCGATCACCGGTCGATTTCGAAGGGAATTTTTAATCCGATAACCACAATAGTATTCTAATAAAAGTAATCAAACTATCATATTTCAATTTTTATTATCGTCTGGCCCGCCGCGAACCCTTCTTCTTTTGTTCTTAATTCCCCGAGAGTCCAAAAAGGTTAGGTAGATAGAGCTATGGGCAGAGTAGGTAATCCTAATTACAAGGATTCAAGACAGTCCGTTATGAATACATAATTACGTAACACAAAAGTAATAACGATGACAACTATTTACGAGTGCGCGTGTATAGCAATCGAACTGTTATTATTAGTCGGTATTCCCTAATTATTATTATAATGATATATGAATACGTAATTAGGTAACAATAGTAATAACAACGTGTTCGCGTGCGACACAACGACGCACAGCGGAGAGTTGTTCTAGTTTTTAACGTTGCTGTTTTTATTTTTCACAGTTATCGTTCGTCTCGTCGACCGACCGCTCAAGGCTCTCGCAAACCAATACGAACGTCGACAGCAACCCGCCGAAAGGGTAAGCACTACCGATTATAATATATTTTTATTTACAGTCTATAGATGGGGGGGTGGTGGGCCACGTGGGCGCCGATAGGGGTAGTAGCGAAGGGTAGCGCGCCGTCTTTTTTCGCGAGGTAGCGAAATCATATTATATCGCCAAAAAATCGTAATTTTTGCACCGGAAACGTGTTGAAAATCGAACAGATTAGTCATCAGTAGGGCTGGGAATTTAATGCCCTAAAAAACCACGAAAAATGCCCTAAAAAAATGCTTTTATTATCAAAAAATTTTTTTTTTTCTATAATTTTAGTATAAATTACCATAAAGAGTTTTAAAAATGCATTATAAAAATCTATTACAAGTGTAAACTGTAAATACATAGTTTTAGTATAAATCTAAAAAAAAGTTGGTAAAAAGTTACACCATGTCGGTGTAAAAATCTTAAAATAAAATTTCAAATTCATACACTTGGTTTAAAAAAACTCAAAAAATGCTCCAAAAACTCTAAAATGCCCTGAAAAATTAAGAAAATGACAAAAAAATGCAAAATAAACTTTCTTATTCTCATTCAAATGTACATAAAACGAATTTGTGACAAGACGAGCATTGCACAGTAAGCTTTGGAAAACAATGCAAAGTGCATCGAAATCCCAGCCCTAGTCATCAGTCTTGTACTTACTTGTGTACTTACTTTATTATATAATTTATAACGATATATGACATATTACATTCTGTTTTCGAAATTCGTATAAACATCTCCGTCGAGTTAATTTTGATTTTCTAAAATATCTGTCGATCGATTAAATTAAATTTCGAAAATACGTGTTGGTTTTTTTTTTTAAATTTTGTTTTATTATTTATTAATTATTTATCATCCAAAACTAGGAAACCTAAAATCGCCAGTGTCGATCTTTTATTTGATTGAAAACGTCTTTATTTCCGCGGAGGTTTTTCTTTAATAAATTGTATAAATGTCGAAAACGAATTAATAAACGTTTTGATTTACGACAAAAACAAAAGTACTTGTAAAAGAGAAAAATCAATTAATTTCTAGAAAAAATATATTATAAATTTTATATGAAAAACGTATCGGCTAGTATTATATTTTATAATTATGCGTAAACATGCGGCAATTTTTTGAGGGGAAATGGTAACAACTGTCCTTTTTTTGTCCTCAAAACGCTCACCCTAGTGTCGAAAAAAAAGTTAATTATATTTTCGATTATATAACACACGACGAAATTCGCTAGCTCGAGTCGAAAATCGGACCGTTTATTCCGATCAAAACCGCGCGTGTCTATAAACGAAACGAAAAAAACAAATTCACGCCTCGGCAAAATCGATAGGTTCTCTCGTTTCGCTCGGGAAAAAAAAAAAAAAAACGAAATTAAATCGACTCGATTTCTCGGAATTAAAATTCGCTGATTTCGCTTTGATTAAAAACAATAATTAACTTTAGCCGGGTAATTAAATTCACGGAAACCCGAAAATAACTACTATATAGTCGAGTTAAAAAGTTTAAATAAAATAAACTTTTAAACTCGACGTTAACTTTTTAACTCGTTAATAATGCTCAGCCTCGTCGCCGAGATTGAGTATATTTGTTCCACCTCTGGCAAGACGTCGCGCGTCGTCTAGTCTACCGATAATTATTATTGTGGGCGTAAAAAGACTGGGATTCAAAATCATATATGTAATATATTTTTCATATTTTCGGACGCGCCACGACGACGTCGTGACGTAATTTTAAAAATAAAATTTCCATAAAATATAATACAGTCGAATCCGCTTAATAAGGACAACCGCTTAATGGGGACAATTCTTCAATTACGAAAACAAATGTATACTTGTAGGGTAAACGTTCAACGCTTATCCGGGCCACGAATCCGGATAATTGGGACATTTTTATCGAGTATATTAATAGATCAGTAAGAAAATCATATACCATCGATCAACAATTAGAACCAAATTCCGAAGAATATGATATTGTAAGAGTACTGAACAACGTAGAATTTGAACATCTGGATTCAAATGTGCAATGCTATGACCAAAACGAAAACGTTGATGATGCAATTATACAATCCATACAAGATAAACATGATTCGGATGAAGATACAGACGAGAAACCAGATCCACCAATTCGACTACAGGAGGCAAAGAAATGTTTGGAAACTTTGAGACTATTTTTTTTAAATTTGTATGTTTTTTTTATTATTCATTTCGGATTGTTGGGACAACCGCTTTATTGGGACAAATAATAACATGCAACCGATGTGTCCCAATAAAGCGGAGTCGACTGTATTGTGAAAAATGATTTTAGAGCCGGTCAGATTATTATAGAGCATATTATCTTGGCGATTTGTTTTAAAAATATTTCTATTTCCGTACGATTTCCGACGTCGTGTTTTCGGGACAAGTGTCGAGTTTGTTTAAAAAAAACTTTGAGCCATTTCATACAAACTGCCGAATTCAATTTTATGCTTTGACGATAACGTGTGTTGGTTTTTTATCCGTACTTTCGATATTACTCGGTCGGTGTCTCCGAATAATAGAAACAAAAAAAAACCGTAGCTTCCAAAATCTGGCACTTAAAAACACACGTCTTTGCGAACAAATTTATTCCCTCTAAAGCGGCCAACCTTTTGGACCTCGCGAACAACTTATATTAAAATTTACAATTTATATTAAAAAGTATCGCGTCGTCCTCGTCCAGAGATGCAAAAAAAATAAAATAAATACATTTATAAAATAATAAAAAAGGATTTTTATAATATTACTTTGTCGCGCATTAATACTTTCTTTTAATTTTAGATTTCATATAAAGGTCTAGTTTTTTTCTTACGTTTTGGATTAGTTAAATTAAATAATAATATCAAAATTGCCTAAAATCAACGATTTTATTAACGAATACAATGTTTGTATACCATTAAGACCGTGAAGTAAGCCCTAAAGGGACGGTTTGACAAATCGTCCACGTACGTATATTATATCGGATAAATTAACATAATATTATGGAAATATTCAAAGGTAGACGCGGGGAGGTGTACCCTGTTTTACGCGAATCTTGTGATTTCACGGCGGCGAATTATTTCTCTGGATCGCGCGTCCGTCGACAGGTCGTCGTCGTCGTCGTCATTAGCGTGTTCGACGACCGGACGTTAATTGGGGCGATCCGTCGGCGTAATATCCTTCGTCCTTTGCCGCAAAGCGAATCGCGACCGCCGCGGTTAATCTGGTTTTTTTGTCTCGCCGCGGCTCTCGTCTATATAATAATATAGTGAAAAGCGTCGAATCGTTTCGCAGCGTATACGCACACACACTCGTATTATAGCGCAGAGTCGCGCGGATTATACAAATTGAATTCCGTTTGACGGCGCGCCGTCTGGAAATAATTACGATCGGATACGATGTACGTAAAAGGGTTTTGTCGTTTCGGTTGGGAATTCACGAGCTCGGCGGCGGCGGCGGTGTACCTACTCGCGGATACGTCGCACGTAACGTTGCAATTACGATTTCAACCGAGCGCCGCCGTCGTCGTCGCAGAGAAACCGCAGAGCAGTAAACCGCTTTTTGTATTATCATTATCGTCAGCGAGTTCGTCTATAGTAAGGTTATATTTTATATTATACCTACCGCAAAAAAAGACACCAATCAACTCGCCCTACTGCTAATCGAATCATAATTTTAATACTCTTCGGAGTACGATGACGCGGTCAGTAAAAACATACGTTTTATCATTTCGTTTCTCGTTTCGTGTCGAATAGAATCACGCGGGCTACAGACTAACGCGGCGATTTTAGATTATTGTTTTCGTTCCAAACCGATCATCTCACGCTCAGAAAAATGTCGACAAGTCTATGAAATACTATCGAAAGTAAACGTTAGAGTAAACAGGAGTGGTCAACTCTGGTCGTTTTGCCATAAATAATTTTGTATTATCAAAAAAAAATTTTCACTTTAAATCACTTTTAACATAACGAATCGATGTATAGTTAATAATTAATTTATTATTTTACCAATGGCAATGGTTACAGAACAAATATTTGTGGTGGGCCACACCCTTAACGTGTTCGTAGGGTAGTTTTTTTCGTTGAAAATCATCTTTTCCCGACACACCGCGAAAACGAGAGAGAGCGATTCGAGAGAGCGATAAACCGCGTTTTTTTTTTTTTGGAATCGAACGTAAGGGGTCAGGCGCGTCGTAAATACAATCGGGGTGGGGGGACGGGACGTAATAAGGACGTCGTGTCCTTGATTTTCTTTTCGGTTCGTTCTTCGGGTTTCCGGCGATGATCGATCACAAAGAGCACACCGCGAGGAGGTAATATACGCATAAATTTCCACTCGCGAGAGCCGATTTCACAAAACGACGACGACGACGATATCGCGCGAAACGTGTATTTCACGGGAATTTCATCCGCCGCCGGGCGCGTTCAAACCGGAAGCGCGCGTACTATACTCACCCCTGCCCCCGACTTTTACCTAAACAAAACGGCTGAGCATTTGATCGAAAACAAAAAACCCCGTCGTAAAATATAAATAAAGAGAGAGAGAGAAAAATGAATTTCACGCGCTCACATCACATTTCATTCCTAAACGGCGCGCGGCGTCGTCGTGCCGACGACACCGGCTCGAGATAATATCCAATTTTTTATGCTAAACAAACGTGCGCGCGCGCGCTATTCAATTTTTTGAAACTCGGGCGGAACTCTAAACGTTCGGTCTTGTATTCTCGCAGACACGTCGTCGTCGTCGTCGTCCGCGTCTCCAGGGGGTTTTCGTTAAATTTGTATTGTTTCCCGCCTCCACCCCTTTTTTCCTCGCGTACTTTTCGACGAACACGATCTTTTCTTTTTACCAACTCGATCGGAGGGAGAGAAAAAACGCCGGCGATATTAAATTCTAGAAAACGCGTCACGCGTGTTTCTCCTTATTCGTCGATTTTTTCGGCTGTACACGGCGAGAGTTCGTCGATGCGTTGTCGGTGTCGTAACGTGACGATGTTACTCTGAAATTCGACTCGAGGTAAACTCGGACAATATTAAACGTCGCGTTATTGCAATATTACTTCGAATTATCGTAAACACGACTGTTGTTGTTCGTCGGTTAGCAAAAGTGTCGGTCGAAATTAAAAAAAAAACACATCGAAACGATCGTCCCCTTGGATCCGCACCACTGGGTCAACAACAAAGTCTCCGGTAAAATTTCTTTCGCTTTTTTTCTCAAAACAGTGCGCGTTATTAGCGGCGAACGTCGTCGTCGCGCGGATAACGATCGGAACGCGCATTTCGCGTCGGCGAAAAACGGGAGAGAGAGGAGGAAATATTATGCGGACGACGACGACGACGACGGCGCGCGCGCAGAGAAAGAAGGGGAGGATACGTCGTCGTGTCAAGACGACGACGACGACGCAGGTATTGATGTAAAACACACGATTTCCGTATAAATTATAATACGTTTACCTTTCCGTCTCCCAGACAATGACGCGCTCGCGCGAGAGTTTTCGCGCGGATTCGTACGAGACGGGATAATAATATTATGTTAATCACGCGCCAGCGCGCTCCGGCGTGCAGATAACGCCGCGCCGCCGTGAGAGTTTATTTTTCTTATATTTCGTTCTTTTGATTTTGGACTCCGATCGGTTTCGGCGCGCACAACAAACATTTACGATATCAATCGACCAAGACCAGTGGCGTATTTTGTCAACGGGGCAAACATATAATTTCCTCGAAGGGGCGGGGGTAAGGTGTACACTTATTACTAGAGTTAGGATGTTGATGACCTAAAAAACACACAATAATGCCCTAAAAAAATGCAAAAAAGCCCTAAAAAAAGTGCGAAAATGCCCTAAAAACTTCAAAAAATGACCTTTAAAATTATCTAAAATACTAATTAAGTAAGTGAAAAAACTTATTTATAAATAATAATTTTTATTAGGATTATATAATGGGTGTAATAGTAGATGCATTTAAATAATTTATAGATAAATTTCAATATTAAAAATAAATTAAATGTAATAAATGTAATCACAACAAAAACCCCACAATAATAATATTAAAATTATTTTTTACTAATAGTCCAAATCCAAAGTTAGATTTTAAATAAATTAAATTTGTTACCAAACTTGGGTGTAACATTTGCCCTAAAATCTATAATTTGTGAAAAATGTCCCACATTGTATAAAAAGTACAAAAAATGCCCTGAAAGATGAAAAAATGACTTAAAAATGTTGAAAAATGACGTTAAAAAACAAAAAAAATGCATTTATAGCTAAAAATGCAAAAAATGCAAAAAAATGCAAAATAAAATTAGAATATTCTGCATCAAGGGAGCATGAAACAAATTTTTAGCTAGGATAGCATTATACAGAATAAAAGGAAAAAAAATGCAAAAGTCATCAACATCCTAACTCTACTTATTACCATCAAGTACTCGCATAAATTTATAAAACCTTATTGTCTTTAAAGTACTAATTTAATTATTTTTATACATAATATATTATGACAGAAAATCTAAGTTCATCGATGACGAAATCTCAATATTTCGATGGCACGACGATAGTGCTAATCCAATACACTAACGACAAAATCAATGTATCTATAGTTTAATAAAATATTTCGATCCAGAGGAAAAAGTTCGTTCGTGCAGGTGTTGCAGTTGAGACTGGCAGTGTGCATATTATATTATTATTATACCTATCGGTAAAAAATACGTAAATACGCCACTGATGATGGCTCGCGATGGAAATCGCGCGTGGCAGTTTGGGGAAATCTGCTCCGGAAACGAAACGACACATTTTCAATCAGACGAGACGACACAATATCGCAGTCGTGCGCGCAAACTCGTCCATCATAATATAATGAAACGCTCGAAAAATAACGCATAATATAACGGTGTATTCGAGAGACGGCGTGGAAATCACAATACAAACAATACTCGTTTGAAACGAAAAAAAAAAAAAAACAGTCGGCTTAACTTTTTCAAATATTGTTTCAGCGCTCTCGACGATATCGTATTTTTATTATATCTATTTGCACACGTTTCCGCGCGCGCCGTACGTACGGTCATCGGACTCGGGTCGACACACTGCGGGTCGATCGGTTTTTTTTTTTACTTTGATATCGCGCAGTATATATTTCACCGTCCGCAGAGGGGAAATATCATTTTTCTTTCGTTCGATAACATACGTACGTCCGAACACGTAAAATATTCTTTTGAGTTTGATTTTCGCGTTTTAAATTACTTTTTACGCACTAGTGCATGTAAAAATGTGCACGCACGGACGAAAGAAAAAAAGGGGGCGAAAAATGAAGAAGCGACCGCGATTCGGTATAATGGCGGTAGCTTTTTGGGTAGCTGCTCATAGAAATCTGCGGCGAACCGGTGGTATAGGCGGGCACTCGCCGTAATAATAATAAAAGGACTACTATACCGACTACCACCGAAACGGCGGATGCGTTAAAAGCCCCCGGCGGTCGCGCTTGGATTATTTTCACAAAAGCCTTTTAACGCGGCGCATTTTCAAACGGTCGTCGTCGAGATATCGACGATACCGCCGCCGCGCCGCGGAAACATTATCGCGTAAGAAAAAAAAAAAACACCGAGTCGTTTGTGTGCCATTTAGATAACACTCGCTCCTCGTCGACGCAATTATATAATCGGCCGAATAGAAAATTCGAACGACGACGATGACGACGACGTGTAAAGCGTTTATAATCGTCGACAAACGACGAAAGAAGAAAAAAAAAAAAACCCGAAATTCCCGTAAAAAACGATCCACGCTCGACCGCGAACGTATTGTTTTTTTTTTTTTGCGAGCGAGCGGTCAAATCGCAGGAAAAACGTCGTGTTTTCGATGTCGCGAGGTGACCTCTTCTACTCGCCGTGTGCCGCCGCCAAATCGAATTACGTACTATTTCCGCCGACAAGCGATCGATAATCACATTAAGCTTTTAAACTGTTGTAACGACAACAGTCGCCGTCGCGACAAAAGATATAATAAAAAAATAGAAAATTAATTAATTCGATAAATAATAACAAAATACTATTATAGATATAAAATTATTTTCATACAAACTATTAAATATAATATTATATTTAAACAATAATAAAAAATAAAATAAAGGTTTTTTTTCGGTCAAATCGTTAATATTTCCGCCGACACGCGATCGATTATCATTGGGCGTCGCGACAAAATATAATATTTTTTAGTCTTCGCGCGAAAGTTGACGAGGTGATTTTTGATGTTTACGATTCGAATTTCGCATTTTCCGTCAAAGGATTTGGAATTTTTCGTTCGCCACCCCGCCGTCGCGATTTATCGCCCCTTCTTGGTTGATTTCGTTTTTTTTTTCTTTTTCCTTTCAAAAGGATAACTTTGTCGCGCGATAAACAAAGCGAGTAGTTTCAAACTAACCGCCGCAAACATTGTCCGATTCGACGAGAAGACGTTTGTTTTTTTTTTCAAAACGACTCGCGCGAATTAATAATATTATAATATTACGTACGAATAATAATTGTTGTTGTTTTCGAGCGCTCGCGAAACGCTAACTTTCGATTTGATTATTTTCGTGCGAATATTTTACACAAGGCTAGTAGTAGTTCGATCGCGAATCACATGCGAACGTTTATATTATAAAGTTATTTGTTCGACTCGCAAAAATGTCGTTGTTTTTTTTTATTTTTTATCAAATACCTTTTTGAAACGGCAAAACGAAAAAAGAAAAAAACGAGATGATAATATACGAGTATAATATATTGTAGTGATATCGAAACTCAAACAAAAGAATAAACTGTTGTTTTTTTCTCGAACAAATCAAGTCGAGAATCGAGCATAGAGAAACACGTTGAAAGTTTTCCGAAAAAATCAATTCGATATTTTAAAATGGTAATTTTCAAAACGAACGAGAAAAATTGTTTTCGTCTTTTACCCGCCGCCGACAAATTTATATTTGTTTTTCAAAACGAATACGTTTAGCGTATTCAGTCGCGCGAGTTATTAAACTCGAGAGAGAGAGAGAGAGAGAGAAAGAAGAAGAAGAAGAAGAATAAGTTGAAAAAAAAAAAAAACTATAAATTCGATTATCCTCTACGAACACACACGACAATAGAAAAACGTCGAACGGCGGCGGCGCGGCGGCCGTGTCGTTTTTCATTTCTCTTTCTACACGTTCTCTAATAATAATAATAATAATAGTAAAAATAGGTAATAAAAATAATAATAATGATACGACGGCGGACTGCGAAATTCCGGCATTTTATCGCGCGCCGGTCAATTAAACTCGCCGTCCGAATATTTATACGTATATATTATACGATTATTAAAAAATAAAACGCGGCCGCCGCCGCGCCGCCGGTCGTATTTATGAGATAAACGCATTGTCGTTCGACGTTTTCGCGTACGGCTGCTGTCCTGAATTCCATTCGGCCCCCTCCCCCCCCCCCCGAAATCGTGTCCGAAAAGGAGAAGAAAAGGATCTGCGGAAAATAAAGCGCGCGCGCGCCCGCCCGCCCGCCCGCCCGCGGTTGATGTAGGTCTCGTCGACGTGCGTTTGTCAGTAGTAGGACTTTGGAAATTCGCCATTTGCATTATTTAATGCGAACGTGACGTCACGACTCTTCGTACGAATAAATTATGCGACGGATCCAGAAATCAATCGACGGACAAACGACATTTGTATCCGAGGGCGAGTGTTTTAGGGTTCTGTTATATACGTACGATAGACCGGAGGTTTTCCCAAACATTTTATGATTGGACCCGATTATTGTTTTTTTTTTTCGTTTTTCGCTTGTTCGTCTGCAGTTGCTGCAGCTCGCGATTAAAACATACGTCGTCGCGTATGTAAAGAACGATAAATTGTATTTTTAAAATTTTCAAACCGAAGAATTTCCCGTTTCTTTCGGTTTCCGCAGAAACGTTTACTTTTCGTTATTGTCAAAATAAGCACAAAAAAACGAAACGAATTTATTGGTTATTTGAAAAAAAAAAAAAAAAACATTTAAAAGAAGAAAATGTAACGCGACTCTGCACAATTGGGAATACAATATCGTTTTGTACTTTTATCGTAATCGAATTTAAAACAAAAAAAAAAAAACGCTCCGTGTTTATTTTTTCTCGATAAATCATATCACGTGGAAAATAACGAAAAATTTCAAATAATTTCAAGAATTCTAGGTGTTTGCGTCGGGCGTAATGGTTTTAATAAATAAAACGTACGAAAATACGTAATTCGATAAGATTTAAAACATAACAAGCACGAGGGGGAGGGGGTTTCGTCGCTTTATTATATAGTTTTACCGTACCATATTGTCCTAGGATTTGATAAAAACAACAACAACAACAAAAACCACATTTTTTCGGCCTCCCCGCGAAGTATCGAATAGAAATTTTATTAAGTTTTTTTTTTTTTATCTTTTTTCGCGAAACTTGGTTTGGGGAACAGCTCTTGAGAAGTGAATTTCCACTGGTTAAACTTAAACCACTGAAATCGTCAAGTCTCGCACAACGCTAGTTATCAGACCTCAAACTTGCCAAAGTCGTAATCGCGCAAATTAATAATTCCCCCGGAGTTGGACGATACACGCTGTAAAATAAAGAAAATCAAACGTTTTATAACGTGCCGATCGGTTAAAATACTAACCGTAATGTTCGTAAACATTGTGATATTATCGTTTCCCGAGTCGCGTCCTTAGTCCTTGCTGGACTGATTTCAGAGATAAGACGACGAGCCGGTTCGTTTTAAAAGTTACTTTTAATTTCTTCGAAAAAAAAAAAATATACTCGTAATCTCGCGTACGAGCGATTTGAAATATTTAAGAAAACAAAAACGAAAATACTCTCAAACGAAACGCCAATGTGGTTATAAAGTTTTCGTAGAAAAAATCAGGAAATCAGGAATCGATGATCGTGCGAGGTTTAAAACCAAAAAAAAACCGAAGCATCCGCGTTTTCATATTTTTAGACAAAATTCGATTCGATTCTGCCAAACTCTACACGCTATTCGTACGCGGTTATTTTTATATCACTAGTAAGTGACTTTTTATTTCAAAGGACTCGCGAACTTGCCAAAGTCATAATCGCGCAAATTAATAATTCCCACGAAGTCGGACGATACACACTGTAAAATAAAGAAAATCAAACGTTTTATAACGTGCCGCCGACGCGCGACGTCGAAACACGATTTCGAATCGTGGTGAAACCTCGTGTAAACGATCGGTTAAAATACTAACCGTAATGTTCGTAAACATTGTGATATTATCGTTTCCCGAGTCGCGTCCTTAGTCCTCGATGGACTGATTTCAGAGATAAGACGACGAGCCGGTTCGTTTTAAAAGTTACTTTTAATTTCTTCGAAAAAAAAAAATATACTCGTAATCTCGCGTACGAGCGATTTGAAATATTTAAGAAAACAAAAACGAAAATACTCTCAAACGAAACGTCAATGTGGTTATAAAGTTTTCGTAGAAAAAAAATAAATAGGAATCGATGATCGTGCGAGGTTTAAAACCAAAAAAAAACCGCAGCATCCGCGTTTTCATATTTTTAGACAAAATTCGATTCGATTCTGCCAAACTCTACACTCTATTCGTACGCGGTTATTTTTATATCACTATAGTAAGTGACTTTTTATTTCAAAGGACTCGCGAAATCGTGCGACTCGCGATTCAATCTTTATCCTTACGAGAACGGAACCAGTCTCTATATTTATCGACTCGTTCTCATTTACTTTTCACAAACACGTGGGGGCGGCTACTATAATCGCGAGAATAACGATAATCACACGTAATAATAATTAAACACGTCGGCATTTCCTAACGCTATAGTTATTCCAAACGAATCGATCCGACGTGTCGTTTTCAATTACCGCTTTACGACGACGACGACGCCCAACAAATCGAGCCACTTAATAAACGAACGCGTAACGGCTTGAAGTAATCAGCCGTTACACGAAAAAAAAAAAAATGGCGTTTTTCCATGTTCGCGTTAATCGCGTGTCTACAAAGGCGATAATATAATATGTTTTTATTACGTATTGCGTCCGGATCGGCACTGCACATATTTGAACGTCGCACATTAACGATTCCATAACCGATGTATTAATGCGACGCGATTAAAGCCGACGGCAAATAATATCGTACACATTGTGCTCGCCGTCGTCAATCGGTTTGCAATCGAAAAATTAATGTCAATTACGTATAATCGAGTCCTATTCTATAGTCCAGTGGTTCCCAACCTTTTTGGTACTACGGACCACTATGAGAACTTTCGATACGTCACGGACCACCTCAATTTTACGTATACCTTATTTTTCTTACGAATAAGAATCAATTTTTTTTCACATATTTTAGAATTTTGAAAAACAATGAAATTCTTTATAATAATAGGCTTTTGATAATGCTTATAATTGATTTTTTTTTTATATTAAAGTTTTAAAACTAATTAAGAAATTTAATACAAACTAATATTCTAAAAAAATTTACACTACATTATTTATATAGTAGTTGTTTAAGGTAAATCACAAAAATTATAAAAACAATTTAATGCGATTTTTGCGCTTGCGTTGTTTCGTTCGCTAACAACGATATTCTTGGCAAGTCTTTAGTGGCGTCCGACCGATTTCTCTGTTTATTTTAACGATAAATCGAACAAAGACGATACTATTTAAAAAGATAAATAATATTGTTTTCGATTGTTTTTAATCGAGGTTTTTTTTTTTCTAAAGAAACGCCGCGCCGTGAAACGACAAACCGAGCTCCGAGGGGGGGGGGGGCGGCTCTGTTCCGAATCGATTTCCAACGGCAATAATTCACGATTGTTATTCCGGATTTAACGACACCCGTTCCAAAAGTGGGCGTTTCAATCGTTTTAATAAATATTACGGTTCGTAAATAGCGGTCACGATTCGGTTAAATTATTAAACTATATACGTATATATATTTAAATAATTATTCGACGTTAATTTTTAATTTCAGAGAAATCGTCGTGTAAGACGAACGAACAATTGAAATCGGAGCCGGGCGTCGTCGTAAAATCCGAAATCGACGACGACGATGAATTGTGTTTGATTCAAAGCTATTCGTCGCAACAGATTCACTCCGCGGCGGCGAAAATGTGTCCGAATCCCGTCGACATTTCAACGCAATGGTTTTAAAATCGTCGACCGGCTTTCCAGCGAGAAATTAATAAAAATAAAGAAAAACTCGCCAACGATTGGATTTTTTCACGACCGCCGTCGCCGAATTTCCACGAAGACAAGCCAATCACAGAACGCGATTAATCCGCTATGATATACTGCAGTACTCGGCGACTTCATCAGATAAGAGCGTGTACTTGTATAATACAATATACAGAATCCGTCGAATAAGAATCAATACGAATTTAGTCGTAAAAATGTTCTTTCTGTTAAATCGTACACGAATAAAGTCTCGATAGAATAGATTGCGAACGTTCGAAATCAAACGGTATATTATATTATATTATAAAATATATACGAATCGAAAATGTACTCGTACGATAATAATATAAAATAACGAGTCCTCGTCGTCGTCGTCGTCGTCGTATCGTAACGTTTTTACCGTGCGTTTATTCGACCGAATAAAAACATGAAAAAAATAATACGTTCCGAAAATGTATCCTATACCGTATCTGCCTTCGTCGTCGGTCGAACGAATCAAACGTCTCTTGCGCCGGCGCGGCGCGGCGCGGCGGGCGGGAAGGATTTTTAATAAAAATAATAATTTTTTCGACGCGAAAAAACCTCTGACGAGCGCGTGGATTATTGTTTAGGTTCGCACTTACCTGTGACCAGTTGGGCGTGATGGAACTGGCAAACGGCGTCGGCTTCGAACCATGTCACTCTGTCTCTGAAATGTCGATAGAACACCGGGAACTCGTTTTGCGGCAACAACCAGGCGCTGCTGATGTTCACCTGCAAACAACAACAACGACAACGATCATCGCGCGATCAGGACACCGTGTGGTTTAATATAATTCTACGATCGAGGGGTGCACGATTTGAGGCTAAATAAAGAAAATAAAAAGTCTATCGTTATCGATCAACATGACTTCACTCCAGTACGGTCCCTTCACCAGGCGTGAACCGGCAGATATTTCTTTTATTTATAAATTAATTAACAACGAAATTGATGCTCCTTATTTATTAAAATGTGTCCCGTTCCACCCTTATGTTTTATATACCAACGCGCAGGACAAATTACTCGAATTATTCCTCAATTCTAAGAGCCTGTGCAATCAACTTAAATTTGTAACTTTCTTTTTTTTCTAGTTTATCATTTCAGTTTAATTATTATCCAATAATTTCAACACGGTCACTTACCAATATGTACATAAATGTACATAAATCCAAGTATATAACATTGAAGTAGTCGATCCAATAAAAACTTACAAATAACCTTTTTTTAAAAAAAAATAAATGTTACATACATTTATTTAAGGCATTTAATTGTATACTTGAATAATTAAAAAATATAATAAAATCAATTTTGCCTAATAAATAAAATAAATTATATTTTGCTATTTTCGTGCGAAAATAATAGATTTACAAGAAATTTTATAACTTACTTTTTTATAGACAGTAATTAATGCTATAATAAATATTCTATACATTTTTACAAAAGGGTCAATATTTTTCGAGTTAAATCGGAAAGCCCATAAAACTACCCTCTTTGATCATTTTTCATCCCTCTTGCGGCACGGGAAGGAGATAAGTCATCATAACCAAATTCACCACAATTTATTTTCTCATAACAATTGAAAAAATGGGAGGGTCCAGCGTAAAAAAAAAAAAAAAACTTTTTTTTTTTCTCCTTTAAGTAAGGACTACCTTTTATAGTACATGCGAGTGATTTCTAAATAAAACAATAATTAGTTTACTGTAAGTGTTGTGTTAATTTTTTTGACTAACTGCTAGAAGACGACCCATGTGTTTTACATGCTCACGGGAGCACGAATTCTAGGAAATTGCAGTTGCCCCCCCTCCCCGCCACGTGTGTGCAGGAGGACTGATAATCGTAATAATAATTATTATTGTTTCGCGTGAACGAAATCGTCGTCCTTTCTCCGCGGACGATAAAGTCGTCGTCGGGGTGTGATAATAATATATTATTTAACGCGAATATAATACGCGGGGGCGAACGAGAGGGATGGAAATAAAATAAATCCCCGCGGTAAAAGGTTTTTCCTCGCGAGGCGGTTCTGTTTTTTTTTTTTTTCGCTTCTCCTTTTCTTCTTCTTCTTCTTCTTCTCCTTTTTCCTTTCTCGTTCGGTTACGACGGCTCTCCGTTATCAACGCCGTCGCATAAAACGCGGGTCGTATTACTACGGTCGGCGTACGTATATTTCTCTGGGCGCGAGACACGCGCGGCTATTACGGCGCTCTAGCGAGAGCGAGATAGACGAGGGGGTGGGGAGGGGGAGCGAAATGGATTAAACAAATAAATAACGCGCGTTTATATTATTATTATTATTATTATTAAACGTCTCCCTCGGCATCATTATAAAATCAAGATGCGTTTTACAGCTGTGGCGCCAAGAGTCTGTCGTAAAACACGGCGTAATGGCGCCGAGTAAAACCGCGTTGAAAGTTTAAAATACGCGACGTTATATTCCGCCCCCGCGCGGACGACGGCGATTCGTCTTGGCGGCGGCACTAAACTTTATATTATTATACGTTATCGGGGGGACATTTGTCGATTTGTTACGCCGCCGCCGGGGAAATTCGACGTCGTAAATCATAATAATAATTACAATAATAATACGTAATAACGTGACAAACGCGAAATTTAATTTACCGCCGCCGCTATTAACATACAGTTTTCCCCGATTATCAAATACGTGTATTGTTCGACTTGTTTTTCGATCCTTTATCTTCTTCTTTCGATCGACGCCCGGTCGACAGAAATAAAAACTCGCGTGAAAATTATTAAAAAAAAGTGTGCCGGGTAGACGACGACGCACAGTGGGGCAAATGACCCTCAAAGTTGGCAGAAAATAAAAAAACGAAATGCTTTATAGATCTTCGTTATTAGCATTTTTGTAAACTTTATAGACCTGTTCATAATAATTCGGAAGATTTTGGATCTAAATACCACTAATATCGGCCAGAGCGCTTCGAAAGTCGTCAGGTGTTGTCATAAATTTTCATGTTCGTTTTTTTTTAATATCACGTGTTTTTTGAACGCATGCTTTATGTCTTAAAAATACGAAAATTGAAGTATATAAGTATTTAATGATGGATCCTTCTACCTGAGGTATGTATCAAATTGTTTTAAATTATAATATGATGAAAATATATTCTTAAGTCATTCAAATTCAATTGTAAATTGTTCAACTGTGCAAGTGATGTTTAACAATTATTTTATGAATAAGGTAGGATTTGAATAGGTATTGAGACGTATTGAGTTAGGAAATTATGTTTTTTTAAATCTATATTTATTGTAGATTATAAAACAATTTGATTTTTCTGCACATATTTGCACTTTTTTTTTTATTATTTATTATTTAGTATATATTTATCGACTTATCGTGATTTTCACGTTAATTTCGCAGTTGATAGTGAACAATGAAAGTTTGAAATAAATTTGATTTTTATAACTTTTACAACTTTTTATTGAAAGTTTCAAGTAAGTATGTTAAATTTGGTTATATACCTAAAAGTATGCATTACAAGAAATATCTACCTGCCTTAGTGGAATAAGTATTATAAGTAATAGTGCAAAAAAGTCACGACCGGTTTCATGCTCTTTTGCGGTGTGCGCTCTTTACACCCGATGACGATTTTTAGTCGAAACCAGTCGGGACTTTTTTGCACTCTTACTTATAATACTCGAGGCTAGACCTTAATTTTATTTTATTTTATAATTTTCAATAGTTTGTATTGAAATAATTTTATATATTTAACAATATTTTGTTATTAAAAATATGTCTTAACTCAATATAAAAATAAAAAAAATAAAATTTTTTTCCAAATTACGTTCTTTTTTTTTTTTGAATAGCTGAGTACACACTTAAAAACACCCAGATCTAAAAATATTTAAACGATTCTTATTTCAAACTAAATATATTTTTATT
Source organism: Drepanosiphum platanoidis (assembly GCA_948098885.1). NCBI lineage: Eukaryota > Metazoa > Arthropoda > Insecta > Hemiptera > Aphididae > Drepanosiphum > Drepanosiphum platanoidis. The sequence goes on along the minus strand of OX402542.1, from coordinate 7,684,588 downwards.
TTTTTATATTGTTGACCGAAATCGATTCATATATGATTTAATGCCAACTTTGATGGTCATTTGCCCCACTGTGCGACGTCATAATCGAAACGAGTGTTTTCCCTATAGTTTTTCCTCGAACCCCATCTTGTTTAATAATCACTCGTGCTCGAACGAGGCCTCCCCATATATCGTCCGACTTGACCGGTTGAACGAGCGACGGAAGAAAAAAACCAATATACACAACCCAAGTTATTATTATTCGCCGAGATAATCCGCGCCCGAACTCCTCTGGGTTCCGATAAAAAAAAAAAACAAAAAAAATAAAATAAACTCGATTATGACGGCATTAGTATGAACTTAATCTGCGCGTTACCTCAAAGTTTAATGGGCGGAAAGTTTCGCGACCGTCGTTATTCGCTCACCTCCGTAATGGACCTTGTTCGCGCGCGGCGGCGGCGGCGGCGGCGGCGGCGGCGATGTTGTTTAAACGTCATCTGATTTTAAATTAGGTATTCCGTCTTTACGCCGCGCGAAAACGTCGTAAAAGTTTCGTTTTTATTTCCCTCAGACGTCGCGCTTCTTTGACCTCTGCGCGTTATACTGCGGATCGCGTCGTCCGTTCGTTCTACGGCCGCGAGGTCGGGAAAAAAAAAACAAACAAACTCTGCGAGTCGTTTTTGGAAATCGCAAAGTCTTCCGGATAAACGATATTTACTTTTTTTAACATCAGTTTAGCGCGTGTGCACGGACGAATAGTTGAATATTTTATCGCGGCGCGAAAATAAGTCGAGTCGAATGTCCGGCGGCGGCGCGGTCGTGATAAAACGCGAGTCGTTAATCTAATATAATATCTAATACTAGCTGACCCGGGGCAAACGTTGTTTTGCCATATATTTCCAGTGAATTTTGCAGTATAAAAAATAACTGACTTATTGTAAGTGCGTGGCGACGACGACGGCGTCTACGATCGAAACGAAAATTTTGTGTTTTTTTTTCATTTTTGGATAAAACCATACAAAAATCCAATTTCGCGGGCAACATGCCAAATTAACGAACATTCTGCAGGTGACATACAATATTGTTAAATTATTATTTGTAAACATATTGTTAAGTAAATTGATTTGACACTTATTTTATTATTTACAGTGGTTATAAGCGAAAATTTCACTAAAAAAAAAAAATGATGCGAAAATTCAAATTTCGACTTACTCTAACTTGGTCAGTTTTGTAGATAGAAAAAAACTGTTCATAGAAAAAATGTTTTAAAAAAAATAATCTATCCGAATTTGTAGGAAAAAAAAGGGTGTTCCCGTTTAAAAAATGTAAGTTTTATTGCGCACGCGCAGGCCTTAAGTCATAAAAATTTTAAAATCATAAAAAAATGTGTATTTAAGTACTCCCTAGACCCTCTAAAAAATTCACTTCAATACAAACGTCATCCACCAGAGATATTTAGTGTTAACATTTGAGTGAAACACACCGTATTATATAACCGTTCCAGAATATTCTCGGCGCTCGCCACATATAAATATTGAAAAAAAAACTATTCTATCTTTCAAGTTGGACCATATTATAAATGGTTACCAAATTTTATCAAAATCCGTTCAGTAGTTTCGGAGTTTATCGGGAACATACATCGTGACACGAAATTTTTATATATAATAGATATGTGAAAATGAAAACCTTTGAGTGATATGTTCTCGTAAACTACTGAACCGATCGTTATGATTTTTTTTTTTTAAATTGAAGAGCTCATTGCGGAGAAGGTTTATGGCGTTTGATCGATTCTCTAACTTTAAAAACTTTAACTTTAAAAGTGCAAAATATTAATCACACATTGTCATTGTTTTGCCATGGAGATATATACCACACTCTATGCGGTAATTTTTTATTATTTGTTTCCGTGGCACGTGCGTCTATGGAATTTTCTATTAATTAGTTTGAGATTAAACGAGTTTGTTTTTCATTCAATTTCATATATTTCAATGGATTTTGGTGTAAAAAACGACAGAATATAGGCCGATCGTCCAATGCATGATTTGTTCGATCGACAATTGCGACGAGAACTAACAGTATGACTTGCAAACATTTGTGAATTTAAATGTTCCCAACTTAAATGACCATCAAAAAAATGTGTACGATACCATCACGCATCAAGCTGTACAAAATGAAGCCGGCGGATTGTACTGCACACGAGCGAAGCCGGGTTATTCAACTTTAAAAGAACAGGCCTTTTTTATGTTCCCATTTTGTGACGACGCCTTTTAACTTTTTTCCAATTTTTTCTCACAGAGTCGTTCCAAATACCTTTCTGAGTGTCGTAACGTCACCCGATTTCGTCAAAATTCCACCCCTAAGGGGGTTAAAAGGGGTAAAAGGGGTAAAAATGAAAAAAACTGATAAAATAAAAATTTATACTGCACACGGGCGAAGCCGGGTTATTCAGCTAGTATATTATATATTTCGACGCGACGCGACGCTTTGATCTCTTTAAAATCGTATTAAAAATATACACAATACTATATTATATATTATTGCGCCGTAAAAGGTTTTATTGTTTCTTCGCGAGAGAGAGAGAGAGAGTATACTATACGAGCGATTTGTTTTTGAAATCCCGGCTACGTGCCCGGCAATAACGACGATCGAAACACACAACAATGTTTGAATAAAAACCGCCTAATGGACACCGTTCGGGGGTGCCGAAAACACGTGCGCGAAATCGGCGAATTAACGCGCGCGATTTAATCTAATCGTCACTCTGCGCGCGAGTACGTATAAAATAAGCCCCGCAGCCGAAACGTTTGAAATTTACATCGCACCTCGATCATACGACGACGTCACGTTTTCGGCGTTTTCACGTATTTTAAGCGTCGTCGTCGCCCTAATGTCGGATTTCTCTATGAAATCGAAAAATGAAATGATAATAAAATATAATCGACGAAAGATTCGAATTAGATATTCTAAAACAGTTTAGTTTAGGATTAAATCGTAGATTGAAAACATCACTTTAGTGTCCACATAGTCGTAGTGGATTTGGAAATGCGAAATTGATATTATGTTCTTCGCGACGACGACGACGGAACAATGTTATGGAAGAATTCGTTTTATCATATTATAGAATCGAGATGATAACGATATGAAATTGAATTTTTAGAGAACTTTACGCCGCCGCCGCCGCCGATTCGACGAGGCCAATCGTTGTAGTTACAAATCAAACAACTCGTGACAAAATTAATTACTCGAATACTCGATGAAAACAAAAAAAAAAGTGAAATATTAACGTTTCACTAAATTCCAGGCCTTGATTTTTATTTGGAAAGCTCGTTTTTAAGTGTGTTAAAAATGCATTTTTCGTTTCGAAAATCTTTCGTGCAAATGTCATATTTTGAGTTGCCAGTCTCGTATAACCATCACTAAAAATGCCAAACGGTTTATTTTATACGTTTTTTTTTTTTTTTCAAAATTTTCGCTTCGACGTGCAAAATCGCATTTCGAATTCTGTAAAAATATGCAAAAAAAAAACCATTTCACCGTTAGATTCAAACTATTATGATTCGAAAAGACGAAACTGACGAAAATCCAAAAAAACATGCGATTGCATAGAAGTCCGCGCTCTATATACTATATATAATTTATATTAGCCATGTTTCTGATAAAAAAAACGTGTGTTCGAAAATATATCCTTAAGGATCGGAAACCCTCGGCCGGATATAAACTTATATTGTAATAACCGACCGCGTTTAAAAAGCGAAGACCGTCGCGCGAAAGAACGAATCGTCCGGTTGGAATAATTTTTTTCGAATGAAAAATAATTAATCGTCGTCGAACAAAGGCGGCACGTTTTTTTTCCCCTCTCTCGTTTCCTCGCGCCTAAAAACTCGATTTTCATACAATAATATCGGACAGGACGAAAAAACTAATCTATTATTTAAAAAAAAAAACGTTTTAATTTCGACGCAATACGCGACAACTGTCCGCACTAAATAATTTCACGTTTCACTACTACTACTACGGCGTAATTTTATTTCGACAAAAAATCGCAGGACGCGGCTTATTAAAACCGTTTTGAACGCCGATCACGTTCCGCGGCCGACGATTACTACCCGCGCGGCGGCGGCGTTCGGTCGGTAATTAGTGAATTATTACGTTCAAACTATACGCGAATTCGATTGCGCGGCGGCGGTTTAACATAAACTCTGCGGTACGAGTTTCCACCGATAATAATACGTGTGGCTTTTTTTTTTTTTTCATTTTCAATTCCGCAGACGACGAATTTCCGACGATTTTATATTTTTTCCGCGCGATATATTATAGTCGTTGCTTCGATATTTAGCGGACTGTATTCATTTAGAAAACAAGAGTGTCCGCGACCTTTTGCGACATCATACGAGAGTATAGAAGTCATACGTTATTTTAATAATACACATTCAAATTTAACGATTAAATTATATTTCACGTTACGTTTTTTATTTTTTATTTATAATTTTAGATATATAAAAATGGAGACAAAAAATTGGAAATTGAATCAGTTGAGAACGGCAGGGCCGATTTGGCTCAAATTTTTTTTAAATGATAGAGAATGTCGGGGAGCGGGTTTATAGCATAAATTATGGTGAAAATTAACCCTAAGGGGGTTAAAAGGGGTAAAAATGGAAAAAATCCTGAGTCAATGGAGCTTTGTGGTATTAAATTTTGTCAATAGTTTCATTTAATATAGCAGAGGCCCCATGGGAAAGGATTTTTTGAAATTCGACCCCTAAGGGGGTTAAAAGGGGTAAAAAGGGTGAAACTAGAAAAATTCGCCTGGCTGGAACTGCTGGAGCTTTGAGTATGAAATTTGGGCAGCAGTTTCGTTTTATATAGTGGAGACCCCATTGGAAAGGATTTTTTCGAAATTCGACACCTACCGGAATTAAAAGGGGTAAAAGGGGTAAAAATGAAAAAAAAACTGATAAAATAAAAAGTTATACTGCACACGGGCGAAGCCGGGTTATTCAGCTAGTTTTAGAATAATAATCAGAAATATAGCTTTAGAAGCTATGATATGATATTTAATTACGAGGAGAAATATAAATAACTAGCTGAATAACCCGGCTTTCGCAACTTTTTATTTTTTTCATTTTTACTCCCCTCAGGGGTCGAATTTTGACGAAATCGTGAGACGCGACGACACTCAGAAAGGTACAACTCTGGAACAACTCTGTGAAAAAAATTTGGAAAAAAGTCAAAAAGCGTCGTCACAAAACGGGAACATAAAAAAGGCCTGTTCTACGTATACGTACATATAAATGGGCTGAATTTTTCCTATAATCAATAGCAACCGTTTATAAACAAAAATTTCAAAAGTACATCACAAAATCCCCGTTAGAGCACCTCCCCTAATTGGGGTTTTCCAAAAAAAATCAAAAAAATTTGAGCCAAATCGGCCCAGCTGTTGTTCTCAATTGACGAATTGTTATACATTTTTGGCTCCATTTTTATATACAAATATAGATTTAAAAAAACTAACAAAACTAACGTGAAATCGCTTCTTCTTTTTTCGTGAAAGTTACGAATCATAAAAACACTATATTAGTGTTTTTTTTTGATTTTTATAACGATTTTCTCGTTTGATATTCTTAAAACGGATTTGTGATTTTAATATTATAAACGATTAATCGATGGTTTTTAATGTGAAGCGAGGGCCGCCAATCGATATCTACCGCGAGTGCCCGATTTAGAATAAGACAACAAAGAACTAATTTATTTAATTTTCAAATATATTAGATTTATTCGGGACAGGGAACGACGTCATATATGATAATAAAAAATCGTTGTTTTTTTCATAATATTCGTTTTGGCTTCATAACACACTCTCGCGTCCGTAAGAAATATCGACATCGAATTTCCGTCTCGATTTTTCCGGGCGTGAAAACCGAACGACACGCGTATTATTTTCACCGTAAATTATATTATAGTTAAAAACGAAAACGGAAACGGGAAAAAAACCCCCGATTTCGCTCCGCGGCAAAGTTACACAAACCTCGTTAAATTTAATTATCGTCATTTATTCGTCGGGGGAATACACTGCAGGACTTGATATTTTATCTCGCGCGGATGATGAATATGAAATCGTACCGCGCAGTCCCGAGACGGTCTGGTAAAAAAATATAAATAAACTTTTCGCGCGCGACCACTGCTAGTGCACAATGGATTTCGACGATTTTCCAGTCGGCTGATTAATTATTATTATTATAACTACGTTCAACCCCGAAAAAGTTTTTTTTCCGCCCAAAAGAGTACACCTCACAGTAGAACGGTTTCGTGTTTTGCTTTTTACCGTCTCGTTTAGTCGAACGCGACGAGAACGACGACGCGTCACACGGATGAAATCGACGACGACGGTAACGCGTCGTCGTTTTCGGCTTGATTTATTTAAGTCGGTTCGATTGTCTCGCGGATTTTCTCTTTTTTTTTTAAAAAAACTTTGGCAATAGATTTAACGCTCGCGCATATGAATACAATATATTATCGAAAACTAAAATTGCCGTTTCGCTCTTACGAAAAGTTGTAAAAATCGAATTACCTCCCCCCCGGCCCCGCGTCGCCACAGTCTGCTAAACTCGAAAACACATTCCGTCGATAATTAGTTTTTAATAATATTCTCGAATAATTGTCTCCTCCGTTACTTTTCGCCGCCGTCGTCGTCGTAACGCAATGAAAACAATTTTGACTCTAATAGAAAACTAACATGACGTCGTCGTCGAAAAGAAAAGAAATTCGATTTGTAAAAAAGTTAATTTTTAAACTACCGAAATAACTGAAATGATAATAAATAAAACGCGAGGTTACCTGATACGATAAATTGAATAATTTCAATATTAAATAATGTCAACGTTGTGTATTCATTATTGTCGTTCACTAACGGTTTCGCGTCCGATTTCACAGAAAATCGTTTCGTAGATTTTCCGATTTGAAATACAATAAAAATATAAACACGCCCGCGAGAGATTTAATTGCGCTCGAGCGGCGGCGGCGATATCTATGAAAATCCGCATTATACGACTCAAAGGATTCGCGCGAAAACGGGTTTATTATAATTAAAAGTAAGAATTTACATTTGAACACATGAAATATAGTCGTAAACGCCGCCGCCGCGTACGTACCCACTTAGTGTATCGCGAGAGAATATCGCCACCGAGAAATCCGACGAATAAATAACGATATAAAACGCTTTTAATTACTCTTATCTGCAAACTGTAATATTGCGAACGATTAATAATGTGCGCGCGAAAAGAATTTCGGTTTTAAAAAGAGTATTATTCGGAGAGATAAAAAATGAGGAGAGTTGTTTACGTCGTCGTCGTTTTATCGGCAAAGTGTTGAATAAAAGGAGAGATTTCTATAAAACGCCGTTTTTTTTTGAGTACGGAAAGGACGACGAATCCAGTGCCGCAACAATTGGGTGTGCAAGGTGTGCGATGCACACGGGCCTCCGGTTCTTAGGGGCCTCCCAAACCATAAGCTAAAAATTGAAGACTGTCCGTTTCAAAATGAATTTAGCCTATCTTGGTATTCTTTACTTCCTCGTGGCTCGTACCTCGAAAGTTTTTTGATTTTTTTTGTAATTGTTTTCAATGAATTTATTATTAGCATAAGTAGATAAATTACGAAATTGATATTATAAAGTATGACATAATTTGTAGAGTAATAATTAAGTTGTTCGTTATTTTTTTGATTATTCGTTATACTAATATTTATAGAGGAGGTATTTAGAAGCTCGAATTTTTATAAATTTACATAATTTATTCTTCTGATCGGTTCCGCGAATCCGTCAAATATTTAAGTTATATAGTACTAAAAAATACTAAAAAATTTCTGTAGCAATACAAAGATCAAGTAGGTAATAAATATATTATTAATTTGAGGCCTCTAAATAAATCCTTGCACACGGGCCTCAGAATTCATAATTGCGGCCACTGGACGAATCTCAAAAACTATTGTACGATAGACAAAGTGAGACGACTGGTGGAAACGGGCCTCGACCGAAGAAGAAGATTTTTCCCGATCGTTTTTCCGGCCGTCGCGACGATAAGAAATTTATTTCTAAATTTAATTTTTTTTTTTTCTATTTCTAGAAACTCTATTCCGGAATAGGACGTGCCAGACGGATGTTTCGTTTGAGTTTTCGAGTCACGTTTCGATCGGGTCGACCCGGTCGACCGAGAGTAATATTTTAATGCGGAGAAAATTAAAACGCGCGCCACACACAAAGTGTTTGGAAGATAATTTCCATCGGAAAACCGCACGATATATTTTATCGGTCTCGTACACAAAACAATACGGAAATTTTCGTTTAATTTTTTTTTTGTTTTAGAAACAACGTATTAAGCCGGACAGGTTTTTTACGGGCGAAAAGGTCGTTTTTAAACGCGCCGACGACGACGCCGACGAAGACGATCCGCTCTGTTTTTGACGATCGCGCGCGCGCACAAAAGGCGACTCGAAACAATAGACTTTTTTTTCTACACCGGGCGAACAGCAATAATAATTAGCGTCACGATTTCATAAACATTTTAACAATACACGAGAGCGCGGGGCGATAATACTCGAGAGGGGATTTTTTTTTATTTTCTCAAATTATACAACTTTTGTTACCGCGCCAAGTCACTACTCGGCTCCCGGAGTTGGAATAATTCAAAGCGCGGAATGTGTGTGTGTTTTTTTCGCGCGCGAATAATAATAAACCGAAGAGAAATATTATCTCTCGTCGAAACGCGCGCCGCCGCGCGCCGGTTTCTCGCGATAATTACATCGTTCACACGTCGACGAATCATATTTTGAATATTTCTAAAATCACGATTTCTCTGATAGTTTGCGTTATTAATCATGAATAGAAACCGAGCTTTCCGAGCTAGCAGCATAATTTATCGACAATATTATTAAACTCGTACGAATAAACTCAAAAGCTTTTGTTTTTCTTCCGACAAACTCGGTGGTACGCTTAAATAAATATGATTTCGGCAAAATGACTTTTTACGAGACGGAAAAATATATCGAAACGTTTACAGGCGTTCGATAAACCGACGTTGAACGCGAAAATTTAAAATTTTTCAACGAGAAAATACTTCTCGATAAATCGGCGTTATCGAGAAATACACGGCGCGCGATACAGATGGGGGTAAGTCGACGATTTAGTGATAATCACTATCGTCAGATAAAATAATAACGGAAATATTATTGAATATATTAAATCATTTGAATACAAACTATATTAAAACGATAATAAAATAAAAATTAAGGACTCGCCTCGAGTATTATTAATAGTATTAACTGAGCGTGCAAAAAAGTCACGACCGGTTTCGATTAAAAACCATCGTCGTCGGGTGTAAATATTAATATAATTACTTTGTTTATTTATTTTATACAAATCATAAAAGTCGTAAATATAAAATCGTACAGCGCCGTTTGTGTCGAAATAACTATTGTGTTAAATAATAATATGTTATTGTTATGACAATTATCACTGTCGCAGTGGGAATCGCTTTTGTCACAGCGTAAAAATCAAAATGTACGCAAAGAAATGAATATAATATGTGCGTATTATATAGTAAAGTAAATAAAAAGTAAATCGCGCTTTTTCTACCCGACGACGACGACGGTGAATTTTATTCTCTATTCGGCACAGTATAGGAATTATAGGTTGGCGCAACGATCCGCTTGTCGTCGGCGTTTCGACGTAACGTCAAAGGATGAAAACGAAACGTTATTTTCATATTGTAGTTGTATTTGAATTTATTAGTTTAGTCGACTGTACCCGCGAAGCTTTGTCGCATTATTTCTCTCGTCGGAATCGATTGGAATCGATTTAATCGATAAACTTATACTTGTATAGTAAGTAATTACGGCGGATTGGACCGGAGGAAACGCCCCCCCCCCCCCGTCGAAACGTATAGAAATTACGAAATTCTACGGAAAAATAAAAAAATCCACTCGAATAAAAAAATCCTAAAAAAACGACGACGACGCGCGGAACGATATATCAACGCGTTTCAACTCGGATTTCGGTCGTTATTATTTTTTTACGGAAAAACACGCGAACAATACTCGGATATTACGCTAGCGCGTGTGTGGTATTCACGACGAACACACGATATAATATTAAGGCGACGGACAATGGAAATAATAAATATTCTAGATTCGTTTTCTTACTTTTATAATCACGCGGGCCTCCGGTTCTTAGGGGCCTCCCAAACCATAAGCTAAAAATTGAAGACTGTCCGTTTCAAAATGAATTTAGCCTATATCGGTATTCTTTACTTCCTCGTGGCTCGTACCTCGATTGACGTACAAATTATTATAGGAATAAAATTACGAAAATGATATAAAGTATGACATATAATTAATTGTAGAATATTAGTCATTATCGCAGGGGCCCTCTCTGTTATTGCGAAAAATATTCAGATCGGAAATCAGAAACATTTTTAATACATTTTTGATTTTGTCATGTACAGATTTGATTTTGAGGTTGGAATGTATAGTGAAATTTGAGACTTAAGGTGGGGTATTTAAAAGTCAACTTATATTTTGAAAGCATTGTATTTTGTTGGTATTGGATTTTTAAGCAAATGCTGAAGTGGCGATCAGAGAAATAGGATAATCAGGTAATAAATAAGATGTGAGAATTTTTTTAATTTGTATGAAAGCCCATCATGCCAATAACAGTTGATATCATTAAAAAAAAAATGATGAATGCATAAGTTTAAATTCGTGATTCCGCTATTAAAATTGATAATGTATCTATCGACAATTTATAATGTCATAAATTAGTATAGTACTCGTATATGTATCAGATTACAGATGATTCAATTTATGTTATAGTACTAAAAAATACTAAAAAATTTCTGTAGTAACACAAAGATCAAGTAATAAATATATTATTAATTTGGGGCCTCAGAATTGATAATTGCGGCACTGCACTGTTAGAGCGTTTGGTTTTCCTTTCTCGTCTCATCGTCTCGTTTGGTTATCACGACGACGGTCGTAATATAAATATCGTAAAATAAATTCTACTTATTATAGAAGAGAGGAGGTTTGATATTTTAATGTTTATTCGCCGTATTTATCCACCTGCCTACTTGCGGATTCGAACGCAGAGTTATTTTTTTTCCTTTCCTTTCTCCTCAAGATTTTTATTCCGATTTCTCCGTTTCTTTTGTACGACGACGGTGTACGTATACCGTCGTATTAGGTACGTCTCGCGCGCGTGCTTCCTCGAACGTTATCGAGAAGCAAAAAAAATAAAAAAAAATACGTTATGTATATTTTCATTTTTCTATATGCGCTCTAAAGTATTATACAGTTAACGAACGCAATTCCGTACGATTGTCTTGTACTTCAACGGTTTCGCGTTTTCGTTGCTTATTGAAACCCGGAACACGTCAAGTATAGATAATATGCATCTGTGTCGGCCTAAGGGTTAGCGGCGATACGACGAGGATAACGGGCCGGGGTGCCGTGGAAACATCCCGGCGAGCGAGCGGAGAGAGACGATTTTCGAACAAAAGGTTTTGAATTATGACGGCGGCGCAGAGGTGGGTGTGGTTTTGCGTTAACGAGTTTGAGTAAAAAAAATAAACATTCAGAGGGACGTGTACGTAATATTATCTGCGGAATAATATAAGCTAATATAGATTCGTTTAAGTAATACAATATTATTTATAATCCGACTTTTCTACCGGTTTTATCGACACCGAACGGTCGTACCAGACGGCTCGGAATATGCCGCGTTATGTCGATACGCGCGGGTCGTTGGAGTTGTCTCGCGAAAACCTTCGGAAACTTCGGCCCGATAACGAGGCCGGCCCAGGATTAATGTAATTCTATTAACGCGCGGCGGCGTTTAGTTTTATCGTTATCCGTAAACGCCATTCGCGAGTATTATTTCCCCTCTCAGGACGTGTTCAGGACTCGCAAACTTTCGCTAGACACACACACACACACGATTCGCCCACCTACGACGAGCGTTTTACGAGGAAAACGAGACGACGACGACGACGACTAAACTCGAGCGAGATAAAACAACGAAATCGGTAGAAAAACAAACAACAAACACGGAATACGGTCTACAAGCGCGTGGGATGATGAGCCAACAACAGCTTTTCAGTAGTGTTGGCCAACGATATAATTTTCAATATCGATATCGTATTTTTTTCCCCGATATCGATATCGAAGCATATTCACAAAGCATTATCAACAGCACTAACTTTATTTTCAATGTTCCAAAATTTAAGAATAGATTTCTAAATTGTTGACGATATTTGTTCAAGTGTGGGACTCAGGAACTTCTACTGTTTCTAAAATGCATGTACGTAAACACCACTTTTCTAAATAATGACAAGTTACACCTGAATAACTATGATTTGCCAGTGACGTCCAAAAATCAATTGTTATACAAACATGTGAAATGTTTTTTATCGATATCGCGATTATTTTTAGATATCGATACCGAAATGATTAAGAAAATACCCACGATATCGATATCGTATCGAATTATCGATATCGTTGGCCAACACTACTTTTCAGCAGCGTTTCGGAAATTTTTGGGTTTCGTCGATGTATAACAATAATAATATAATAAAATTATCGCGCGAGATTCGACCGAGACAGACGGCTTTTAATCGTCGATTAGTCTCGAATCAATACCGCGACGAGCGAATCCCCCCGTCGCGTCGTCGTCGGCCAAACGAAACTCGTTATTTCAGCGTTCGCGTTTTCCGGGACGTCGCAATTTTTTACGATCGTTCTTTCTCACTCCTCTCGTATTGCATTCGATAAAAAACGTTGTAATCTGTAAACACTGTTCGCACACAATGTAAGTGCGTAAACTGTAAGTACGTATAGTGTAGTCGGGTCGGGTAAACTGTATAATAACAGCGCGTAAACAACAGTGCGATACTTAAAATTGTTGACGAAAACGCTTAAGCGCCCAGGTACTACTACTGCTACTAATAATAATAATAATAATAATAATAATAATAATATTGTTATGGTTATTCATATTTTACCATATTTATATAGCGTTTTATGTAAATTACGTTCTCGCGAAAGCTTTCAATTACGGAATTAACATATTATTTCGCGAGCGTGTCCCGCCGAGACCGCGAGCGGTCTTACCGACATTGTCCCGCGACCGTGGTGTTTGTTGGTACTTTCGGACCGTTTTCAGCACTCGATCGTCCGCGATGCTGCGAAAAGATACCGGGGAGAGACGCGGGCGCGATCGATCAAATCGGTATTTTAAATTCGCGAGTGGGGTTCCGTTAAAAACGGAATTTTTCGAAATTTCGCGAGGCTTTTCTATGGCTTCTTAAAAAATCGGATTCTTCGAATTTTCGCGAGGCTTTTCTTTGGCTTCGTTAAAAATCGAATTTTTCGAATTTTCGAGTGTTTTGTAAGGCTTCATTAAAAATGGGATTTTTCGAATTTTCGAGTGTTTTGTAAAGGCTTTATTAAAAATCGGATTTTTCGAATTTTCAGAGAGTTTTGTAAGGCTTCAACAAAAATAAGATTTTCGAAATTTCGCGAGTGTTTTCAATGGCTTCTTAACCTTTTCAGACCCTATCAGTTTTCTTGGTAAAAACAAATGAAATTACTAAAAATGTTGTCAACATTTTTAGTTTACCTATTTAATAAGATATGTAAAAAAAGTCAAGTCTGAAAGGGTTAAAAAAAAACCGATTTTTTTCGAATTTTCTAGTGTTTTCCATAGGGCTTCATTAAAAACCGAATTTTTCGAATTCTCGAGTGTTTTCTATAGCTTCTAAAACAGAATTTTTCGGTTTTTCGCTAGGGTGTTCATTAAAAATCGGACTTATCGAATTTTCGGAGTGTTTTCAATGGCTTATAGAAATTACTTAAAACTTTGTCAACGTTATTTTTTTACCTATTTAATAAGATAAATGAAATGAAAAAAAGTTTTCCTTAAAAAAAAAAAACAGGTCCGAAAGGGTTAAAAAACCGATTTTTTTTCGAATTTTCTAGTGTTTTCCATAGGGCTTCATTAGAAACCGAATTTTTCGAACTTTCGCGGGCGTTTTCCACGGCGTTTGTTTTTCGTTTTTTTTCTCTCTCGCGCCCTTTAATAACAATCCGACCGTTTACATTCATCAATCAAAAAGGTTTACTCTCGGCGCGGCGGCGGCGGCGGCGGCGGCGACGAGACCGCGATTTGTTTCGGTCGAATTTTCCAGATTACGGTGTGCGAACGAATCCCGGGAACCGCGCGATCTCAATTTGTCCGCGGCTCGCGCGTCCGTCGTCGACGGCCAGGAGAGCAGGACGATACTCATCGCCGCGCCCATAATAATAAGGACGCGCCGCGCAACAAGGTTCACCCCGGCCGAATATTATTCGCGAACAGATCACCCGCGTGTCGGCTATATATACGAGTTGTTTATTCGTCCGGCGAAACCGCCGCGCCGCCGTTCGAGAGAATCCAATCGAAATTCAATACGCTTATATAATATTATAATCCGATCGGAATCGTAAAGGTTATTATTATTTTTCCGGCTCGTTGTTGTTTTTTATAATCGCGCGCGCGCGCGCGCGCGCACGATAAAAGAAAACGAGAAACAAACCCGACGACGTTTTCTCGTTTATATTCGATTCGGAATCGAATTACGAATTTTCGCGTTCGCAATCGAAAACAACGGTCTCGTCTCGCCGCGATTATAATAATATTCGAATCTCGATCGCCGTTTGACGAGGCGTTGAATTTCGTCAGAGACGAGTAGTTTTCGACGAGAACCGATCAAGTAGAATCGGAATATAAAAAACGTAAATTTTAACGTGGATTTCACCGACGACGACGGGTCGTCTCGTTTGTGAAATGGAATTTTTCACTGCTTCAAAAACTGCCCGTATTTTCCGTCTCCGAGACGGTTATAAATCATATTATATAATATTTCGTTTTCATAAATGTTTTTTTTTTTTTTATCGGCGGCAAACTCGATTCGGAGATATAGCGATCGCGCGCGTACGATAAACGCGCGTACGGTTTTTTCTATTATTTATGGCCGATTTTAAATATTCTCTCGTTATGGTCCGAGAGACAGCCCGCGTGGTCCAAACGGATTTTAGGCGTTTTTGTTTCGATTTATTCCGTTTCGCGCGACCGGATATACAGGGACCGGAAAACACGGTGTATTTCATGTTAATCGAATTCACGTCGTCGTCGGCGCGTTTCCTTTGTAAACGGGGGTGGGGCGAGCGCGCGTCTCGCGAGGATTTTTTCGTCGAAAATCGTTTTCGATCGCGCACGCGTTGCAATTATCAAAGTTTTTCGCACGTTAAACCCGATGATACGTTTTGCAAACGATTTGTTCGGCAACTCGGGCCGAATCGACGTATCTTTTTCGCGAAAACTCTACCCGAAATCGTAAAAAAAAAAAGGACGCATCGTCCTTTTCTCTCCTGTTTAACGACCGCCGCCGCCGCCGCCGCCGCGTTAATAATTCATCGTCACGTGTGCGTCGTCGGCGACGATGACACGACGACGTCGGTTTAGAGTTTAAATCCCGCGCAGGAGCTGTCCTGACCGTGCGCGCGGTCCTTCGCGGATACAACCTCGAGCGTGACACGTCGCGTCGTCGTCTCCGTGCCGATCGGCTCTCTAAATTAAATCACGATTAACATTCAAAAGCCTCGCCGCGCGTTAAAACGGTTTAATGCGCTCCGTTTGATTTATGCGGTCGTGTTTGCGCGACGTCTCGTCCGAGGCGGACACTATTTATAATTCACCGGGGCACATGCGAAACGAACGATAAATGTTTAATTTCCAGGACACGAGACCGTGACGCGTCGTTTTTTGTCATTATTACGTATTTTAATTCGGTGGCGCAACTAGATTCCGCGGAGGCCCTATAAACAATACGAGTGACCGAATTAAGATGTCAATTAAATATGTTAATAAACACGCATTTATTATCGAGTAAAATAACATATTTTACGACCGAAAGTGAAATTTTCACGAGGTTTTTAGTTAAATTTTTTAACATGTAATTTTCCGAGTATTCGAATCGTCGTCGGAGGCCCGCGCGAACTATAACCTTTAATCTGCGAACGGAATCCTTTGCTAAGGATAACGAGCAAAATGTGCACTTACGTCGACGAACAAAAACGCGCGTTTGTTTGAAATCCGATGATTTTTCACACGATTCGTGTTAAAGTTAAACGGGGGCGCGGGCGGCGGCGGGCACGCGCGGAAAAAGCGTTTTCATTTCAAAAAGTCCGTTTTTACTAAATACGAGTATCTCGAACGAATTTCAAACGGACTGCAGTGTGACAAAGTTTCACGGAAAAAAACAAAAACCGACCCCGCTCCCCGAGTGTTTGTTTTTCGACGAAAACGAACGGAAAAATGTATTTTTCCCCCCCAGTTTTTCTTGGCGTCCGTCCACCGCCGCGGGTGAGTTATTATTATTGCTTTCGGGAGCTCAAATCCACCGGAATACTACGGACCGCCGTAAGCCCGCCGCCGCGGTCGTCGTCCCGGGCAGTGGCTTTTATCCGTCCGTCTTATATTCGCAAAAGCCGCGCGCGATCGGTACGAGCAGCGAGTGTGTGTGTGTGTGTGTGTATTTTACAAACGCGCGGAGATAACGCAGCAGCAGTGCGGGACATAAAGACCGTACATAAGTCGTGCCGAAAAAAAACGACAAAATCAATAGAATTCCTATTAAGAGAGATGAGCGACACGTACGTATACGCGTACGTAAAATATGAGTTTTGTAAGAAAAAAAAGCCGCGCCGCCGGAGAAACCGATAAACCGTGTGCGAATAATCAGAGTCGAATCGGTCGACCGATGTAGTGCGAAACAACGGCCGTAAATCGTTTGGCGTTTTCGAACTATTCGAAAACGATGTCGGCCTATCGAGAAAAACACGTTTTTTCGGTCGTTTAGTTCGAAATACGTCCCGACAAAGACGTCAGACCAATTATACTCGTCGCTATAACTCGGACAATATAAACGCGTTTAGAAAATTATTTACTCGCTGTTGTTTCTTTGGGCGACACACTGTTAAAATATTTCATATTTTGTGAAAAATATTAAATATTTTTAAGACACGGCGCATGTTTTCGGTATAAATAGACGATGTTTAAAAACAAACGGAAATAGCGACGGACCAACCGATTAGAATATTACGACGACAGTGATAAAACGTATTTTATTTGTCGATAGAAATCATATCGAATTGTGTCATTTAATATAATATACAATACTAGCTGACCCGGCAAACATTGTTTTGCCATAATATATTCCTAGTGGATTTTTCAGTATAAAAAATAACTAACTTGTTGTAAGTATGTGGCGACGGCGTCTACGCGTGAAAGAGGAATGGAGCGCGCACGCACACAATTTCGGTAAAAGTTATGTAATATATGAAAATCCTTTTCGTAAAAACCTTCTCCTGGCAGTTACGAACAATTCGAAAAAAATTTGAGCCAAATCGGCCCAGCCGTTCTTAATTGATGAATTGTTATACATTTTTGGCTCCGTTTTTATATATTATGCGTATAGATTAGTACTTGACGCGACACGTTTGGACTTCGCACGTCGCAGCAAAGCAAAAAGAGAGAAAAAGATTCGCGGAAAACGTGTATCGAAATAATTACACCGGGAAACGACGGCGCGGCGCGAGAAGAAACGGCCCGTTTCGGAAAAACGGAAACGAATTTCTAGAAATATACGTAGAAACAAACGCGAACGTCATCGACATCCGGCGGCGGCGGCTCGATTGCTTCGAGCGACTCTTTGTTTCAGTTTTACAAACGGCCCGGGCCTCGGAGTTTGTTTCCGGATTCCGCAAACTTTCGAAAGTATTATTAAAAAAAATTGAAAAAAAACTTTTTTCGCAAAGCAATCGACGACTCTTACTCTCGGACGACTATAATATAATATAATTAGACGTCGCGCGCCGTTCGATTACGCTCGAATTTTACCTGTGTGGTTTTTTTCTCTCTTCTAATATTTTTAGTCAAATCGCGTCCTGTTCGGACACTTGCGTGTGGAGAATTTGTACTCACCTGAAAACAAAAAATACAAACTCTCGTTAATCAAACGTCATTTATTACTCGAAAAAAAAAAACGTTGCTATTATTTTATTAAAAACGCCTTCATTTATCGAATCGAACATGAAAAACAAAAAAGTTTTTTTTACGCGATATTCCGGCGTTGTCTCTTTTCTCTCTAATCTCTCCGAAAACACCGTACACGACGACGACGACGACGGTATTTTACGTCTCGTTTTATTCGCAGCTTTTCGAAAACCGCTGGGAATTTACCAGCTACCGACGAATTTATTATCCGCACGTCTCATTTCCGATTGATACACACGGCGGCGGCGGCGTGGAAAACTTTCAGACCACTTTTGCGCGCCCGAAAAGTTCGTACGAAAAGAAAAAAAAGAAAGAAACAAGTCACCGCAAACACGCACATAATACGAGTACACTCGGTATCTATACGTCGCGCGTCGCGTCGGAATATTTTCGGTTTTTTTTTCGTTTGTAATTACCGCGATTACAAAAACGATCGCAAAAAGGCATTTGAAATTATTTAACCTGACCGTACGTGTAAATACGATTTGCTAATTACCGCCGCGCCGCTCGCATATTATGTATTATATATTATGTCGGGCGAGCGATTTGAGTGGCGGGTCTGAATTATTACGTTACGCCGCCGGCGTCACTGTCGGCGTCACGGTCGGCGTGTCACGGTCGTCGTAATTCGATTGCGAAATTCACTGCGCGCGCGCGAGGTTATTAATTTAAAAAAAAAAAATAAAAAATACTCGGCGATAAGATCTGCGAAACGAACGGCCGATATTTCGCCGCGCGTAAACGGACGGATCGTTTTGGATTTGAATTTCCGATGGAGAAAAATACGTTTGACATGTTCACGTGATTTTGTTTTCCGTGCGAATCGTTAAAAACACAATAATAATAAGTGCTAGGGTTCGGGACTTATTGCACACAAATTGTAGAAAATATGCATGCACATATATGCACTTAAAATAACCGAAATATGCAACTAAAAATTTGATTTATTCATTTAAATTTAGACGACTTTTTGTAATTAGTTATTTTTTGACAACAATAACGCACTATCAACATTATATTACTCGAGTGTATGTTCGATTTCATTTTCTTCGTATTCTCCTACAATGAAAAATCGTTAATATTGGTTCGGGTGGCAGTGGTAATAATGGAGCAATATCTTTAAAAATTTGAACGCGAAGCTTTTTTAAAGATTTTTTTTACGTTAGCAATAATTTTTATCAACTTTAGGATTTAGAATACGGACAGTTTCAGCCACTCTGTGTAGACCGAGCTATACGGAGAAACTGATTACTAAAAACTGCAGATTAGGTATATTGAACAACGCATGAAAGTAGAAAAAAAAATAAAGTAATTGAAATATTTAAAATAAATGTACTTAATAGAAAACAAAAACTGTGTAAATATGCTTTAACCCTTTCACTACCCTTGTTCATTACAATGGACATGACTTTATAATTTTTTTCCACACTTACTGTTTACCAATTTTGGTAATGTTTAATATTGATAGCAATCTATAAGTTCTGTAGAACATTATAAAAATATTTTCATTCCGTTAACTATTATCAATTCTTGTCAATAAATAATTAAAAAAAAAAAACATCGTGTATTACAGCATGTCAAAAATATCGAAATATTTTCTCATTTTATAGCTAAATTATTAGTGTTGGCTATACTGCGTATTTTTTTCTATATCATAAATATTATCAAGAACCTTATGCCGCCAATAGAATTCACCTTTAGCAATTATTTTGTTAGTTATACGTGATAATACGTATGTCCATTGTAATGGGCACTGGTAGTTCCTGCGCTACCCAACGACCGTTTTCGACGGAACAAACATTTCTTGCCTCTTGGTATTAGAAATCAAAAACAATGATACAATAGACATATACTTATTGTTTCTTTTGTATATTAAGCATCATTATGATAAATATATCCCTATGATTCCTATTTACAGTGGGAGGTTCAGGTACTTTTGATTGGGATTATTATTTTATTACATTATTCCGATCACAACGTATTTGTATTTTGACGATGTATGAGCGATTTTGAGCTGTTGTGTTGTGTTGTTTGTGTTTTGATTTTATTATGGCACCAAATTTTAAACCTTTTGGGAGAGGGAGATATAAGGGATTTATGTAGTTCGTCCATAACATCCGAGGATGAACTAGAGTTTCTTCTACAAGAATTTGAGAACAACGATTATTCGGGGATAGTTGAAAATGAATATTTAGTATTGGAAGATGCAGATATATACGACGAATCTGATAATCTAATCGAGCAAACCCAAGAGCCAGTGGTCGAAGTCCCTAAAAATCAAATATTAGGTCAATACAATACCATTTATTAAAAAAAAAGAAATCGAATGGATAAGAATATTTTTTCCTGAATTCCCAGTGTCCATAGTAATGGACATATGTGTAACTTTTTTAATAATGTTCCAAAAAAAAAAAAAAAAATTGGGATATTATACTGTTAGATCACTGATTACGAATATGCAAAAAAATAATTTTTTTGTCCAATATTTTTAATTCGGTAGTGAAAGGGATAAATAACAATTAAACTGCACAAAATTGGCAAATATTATGCATTTTGCTCAGAAAACGGCCGAATATGCGAAAACATGCAATTAAAATTTTTGTATTTCAATCCGTTATGACTTGAAACAAATTTAAATCTTACTTAGACTATTCTGCTGTCATTATTAAGCAATATGCAAATGCAACAAGTCCCGAACCCTATTACAATTACTAATAAGCAATAGAATACACGTCATATTATTCGGTTTTACACGCGGATTTTAATAATAAAACGAATATGTACGTATTTGTGAACGTTTCCGTCCGGTCGTTATAGTACGTTTTTCGCATACGAAAATACAAAATTCTTAAACGAATTTATTCTGTTCGAAAAACAGTAAAGACGACGTTCGATTCGCCGGATCGATAAAACGCGACGAAAAAAATAAATTATCTCACGATATCTCCTCTGCCGGTTTGATTTGTTCGGGGTTTGTGTGTTTCTTCTCGTTTTAAATTTCATTTTTAAACAAATAAAGACGCGCGTTTTTACCATAATATTATATACGATAAACGCGGCGCGCGCTCGTTTTCTAAAACGATAAATTATACTACTACTACTACTACTACTACTACTACGTATAAATACGATCGTAGTAATAATAATATTCTACTACCGAATCGGAATTAAACGTTCGCTCGCACCGAAAACGAGTGTATGGTTGTTTTTTTTTTTTTTTTAATCAAAATATTATTTACTCGTTTGAAACGGGGGTTGAAAAAAAAAAAAACCCCCGAGAAATGTATTTATGTTTTATAAAAAGCATATAATAAATCCTACTCGTAAAAAAAAAAAACTAAAAATTATACACTAGGTACGTACACAACGAGCGAACGGGGATTACATATATTATATAATTCTACAGTTTTGTTATATGTTATGTTTTTTTTTTTTTTATAAAAACCTACATAATATTACGTACATACGCCGTATGAGCTGCCGCCCGCCGCGCCGCCGCCGCGCCGCTCGTTTTGAATTGATAATCAAAGTTTCCGCGTTTTATATATTATTTTAATATTTTCGTTGTGTACAAAGTTTTGTTTTTCCACAACGGCACACTGCAACGACGTTCGGAGGTGCCGCGGCCGCGGAGAGCAACATGAATATAAATGTAAAAATAACCGACGACGACGGGGCGAACAACGAATTACGACGGCGATGATGATATAAATTATTAAAACATTCGTAAACTCTCGGCGGGGCCGCCGTGATTGAGTGAGTACTACATTTTTGAGAAATTGTTACGGACTGCTTGATTGAGCCGAAGAACAGGTATATCTAAAAATTGGAAATTGAATCAGTTGAGAACGGCTGGGGCGATTTGGCTCAAATTTTTTTTAAACGATAGAGAATGTCGGGGAGCGGGTTTATAGCATAAATTATGGAGAAAATTAACCCTAAGGGGGTTAAAAGGGGTAAAAATGGAAAAAATCCTGAGTCAATGGAGCTTTGTGGTATTAAATTTTGTCAATAGTTTCATTTAATATAGTAGAGGCCCCATGGGAAAGGATTTTTCGAAATTCGACCCCTAAGGGGGTTAAAAGGGGTAAAAAGGGTGAAACTAGAAAATTCGCCTGGCTGGAACTGCTGGAGCTTTGAGTATGAAATTTGGGCAGCAGTTTCGTTTTATATAGTGGAGACCCCATTGGAAAGGATTTTTCGAAATTCGACACCTACCGGAGTTAAAAGGGGTAAAAATGAAAAGTTATACTGCACACGGGCGAAGCCGGGTTATTCAGCTAGTTTTATTTAAAAAAACGTGTGCAGTACGCAAATAGATAAAAAAAATAATATGCCTACGTTTGTGTAACTTTTTGTTCGTAAAATTATACGATAAATATTCATTCAGGACGTGAAAACAATAATATAACGAATTATTAGCGAATAGCGATTTTTTTTTTTTTTTTTTAAACCGTTTTTATTATTGTTTTATTGTTTTTTCGTTTTTCCCCCGTCGTCGTCGTCGGTTTTTTTCTTTTCTCTCTCGTTTTTCGGATAAGTTTTTTAATAACCGCGCCGCCGTGTCCGTGGTGTGTGTGTGTGTGTGTACCTGCGCGTATATTTTCGTTTTCTCTTAATCAAACGGACATCAACTTTCGAGATTTATTCAAATGAAAAATAATTTATTATTTAAGATTCCGCGACGGACCGGCGGCGGCGGCGGTTGTATAATTCAGGACGTTCCGGAGAGAGATTATTATTGAAATATTTATGTTTACGGTTAAAGTTTTGTGAAAAAACAAAAGTCAAAGAGAGGAAAAACCAAATACACGTATATATACTCGTACGTTCGGAAATAAATTATGTATTTGTGATTGTAATATTTGAAATCGGAAGCAGAGTTAATCGCGTGTAATTAGACGAAAATTATTATTCTTTTGTTTACGTAAATTCGAAAACGCTCGGAGGAGCAGCTTAATCGGACGAACAGACTATAATATATTATTATTATTATGTATGTAATTTCGATTGATAATGGAAGAGATTTATTTGCTCTCGGTCGATTCGTTTGGGATTTTATTTTTTCTCGCGGTTTTGCACGGCGGAACGCACGTCATAATATTGTCCTTTTATTTGTCAAAGTATACGTCATATACAATATAATATATTATATTATTATATCGGTATTTGGTCGGGAAGCTTTTCGTTTTTTTTTTTCCCCTCGTTCGAACAAACAAAAATTATTATCAATTGTCTACTCTCGGGAAAAATGAGTCCGCTCTGACAAAACATAGATAAAGTTTTTCTCTTTCTGTCGGGAGGAGGGGGGGGGGGGTGGAAAGGATAAAGTCATTGTCCTAGAATCGCCGTCTCCCCGACGCCGCCCGGCAACGTTTGATGGAATACGATAGTAAATATTTTGACACTTTGATTAAGCCATAGCGATTTGGCCGCGTAAAGTAAGATGATAAATAAAACGACGGGGCCGCACTGTGTTTTTCTGTTCCGATAATATCGTACTCTATCGCGCTCGTTATCGTTACACGAGATCGTACCGCGAGAGGATTTATATACTGTTTTCAAAAGGTAGGAAAAAAACTCTCGCAAGCTTTACGCGGGTCGGTGGAGTTTGACAATTTGAGGACGAAGCGATCGAGAAAGTAATAAACAATTATTTTATATTCGATTTTCGATAAAATTACATATTAATGGACGCGAAGAAAACGACAATTTTAAGAACAAATGTCCGGTGAATAGGTTATATTGTAGATTTAGCCGTAGTAAAACAAAATCACATTTTCGAAAATCGTTTATTCAATCGTTTCAGACGACCCGGTAGACGGAAGAGCCGAAAGTTGGAATTTACAAAATTTTACAGTTTTTAAAGAGCCGCCCGCGATAAACTCGTCGCGGTAATTCGACGTCGAAAGATCAGCAGAAAAGTAAAATCACACTAATTTTAAACCGAATACCAACTCGCGTCCGGTAAGGTAAAAAAACGTAACGAAAAACGATTGGATCGAGAAAAAAAAAACCGAATTTTCGTTATTGACCTTTTTTGAGACGGAAGAGCCGAAAGTTAGAATTTACAAAATCTTACAGTTTTTAAAGAGCCGCTCGCGATAAACTCGTCGCGGTAATTCGTGTGAAATTCGTCTTTTAATCAAATAAACATACGAAATAACTACTCTCGCAATCGATTTTTTTTTTTGATAATAAAATTATCATGTTTTTCGCATGGAACTGCGAGAGCCGCGAATTCGACGTCGAAAGATCCGCGGAAAAGTAAAATCACACTAATTCTAAACCGATTAACAACTGGCGTCCGTAGTCGGACGGTAAAAAAACCGATTGGATCGAGAGAGAGAAAAAAAAACGGAATTAATTGCGCGCGCGACCGGCGGCGTGTATACGTATATATAAAAGTAAACGAAAAACGCCGCGGACGAGTGCAGTCGTCTTATCGGGCAGGAAAAGGAAATAAAATTGAAAAAATAATACTCGCCGACGCGGATTATTGACATTTTAATAAAACGCAATTAAAAACGACCGTCGTCGTCGTCGTAGTAATTTGTTTTCGCATTAATTTATCAGGTACGCGCCCGGTATACCGATTTTCTCGGGAACGTTGTTTTTTTTTCCCTCCGGCCAAATCAAATCCACTCGATAGAACGCGTATACGACTTTATACGTTAATTAATTCTGTGATCATTTCTTCGTGTGCGTCCGTCGTCGCCGATCAAACGTTCGCCAGGACACGTTTTCGTATACAGGACCTTTTTAGTTTTCGACTTGTAATCACCGCCGGTCGTCACATGGCAAACGCGATAATTCCGAGCGCGAAACAACGTGTTACGGGGCGGCGATGAAAATACATTTCAAAGGTAACGACGACGACGACGACACAACGTTTTATTTGTATTTTCCTCGAAAACACGACGCGTTTTAATAAGGTCGTTTTCGAACGGATTTATTTTCATTACGCGTTTACTCCGAACGGCGGCGGCCGCGTAACAACTCGTAAACAACAACAACAACGGCGGCGGCGGCGGCGCGGCGGCAACAGCTGCCTCTTAGAGGGAAAAAAATATTTCCAAAAGAATTCGTCGTCGTCATCTCCGTGTTTGAAATAACATTTTTTTTTCCCCGCCTTTTTATTAGAAAAAACCACCCGGCGGCGGCGGCGAGCGTTTGAAACCGCGTCATCATTTTCACTGTATCTCGTTTGTTTTTTAAATAATATAGCTAACGTGACCATAATTTTATCGCCCAGCACAGTATATTATTTACATTTATATGTGAAATAAACATTGATTGCTTTAATTATCTCTTACGTTTGAGACTTTCAAAACGGGACATCTTTAAGTTCTTCGGGGACGCGAACCTCGAAAGCGGGACGTTCTGGAGAGTGCAAATTTTCCAAGTGTTGGAGAAAATACTCGGCCAATCGTATGCACAACGTAATAACGATTTTAGAAAGTATAAGAGTAAGTTGAGGACTCTGCAAAACCACATACGATATAATATCGCACTCCTAGAACAAAACTGCCACAACTCAAAATTCATCAATTTTGAGTTATCACTACTGTTGAATAGAGAAAAATAAGCTCTATAAAATGCAATAACATTCAATATCATTTTTCATTTAGCCACTATAGAGATGTATGTCAGTATTGAATTATTTAAATGTTAGTTAATTTTCAATGCAAGAGAGCCATATTTACTTTATGGCTGTATACTTATTTTAATTTATCCAAATTATCACTCAAGTCGAAATTCAAGACTGCAGCCTTATTTCGACTTGCGGCGTTCTTGCACCGAATAAAAACTAATTATTATCGTGTGATACGTCGAGTGCAAAACAGCAATATTTAGAGTTGTGGCGGTATTGCGTTTTATAATAATTTGTGATAGTGCAGCCACAACACGAAATAATATGACTATAAAGTGGCCGTCTAAAAATCAATTTCTGTATGCAATACAGTCACATCACAAAATATGGCAGTCTTGCATTTACTTGAACAATTGTAAATGGCCACAAGTATTTAAGTGTTAAATTTCAAACGCATAAGTAAAAAACTCATCAAAATATCCTAGGTCCAAACTTCAAATCGATTTTTCTCAAAACTATAAATTTTGAGTCGTGGCAGTCATTAATATGGCCGTGTCGACTACTTAGAAATCCATATTGGAAACTAATTGGATTTTTTACACTATATTGTTATATTTACGTTTATATGTGAAAATAACATTGATTGCTTTATTATAATATTACGTTCGAGACTGTTCAAAACGCGGGACGTCTTTAAGTTCTTCGGGGACGGCGGCGGGACGTTTTGGAGAGTGCAAATTTTCAAAACGTTCGATTCTATAATAATCGGTTCGCGTTTGATTTGTCGAAGCAGCTCCGCTGTAACGACGACGACGATCGAATATAACATTAAATTAGAAAACCGTTTTTTTTTTATCGTCTATTCGAAGAATTCGCGCGCAGAGTCCGGGAAGAGAGAAACGAAATTCGGTGACCGGTATGCGGGCGAATCCAAGAGTCTCGTCGACGATTCCGACGACGACGACGACGATATATAAAACGGAATGCGTCGTTCGGGGGTGGGGGGGGGGGCATAGGTATTCGACGGTATTATAATTATTATTACGGACGCGTGACGACGATCGATATTTCGCCGTCGAAATTTCGACTTTCCGAAAACACTACTGCTGCCCGGGACCGGCGCGGCGGCGCTGTTAAAATATCGCGAGACTTCTTTCCATCCCCACCCTTACGCCGCCGTCGTCGTTTCGGGGGCGAGGAATCGTCCATTTATATATATATATATATACGATATACCCGGTGTTACTGCGCCGCCGCCGACGGATTCGAAAAAGATACATGTATTTTTTTTTATTCGCGAGTTTTCTCGTAAATATTATCCTTTATACAATCAAGAGAAACTACGTTCTACGAAAATACGTTTTGGAAAATTTATTTTTCATTTTTTTTTTTTTTCCCCCCGAAAGTTTGTCCGTAGTACGTTTGTATGAAAAATAACAACTCTTAGCAAACAAATAACAAAATTATTGAAATACTTCTTCAATTTCATGACCGAGTTTATTTGAAGACACGCTCGCCGCCTCTCTCGAAACGCGCAAAACTAATACATATACGGTTCACGTATTTCTCGACGGGGCTTTTTCCTTAAGCCAATTTCTAAAAACGTCGGCGAAACTTCAAAAGCGTAAGAGTTTACGCGGCTTGTCGTTCTCTCGAGTATGTAAATAATGAAAAAAGGATAAAAAAAAAAACCCGGTCGATTAGAACAATATCGTTTGTTTCGTATTTTATTAGTTTCGCGCGATCGTCACGCGCAGGTATTATACGAGTATACTACTGTTCTATATCGAGAGTTCTTTGCCGCGACGAAATATTAAAACGTAAAACGGTTAAAATTTAAACGCGCTCCGAGATTCGCGCCACTAGCGAGCCGATGGTAGTAAATCCGAGTAAACAAGAGTAGGCTAATAATTAAACTTTGAGAATAGATGGCGATGGCGTGCGTCGACGAATTTCGATTAGATATAAGTTAATTCCGTATCTAATTTCAAATTTCTATTTACCCAACGCAAGATAAATAAAACGAGAAAACGGTCGCGTAACGCGCGAACCGTATATTTTAACAACATCTCATTACAATAAATTACCAAAATAAATAAATTTCGCATTATCCTTGCCACTCTCTGTCTCTCTCTCTCTCTCTCTCGCTTTTATTTCCTCTTATTTTCGTTAAATCTGTTTGTTTGTACTACCTACTCTTTTCCTCGACCGTGCGCGATTGAAATTTTATTATTATCGCTGTATTTTTTTATTTTTTTTTCGAAACGATTTAGAATCGATAGAATTTTCGCGAGAATTACGTACGTATACGAAACGAAAGCGCGGCGTCGTCGTCGTCGTTCCGCGTTTAATTATAAACTATAACGTCATCGTGGCGCGGAAATCGGCCGCCGAAAGAGGAGAACGCCTATATATTATTATAATATATTTTCCACTTTCATTTGGAATTCGATTAAGATTTCGCAAAACCAACAAATAATAATAATAAAAAAATGAATGTATTTTCTCTCTCTCTCTCAGTTACGTTCAAAGACGTTTTCATTAAAAACGTGAAACATTCGTCTCGGGCAGACGCGCCGAGTATTGTGCGACTACATTTTCCAATCATCCGACTCGAAATAATCACGTTATTTTCGAATAAAAAAAAAAACCCCCGCCGTCTCTAAGTCTTATTTAGAAGGAAAAAGAGAAGAACACTCTAGTAGTTATAGAGTCCGCCGCAATGAAATATTACTTTGGCCGCCGCCGCTGCTGACGACGACGTAACATGTGTAAATTTGCATCAGTCAATGTTGTTAAAAAATGCAAGTGGAGCGCGTTGCCGAAAATAATATATGCCGGGAAAAAAAAAAATGGCGCGCTGCTGACGGATGACTTTGGGGAAAAAAAATGTAATTTCGTGAAACTCATTCACCTATTCGATAAAGAATTTCTCTCGAATCTGTCTGAAAAAAAGAAAAAGTAAAGAGAAGAAAATGAATAAATAAAAATGTCCCGTCTCGAGACATATTTAAATTTTTTACATTTTTAGATTACACCTAAAAGCCGATCGTATACTGTGCGAGTATAGTCTCTAAAGAGAGAAAACGTATTGCGAGTATTCGCCGCGGTAGATGTATAATATACGTAGTTTTCGTCGTCGCGATTAAAAATAGATTATAATAATAAATAAACGTCCGACTTGAAAGTATCGACGAACATCTCTCTCTCTCTCTCTGTTCGAAACGCTCGTTTTGCATTTATACCGCGCGCGGTAATATTATATTTACCCTCGGTATTTTATACGCGGAATTTCACATTATTAAAAGAGATTATTTTTCGAATCTCCCGAGAGTATTATAATCTCCGGCCGAATAGAAAGTTTTCAAGTATTCCGGTGGTCGCGCGCAACCTCTATTACACACACACGCGCGCGTCTTACGCGTAATTATTATTTCTCGCAGATTACGCCCGTCTTCACGTGTTATTATTATCTTTTCACGCCGCCGATCGTCGAAATATCAAAAGTACCAGGACGAATCGAACATCGGGCCCGATAGCATATATGTTTGCCGTCGCTCTCGAAATCGACAAATAATTATTAATTCTCTCCGTGTTACGAGTATATCAAAGGCTCGCGAGTTTATACGAATAAAGGGTAGAGCATAATATGTTTTTCTCCTTTTTTTTTTTTGGATTTTCGTCGGTTTTGACTTGGCGAATCGTAATAGGTGACGACATTTCGCATATTTTTACGAAAATCGAAGCGAAGATTTAAAAAAAAAAAATAAAGTTTAAAATGCCACTCGTTTGGTATTTTTAGTGATAATAATGGTAAAAAAAAAAAACAATAGGAAACTCGAAATATGACTTTCCGGATCGAAAGGAACAACCGCGGTCAAAATCAAACGAGCTTTCCGATAAAAACAAAGGTCTGCGACTCGAAGATATCAATACTTGGTTGCTTCAAATATGCCACAACGACTTTTCGGTTGAAAAATATATTCATTTGTCGAGAAAATTCGCTAAAATCTTCTTCTTTTTTTTTTCATCAAGTATTTATAAGCAATCGCGATTATCATAACAAAATATTATTGAATATTTACGACCGCGGTTTCGAATTCATCGTCATTATATAATTTTAATAAATTATTTTTTCGATATATATTATCACGAGTTGTTTTGAACAAATAAAAAACAATTTCTCGCATATTTTCACGATTTTCACGGCAAATTACTTTTTAGCGCATACATATCCGCGCTCCACATAACACGCGGGGCGCAGCGTCGCGTCGTTTAAATTTGATATCCGAGAAATTACGTATGTTTATAAATTAACGTTTTCGTAGGTACCCGTTGAGAAATATTAGAAATACGGTGTGAATACTTCCCCCCGACTCTCGTTCGAATCGGTTTTCTGTCGAGCGAACGCCGCCGCGCGTGTCGCACCGTTTATAATATATGCATAAATTACTATTTAATTAATACTCGAGCGTAAACCGTACGGCATAATCATTATGGTTCGAGTGGTCCTGGAAGGCGATAATACCGGAGAGAGAGAGAAAAAGGCTCACGATTTGTGGGCCTAGGGTGAATATCAAGTGAAAAGGACACAGTGTTTTAGCAGATTATTAAGTTGTCTTTTTCGAAAATCGAAACGTCAGGACATCGCCGCCGCTCGATCACAACAGTGCGCGCGTCCGTCGCCGTTCCTGTTGATCGCGCGTCCCTATAGTTTCCGAACACCTTTCCCTCGCGATAGGTACGAATTATAAGAACTACGAGACATGACGTCTTCAATTATCGCCAAGTTCAACAACTTTAGACGGGTAAACGTCGAGGTAGGTACGCAGATGAAACAATTACCACGTCTCCGTGAACATCAAAGTGTAGAGAAGAAACGAGAGAGAGAGAGAGAGAAAAAAGAAACGCGTCGTTTAATTAGACGCGCGCTCGCGTATAATTATTTAGTTTAAATATAATATATTAGTGGTTTCGCGCGCGGGCGATTTCCACGACGAATTCGGTAATATCGACGGCGTTCTCTCTCCGACGTAAAAGCTCGATCGAATGCGTTTGAATATTCGAAAACGCGTATTTATTTTTTTTTTTGCGCACAAATAATAACAAAAACGACGAGTGGTCGGAACGCTTCGAAAAGCCCAAAGCGTTTGGAAAAAACGTCAAAATAAAATAAATCGTCATCGGAAAGAAAAAACGTTTTCGACTAACCTAACCGATTCCGACGAACACGACGAACGCTCTAGAGACGTGGTTCTCGATGTTTTCAAGCCCAAATTTTGTTATTACCTCTTTACTACTGTTTTTATAATAATAACATTTCAAGTCTATGCGATTTAAAAATAACTTAAATTTCTTACAATTTGTTTAGTTGAAAAAACTGTCGCAACACAAC
This sequence comes from Drepanosiphum platanoidis, assembly GCA_948098885.1. NCBI lineage: Eukaryota > Metazoa > Arthropoda > Insecta > Hemiptera > Aphididae > Drepanosiphum > Drepanosiphum platanoidis. Next base: position 7,653,478 of record OX402542.1, on the reverse strand, counting down.
GTCATTTTTGTTATTAAATAACATATTATATTTTAACAAATATGTAACTCTCTACCTCAATCACAAGCTATATAGGAGATAATTATTGTATATTATTATTTATACGATTACGACGTATAATTATAGTTGTATTCTTACGATAAAATTTGAAAATAAATAATATATTTGTATAGAACGTTACCGAAAAATGTGATTTCATTAGACGGATTAGAATCGATGTATTTTTATTTATTATCCGAGTATTTGCCTGCGTTTTATTTTACTTAAAATTATTGGCATTTTTTTTTTTATATGATCGCGCGGACCCGACAAGAAGAAGAACCAGCGGCGTACTTAGACCCCAACTTCGGGGGGTGGGGAGAAGAACTAACCTAACATGATTTTTCGAAATCCCTCGTCGTCGCGGATCTAAAACGATTTATACATCGAGACCACAGGTCCGCTCGGAGAGATAACGCGATGTCATTATATCATAGGCGTTCGTCCGAGGACTTTCGGGGGGGGGGCGGGTGAGAAAATCCGTGATTTATACGCGCGAAATTCAATATCGCACACGCGGCGTTTAGGCGAAATAATTCACGCGGACGAGCGCCACACGTACGCGAATAAATATCACGTCTGACGCGTGTTACGACCGCGCCGCGCCGCGGGTCGAATCGAAACGGTGCGCGAATAATAACACACGCGTTCCGAGCAGGAAACCGAAACGATAACGAGCGTTCCTCGGGACGCGACGAGATAAACGAAAATATATTCCGTTTTCCACCTGCTCGAATATTATACGTAGAAATATCGGGCGCCCCGCAGTGGCGTATTTAAAAATGTTTATTTCAATATCGGAAAAGATCACTGTGATAACGCGAGTACAAACGAGACGAAGAAATCAAGTAAAAATAAGGAAACTATAAGGAAACTTACAGTGTAGATCGTTTAATCGTGCTAACCGGGAGGATGTAGTTTTTAAAAATCGGTTGGGACATATTGGGCATTACATTTCTGGGCATTAAATTATGTAAATGTGTCCCAACCTGTGTCGTGTATATTTTACGAAATACAGTATTTTCTTTTTAGGAAATTTTTAATGAGCTGCAATATCCGGTATTGACTTTCGTGATTTGGAATGAATTTAAAACGGGAAGACGAGGTCGAGCCGGATAGATTTGTGATCGCTTCCGCGTACGTTCGACGTACACTAATCCATAGGAGAACTCAACCTTTTCCTGGTCACGGATCCCTTTGGACAGTGTTGGATTTTGGACATTTTAATAATTTTTAACACGCGGCGGGCGAGAGGGCTTTTAGCAGTTTTTTAGCAGTTAAATAATACGTACGTATTGTAATTGTCGCGGCAAATACAAACGTGTGTCGTCCGAGTTTGATAATAAACACGAAACAACGATGACCGGTTTAGAAATCGCTTTCGCGTAATTATTTTACCAAAACAATACGAACGATCGGAAATAAATTTAAATATATACAATACTGTTTACGATTGAAATGTATAAAGCAAATCAAATAAATGTCTACTCCGACCCCCCGACAACAATCTTGATTTGTCTGATAATAATTCGAATTAATATCTTTTGCGTAAATTTAATTTGTTTTTCGAGAAAAAAAACTGAACAAAAAACGCCAATCTGCAGTCCGCGGACCGCGGTCGTATGTGTATATAAACGGCTCGGTGTTTTCGGACGATTTTAGCACCGGAGACGACGAAATCGATCGATCGATTTATCGTAAATCGCAAAACAAATTATTTCGCGCGCGAGAGGCGACGAAAGGGAATTGTGCAACTCGAACGCGCCATTTTCAACAATACGCGTTACGATATTATTCGACGCGATTGTTTTAAACCTCATAATATATAATATATTGTTCGACAAAGGATTTGTTTTTCCATACGGCCGAGGGGAGCAGGCCCTGCCTCACATTATAAAACAAACGAAACCACAAAGCCGAGTCGGCGCTTTGTGCGCGACGCGAAAGAAAAAGATCATAATTATTATTATTATTATTGTACGTGACTTTTTCGTTACGTTTTTCTACGCGTCGTCGGCTCGTCGGATATATGAAAAGCAAGAGTATATAATATAAACTATACATAGTATTTTCTCGGCGCCACGTGTTTGAAAATCGATTATATTCCAAAACACGGTTTTCGTCGGTATACAATACGCGACCGATTCCCGGTAACACGCTCTCTCGACGATATCAATCGACACGTTTCAAACACGGGTTTCGAATAAATAAGTCTCGAAAACGGAAAACGCGCTCGTTTTTTTCAAAACGACAAATTCGCGTCTACGATAAAGACCTAGCGATTAGATTGGTCCTGTCCGATATATATATATATATATAGCCCCCGCAGATCTACGCGCAGACAAGTCCAGACCGAGTCGACGTGAAACGCTAAGCGGCAGTACAAATAGACACTTAAATCCGGAAACCCCACACGGAGACAGCGGACACGGTGAAATAAATCAATAGAGGAGACGCGGGCGCAACAACAGGCGGATGAACGTCCGAAACCGTCATTTAGTCATAGAGTCCGCGATGACAGAGTCGAGGAACGCCGAGATACGAGATTCGAAGGACGGCTGGCGACACTGCGCGAGAGGAACTCTTAACATTCGACATTCAAAACTATCCTATACGTATACTGGTTTTTCGCGTGCCCGATCGATTCCGTTGTTTTATTCGATTTTGAAACGTCGTCGTATATTTAAACCAGTGGTTCCCGACCTTTTTTGTATTCTACGCCCCCCTTTGTATATTTTCGAAACTCTCGCGCGCCCCCCCCCCACCTTCTATAACGTGAAAAATATATCACTTTTTCGTGTACTTTACGAAGAAATCATAAAATATCCGGGATGAATTCAATTTTATCGATGATAATAATTATTATAATTTTTCATATTTTCCCTACATTTTAAAATAAAAATTGTATTTCGTAATAACTGCTTGCGCCTCCCCGGCAATGTGTACACGCCCCCCAGTTTGGGAACCAGTGATTTGAACAATAATAAAATAAAATCGAGTATCACAATAATTACTTTGTTTATTTATGTTTTAAATTCGTTTGTCCAAAACGAACGGGGTAAAAAAATATGACCGTATGCCCATCGTGGAAATCGTATGGTCGGCAGGATCTCCGGCGCAGGATCCTCGACGATATTATTTATATGAATTTATTACACGCGCGATGCGTGCAGACAGATGGCGGCGGCGGCGGCGACGACGACGTCGTCGCGCGTGTCAAACGCGTCCGGATTACGGATTAATAATAATAATATTATATTACGAGGTTGCGGAAACATTCCGCAAAGACCGCCGCGGCCAACGCGGTAGAATTTAGCGAACGCATTTCGTCCGCCGCGCGTTTATAATAATACACGGAACGTGTACGTATTCTCGTCAGGTAATCCCGGGCCGAGGTGGACGGCAGCACTTTACATAGAGCTGAACATATCGTTTTGTTAATCTCTCTCGGACCGCCCTCGTCGTATAAACAATATATTATAATATATTTACAATATGTACACCTATTATTATATTGGTCTATAAATTTCGGTTCGTTTTCAATTTTTTTTCTCCGACCTATCGAGTTTGTTCTCGTAAAAAAAACAACGTGACGATCGATTTCGTCGACGAAACGCGCGAAAAAATAGGGTTATACGAGTAGGGGAGACTGGGTAACGCGGGACAATTGTAACACTAGCTATAACTTGTTCCACAACCAATACAAAAACGTCAAATAAATACGTAAAATGTCCCACTGTATGATAATCGATGTTTCCTAATCAATTAGTTTATATCATTATTTATTATAATGGAAAATAAAAATAAAAATGTGTTTTCGATAACTGATAGTAAATAATATTATCAGTTAATTTTTATTTTTTTGTGATAGTTGAATTATATTTTTCGTAACGTTCTTTACGTTAGCTTAGTCAGAAACTTGTGTAGTTTCACTGGATATTATTCAAAATACAAAGGTCAGTTATAAGTATTTTTCATAATATTTAAATTACCAAAAAAAATATTGAATGGGTACAAATGTAACAGTTCATTGAGGGACAAAATTGTAACATTAATCGCTGTTCAATGTTTCATTAGGTTTCTAATCAGACATTAATTCATATTGTTTTATTATAGTTATGCCACGGGTAAGAAAGAGAACTTCCAATCGTGCAACTGACATTGAAGTCATGAAACAAGCTGCTGAGATTTGTATTAATGAGAGTAAGTCAATTCGATCAGTAGCTAAGGATTTTGATATTTGTCATGTTACAATCGTACCCAGTCTCCCCTACACGGGCTCGTCGTCGCGCGCGAAAGGACAATTGTTTTTCCCACGTGTTTTCATCTCGATTTTATAAACGACAACAACGACAACCTATACTACTAGCTTTCCGATTTCGAATCACTCGCCGGCGAACACGAGCCGTTTGATTAAAAATAAGTGAAAAAGAAATAACCGCCTACGTATTATATTATATTATGTATATCGTCACGGCGACTTTGCGTCCGCATAAATATAAGATATCCGGCCCGTCGTCGACGGGTTGGCGTTTGTTTTTTTAATTGAGTTTTATACACTTTTCAGGTGCACTTTTCGTCGTAACGTCCCCACGGCGCGTCGGCGTTCTCTTCTCTTCTCTTCTTTTTTTCTTTCATTATTATTCCATCAATTGTACGTCTGTCGGACGGCTTATGTTAATTCGCGTATATCCGGGTAGCCGTCGAATAAAAACGTCGACCGGGCCTCGTCGTCGGAATTAAAAGCTCCGTTCAAAAGATCTCGCGCAAACATCGCGGTTCGCCGATTCCGATAAAATATCGCGTCTTTTTATAGAAACAAACGCGAGTTTTCTTCACGACAACAACAACAACAACAATAATAAGAACGTAACCGCCGGAAACACGTTCGATGCCTGGCTTCCAGCTCGAACACTTTACGAGCGAGTACTATACCTACTACTGCGGGCTAGGTTTTCGTAAATATTTCATGTCGGAAGAGAGATATCGAGCACGCTATTTCGGGCGCGCGCGCGCGTTATTGTCGTTTTCAATATTCGTCGGACGAAACGTTTGATCGTTTGTTTACCGTCCGCGCCCGGTCTCGCATTAATATTTCCACGGGGTCGTTTAGCAGTAGCACGCGGACGTTTGATTTACTATTAATCGGGCGTTTAAAATGTACGCTTTATCGCCCCGCCGCGCCGCCGACGCATTATATTTACGGTCTCGCGATTATTTTACAAACGCGCACCCCTCGAGCAGCGATCTGATCGGAAAACGAACTCGATCGATTCGAATCTACGCGCGTGTACGACGGATAAAAACGAAACTTAAAATTAATCGATCCGAATCGCCGGGGCCGCGCGCAATAATAATAACTAGAGTTAGGATGTTGATGACTTTTGCATTTTTTTTCCTTTTATTCTGTATAATGCTATCCTAGCTAAAAATTTGTTTCATGCTCCCTTGATGCAGAATATTCTAATTTTATTTTGCATTTTTTTGCATTTTTTGCATTTTTAGCTATAAATGCATTTTTTTTGTTTTTTAACGTCATTTTTCAACATTTTTAAGTCATTTTTTCATCTTTCAGGGCATTTTTTGTACTTTTTATACAATGTGGGACATTTTTCACAAATTATAGATTTTAGGGCAAATGTTACACCCAAGTTTGGTAACAAATTTAATTTATTTAAAATCTAACTTTGGATTTGGACTATTAGTAAAAAATAATTTTAATATTTATTTAACATTTATTTAAATGCATCTACTATTACACCCATTATATAATCCTAATAAAAATTATTATTTATAAATAAGTTTTTTCACTTACTTAATTAGTATTTTAGATAATTTTAAAGGTCATTTTTTGAAGTTTTTAGGGCATTTTCGCACTTTTTTTAGGGCTTTTTTGCATTTTTTTAGGGCATTATTGTGTGTTTTTTAGGTCATCAACATCCTAACTCTAATAATAACACTCGCCCGCGTAGCACGTGTTCGATTTAATCGCCGGCAGCCGCGGTTTTCCGCCTAATTGGTTATTCGCCGCCGCCGCCGCCGCTATACTATTCGTATGTAAATCGCAAAACGTATACGACGGCAATACGCCGCGCCGTTATCGTTTATTATTATTGTTATTATAACTCGGCGGAGAGGGTAAGAAAAATGAAAAGGAGAGAACGAAAAAACCGTCGACGGGGAAAACTGCGAGTAGGTAGTAGCCTCGTCGAAAACAGGCGCACAGCAGTGGTCTGAAAAACGTAAATTAGCAGGCCTAAAGTCAAATTATGGACTATAATAAAATAATATTATCTACGTCTAGATCAGCGTTTCCCAACTGGTGTTCCGTGAGAAATTTGGGAAAATATAAAAATTATTTTTAGTTTCCTCATCCTATGATAAAATATTATCTTATATAAAATTTGTTATAACGCGGCTCCGGACCTACGAATCCAACTTTCAGAAAAAACTCCAGATTTAAAAACAATTGTGAAGAAAACTACGGAAAGATTCCAATCTTCTCATTCAAATCTATTTTAGAGTAATAAGAGACAAATATTAAATTTTAAGCTTTGACATGATCGTTTATATTTTATAATACTGTAATAGTTATAAACAAAATGAAATGTTAAAACCGTCTTAACTATGTTTTTTTTTTAATTTTATTAATGACACTTTTATGCCGGAATGGTCAAAAACCCACTCATTTCAGTGTACAAAACATATGTCTGCATTACTATTATAGAAAAAATATGGGGGTTCCTCAAAATGTTCAAGCTCCTGCAAGGGTTCCGCGAGTAAAAGAAGTTGGGAAACGCCGGTCTAGATTATATTATTGTTTAATCGAACTTTGGGAAGACGAGTATGAAAATAAAATACGCATTATTTTTCAATAATGCTGTCTAAAAAGTGGGCACAAAGTAATCGAACATATTCAAAATTCACTAATAATAATGACGTCTGGCTAAAAACAGAGTTTATACTAAAAATAATTATGTCTACTAATTCTTTTAGAATAGGACGACCTATTACTAATTTTAACGAATGCGCGGATAGCACTAAAAACAAAAAAATCCAACCATTAATAAAATCGTACACTTTTCCTGAGCTGACACACGCAGTATCTACTAAATTCTACTAAAATCTGCTAATAGAAGCATGGCCAAGTTGTTAAAAGAAGCAAAACACCACTCCGACTAGAGCAAATCAAATTTTAAAAACTTATAAAAATTAACGTAATTTTAGTTTTTATTAATTTAGATACACAGAAAAGTATGTAACTGAGATAACATTTTATCAAAAATATGTTACAAAAATACAATATCTGCTGTAACTTGATCAATTTTTACTCAATTTGAATAATTTTTTTTTTTAAACGAAATAGAAAAATAAGGGAAATAAAATGAGATTATTTAAAAAAAAACCGCATTTAAAAATATATTGATTTACAGGGGAGATATTAATTTATGTAAGCTAATTTACGTTTCAGACCACTGTGCGGCGGCGTCGACATCTGGATAATATTTTACTTCAATTTCACGCGCGCGCCGCGATCGAGAAACGACTTTTTCCCGGCTTTCGGGGTCTGTTTGCTCGAGTTAACCTAACCCGACGAAATCATAGTATGTAATAATTTAATTAGGGCTCGGATGTCGTTGCATTTGCAACTTTTTGCAATTTTCGACCTTTTTGTACGGAATTTTATGTATTTTTTTTATATTATTCGTTGTCTTTTATAATCGAAGGTCTTTCGAGGAAGTCTCGTTTACAGTGCGCAATCATTTTTAAGGTAAAAAATAGTTTAAATAAAAAGTGTTTGATAAAATCATATTATGTCAGATTTTCAACGACGAGAAATTGATTTTTTTTTTGCAATAATCTACTTGTTTAAAAACTTATCTAATAAAATGCATTTTTTTATAGTGTACAAGTGATAATAATATTGTTTTATCGCAATTTTTCAGTGTACTTTTGGGTTTTTCAATAGCGACGACGACGACGCAATAATAACGTCCTAATTGTAACAATAAAACGTTTTACGAGTTTTAAACGCCAAAAGACTATAATATATTATTATTAGTATACTCGGTTTACTTTTGAAATCTACGATAGAATATACGATTTTTCTCTTGTCGAGTGGGCGGGCGGCGCGCAGGAACGGAATCGATTGTTGAAATAACAAAAAAAAAAGTCGTGTGCGCACACGTACGTACGTACGTATATGTACGATAAATATAAAATATATTTTATATAAGAACAACAACAATAATATTACGCGCGAGGTACCTGTGACGACGAGCGAGCATGACGTTTAAACCGATATTGACTAGTGCTCGCGCGCGGGGTAGTGTATTCCGGAGAGTAATCCGCTTTGGTCGTTTCAAAGCCTTGGCTTTTAGCATACGGTCCCCCCCCCCTCGATTTCATTAACATCGACCGGACCGACAGTGTACACAAAGGAGCAGCCGCGCGGTTTCGTCCGCGAGGACCGGAGAGAAAGAAGAGAAAAAATCGACCGGAGCAAAGGAGAGAGGCAAAAAGGAGGTAGTAATCGTCCTTTTGATGCGCGGCCGGTATGAAATGATAACCGCTACATAATAATACGGGGCTGTTCGAAACGATCCGACGACGACGTCAAATTATTTCATCGCTCGCGAGTATGTTTTTTTTATTCCATCCTTTTTAGATTGTTTACTATTACGTATTATATACGCTGAAAAATCAAGTTTCTTCTGGTAATAACCGAAAATTATTGTCACTATGACGTTATCATTCGCCATTAGTACTAAACTCGGTTTGGTTATATACTTGCATTTTTAATATTATTGTTATAGGTTATTACGTTTTTAGAACTTTTTTAGAGTGTAACGATTTACGTATTTCTCGTTACAGTTACAACCAGTGGCGTAGTTACGGAGGGGGGGTATTTTTATTTTTTTCAACGATATTTAATTATTACGTACGTACATATTATAGTAAAATTTCATTTTCATTATAAATATAAAATATACATAACAATATACGTATGTTTATTACAAATTAAAATTAATAAAATAACTTATTTAAATTAACCTTTGATTGTGAATAATAATTGACTCTTAAACTCGGAAAAAAATTCCATCTATGCCACAAACTGCATTACTACATCAACACGTCGATGGACAGTCACTGCTATAGCAGTTGTGGCGTTTTAAGTAGTAATTTGAATATGACTGCTATAGCAGTCACGTTCGTCGTGGGTTTATCGTATTAAGATAGACGTTACGTCCATTTACGACTTAAAGTCTGGTCAAGCGAAATATCAGTCGTGAATTAAAAATAGTTTTTTTCATTTTATCATTTTTATTCGAAGCAATAGTCAATGAGATTTTAAAAGTGACAATGAAATTACAGCGACATGCATGACTAGCTGCTCTAGCAGTTATGTCCGTCAATGTGTTATTAATACATAATATTATTCGGACAGCAAAAAAAAATGTTACCGAATTATTAATTCGTGAGAAAATATACAGTTTTTACAATCGACTAATAATATTATCATTTAACAAATCAATTCTGCCAAAGGCACGAGGACGCGATGTAAAATTAAAACACGTTTCGGAAAAACGGGAGCGAATTGTTAAAACGCGATCGCGCCCGCCAGTGAGACGTTTGTTCGTTTCGCATTAATTCGCTTCGAAACGCCCGCGAGTGTGCCCGGGAAAGGTATGGAAAAAAAAAAGAAGAAGCTCGGCGCACATTTTTCAACTCGCGTCTACGTTTGACGGGCGCGCGGCGATCCGAAACGCGTGCCGTCGTCGTCGTCGCGATTAGATCGCATTATTCCGCGTTTGTTGTTTTCGCGCGGCGATCATGTCGACGTAAACATCTAGATTTGGCTTTGGAAAAAATACCATTTATTCTTATTATTTACGTATTCTCGCTCGGAATATTTGTTTGCCGAGAAAATTCTTCTTTTTCTCAGATTATTATCTCTTTCTCTAGATTTATATTCTACGCGCAACTACTGGCGAAAAATGTATCAATATATTAAGACGGCGCGGCGCCGCTCCCCGCGGGTTTCGAAAACTGACAAAACTCGCAAATCGAGAGTTATTTATGTTCGCGCGCGCGCGCGCGCGCGCGCGACGTGTGTCGGACGGCCCCACTCGCAGCAGCCATTTATTCCGGCGGCGACGTGTCGACCGGAATGAATAAAATAACGCGAAAACGAGGAGAATCGAACGAAAAGAAAAAACCCCGGTGACTTTGATGAGCGATCGCAAACGTAATTGAAAACGACTGCTGAAAAGACACAAATAATAAATCGCGCGTCACACGTTGATCGCGGTGTCGTTTTCGATACGATAATAGAGAGTTAGTATCGATAAAAACCGCGTGTCCTAGGCTCGCTGATGGCGAGAAAAACGAAGAATTCCACTCTGAAAAACCACCGCGCGATCGTGAAAAAAACCGTTTCGAACAACTCTCGCGCAGCCGCGAACGATAGACGTGACAGCGATTATTTCCACTTGAAAACAACAAAAAAAAAACCTTATTCATACACTATCAGTGCCATTGGCGTATTTAGGGAGGGCAATCATGGTCGATTTCGACGAGCGAAAGGCACATTAGAACGCATTCGAAAGTGTAGTGTAAAACAATAAAGTGCGCTTTTTCTACCCGACGATGAGAATTTCATTCGAAACCGGTCGTAAATATTTTTAGCACTTTTCTATTCTTTTACATAATACATTTTGTTTTTTCACTATCAAAGATATTTTATAATTTTAATAAACCATTTTACGTATTTAATAATATTATCTTAAGCGGTTTTAAAATAATTCGTAAAAATAACGTTCGCCTTTTAAACGCCAAATATAATATCGTTTATTTAACACCATATTTATATACGTATTCCTATTTGAAGAAACGATTATCTAAGTAGTTTTTTCCTAGTTTCCTTCTCCACTCGGCGAATTTATTGATTTCTTTTGCTTATGCCACGTGAATTGTTTAAACAAAACGTTTGCTTGGGATTACATTCAACAATATTGTATGCGTTTAGAAATTGTCAAGTTATTTACCTTTTTCGTACGAACGGACGTGTCGATAAAACAGAGAATAAACACGATTCGATTTCCGAGCGTAATTAACCCCGCGCGGAGGGTAAACAGTCGAGTTTGAAAAACGATTACGTAACGTCCGAGACAAAACGTTTGGAAAATATCGATCGACGATCTTCGTTCGATTGTATTCTCGATCGCGTCATAACGTCGTCGTCGCGTTCGACTTTGGAAACACAATGGTCGCGCGAAATCGGCCAACTTTCGGCGTCCGGCGGAAATTCCGTTTCGAGAATCGCAAACGATTCTCTGTATATTATATTTGTTACGGAGTTTCGTGGAAATGCGGTCAAACTACCGACTTTAAATGTCCAAAGTTTTTATAGGAATCAATTAATGTGTGTGGCGCGCGCGCGTGTTTGTTAGAAGAAACGATTTATATTTATTGGACGTCGTCGCGCGATTCTGGTTGTCTAAAGTATTGCGTTACAATGCGAAAAAAAAAGAAGAAAAAATTCGATCAATACTGTACGATGTTTTCATTAGTCGCCGCCGCCGCCGTTCCCTTCCCGCGGCGGCGTTGAAAAACGCAATTATTCGTTTTGTCTAACCAAACTGCTATTCGATTCCGGACGTCGTCGCGTTTAAATCAAAACGTAAACGATAGGTAAATAAAAAAAAAAAAAAAAGGAAGAAAAAGGACGAATTATTATTATCGTCGTTGTTCTTTTGCCGAGAATCGGGCCAATACTTTACGGGTTAACAAAGGTTAGTCGGATTTTTATGATTTTGCACACGAGGAACACGCGGAACAATATAAACGTAGTCGTTAATTCTAATTGGAAAACGAATTAAATTATTAAATAAATTTAAAACGAATTGTTTTTTTTTAATAATAATATTTAAAGAATATTTTGCATATTTAAGGACGTAAAACTTGGTATTTTAAGGACATTTAGAGGATATAAATACGACCACTAGATACGAGTATTACGCCGTGAAATTTCGTTTTTCAAAAAGTCGTTGTGAAAAGAAAAAAAAAGGTTTCTTTGTGAAATACACGCGAAAACACGGCCACGTCGCGATTTTATTATTTCGGTAAAGACGGTGAAAACATCGTTTCTCGCTCAAATTTGAACTTTTCACACGATATTGTTTAAATACGATTTTAAGTAAAAAAAAGAACCTATTATATACGACGAATCGATAAATTGAAATATATTTGTGATTGATTTATCGATTCCGAACGAGCGGGTGTGTAACGAAAACAAACTACTTTCAGGACACATTTTGTCCTGTTTTTTTTATATAAATCGTCCCATTATTACGCGTATAATATTTTAAATTAATTAAACGATACGAAAACAACAATATTTGTTGTTTTTAACATAATATTAATAATTGTTTGAAATTGTTGTAGAAAACGAAACACGTTAAATATTTTACGATTATTTTCGAGTACTCAGAGGAGAGTATTTTCACAATAATTACACAAACGTTATCGATTTAAAAAACATCATATTTTAAGGATTTTAAGAGGATATAAATACGACTAGTTACGAGTATTACGCCGTGAAAATTTACGTCGAATTTCGTTTTTCAAAAAGTCGCGATTTTATTATTCCGGCAAAGACCGTGAAAACATCGTTTCTCGCTGAAATTTGAACTTTTTACACGATATTTTTCAATAAGATTTCAAGTGAAAACAAAAAGAACCTATATAATCTCATACGACGAGTCGATAAATTGAAATATATTTGTGATTGATTTATCGATTCCGAACGAGCTGGTGCGTGGACATAAGCGTAACGAAAACAAACTACTTTCAGGACACGTTTTGTCCTGTTTTTTTTTGATATAAATCGTCCCGTTATTACGCGTATAATATTTTAATTGTATCGCCGTAAACGATACGAAAACAACAATATTTTTTGTTTTTAACATAACATTAAAATAATTGTTTGAAATTGTTGTAGAAAACGAAACACGTTCCGGTTAAATATTTTACGATTATTTTCGAGTACTCGGAGGAGAGTATTTTCACAATAATTACACAAACGTTATCGATTTAAAAACATCGCGGTTATTGTTGTTGTTTTCGTCCCGTTTTTTTTTTTTTTTTTATTTTAAATACGGTCACCCCGCGCGTAACGATAATATTTGTACAATGTTTTCACCGGGTATTTAACGAAACGTTTTTTTTTTTTTTTTGTTCGTTTTCAGTCCGTTTTAACTCGTCCACACCAACTCTTCCCGTCCCTATGGCGACGGCACGCGATAATAATAATTTACGAACATTGTCGATCGCGCGGTTAATCGATTTTATTATATTTCATTTAGTTTATTTTCACGTATATGGGGCGTATATGCAATTTGCATATTTCTATTGGTTGGTCAAATAAAAAACCGGCTGGTTTATACCAAAACATTAATAATTGTTTCACGACCCAAACGATTCTCATATTATATAATTAGATAATTATCGATATAATTAAATATTTTTGCATATTTTAGGTTTTTGTTCGTTTTTAGAGCACGTTTAGAGGAATATTTGTACATTTTTCAGACATTTTCAACGAATCGAAAAAATAATTGTTCGAAAATTATAAATAGATATCGAAATTAGTATGAATGAATTTTATTCTAATTTAGTTTTTATTCAAATACCAAAAAATTACACAACCATTTATTGAAATACGTAAAACATTAGAATTGAATTTAATGCGCGTGTATTGGTGATTTTTTGGGCATAACTGCATACATATTTGTGATAGATTTTTAGGACGTGTAAATGGTCGGCCCTAATTTATTATAACTAGAGCGTGGATTTGTATGCGATCGCATGTTTTTTTTTTTTGGATTATTTGGATTTATTTGGATTTTTTTTCGGTTTTTACATATTTAATGGTCATCGCAGCATTGTATTTGCATATTTTTACAAAATTCGAAATGCGATATTGCGTATTGAAGCGAACATTTTGAAGAAGAAAAAAAACGTACAAAATATAATCCACTCGTTTGGCATTTTCAGTGATGGTTAAACACTTTTAAAACAAAATTAAAAACGAACTTTCCGATAAAAATCAAGGGGTCTAAACATTTAGTAAAACTTTGAATTTCGTAAACACTTTTAATAGTAGTATTCAAGTATTCGAGTACTTCTGGTACTACTAGTATATTCTAGTATTCAAGTAATTAACTGTTACAAGTTGTTTAATTTGTAAATTCGAAATGAATGAAACAAGATTTTCTTTCATGATTTTTACCGCATAATTTCGATACTTTTTAGCGCATAAAAATCCGCGCTCTAATTATTAGATAACCTATTCCGTCGCGATTACTCAAAACTCGCCGAATGGTACCGGTTAGGTACTGAGCATTTTATGTGGCCGAGCGAGACACGGGATTTCGTAATTTCTCAAACTTTCGTCCCGCGGTCGTCGTGTATCACGTATTATTATATTATTTGTATACGACGACGACGACGACGTGTTTTATTTGAAAACGCGAAATCGATCGAAAGCATAAAACTCGCACCGGCAAAAGCAACCAAAGCAAGAACAACCAACACTGGTTTATGCGAGTTTCGGGTCTCTTTGTTTTTACGCGCCGCGGCAAATTGCGTTTTTACAATCGAAATCCAAACGGCGGAAATAACACACAACATTTTATCGGTTTTCAGGAGGAAAATAATTAAATTTAACGTTCTACACGCCACGTCCACTGTGTGAACACATTTCGGACGACTGTTTATTTTTTATTGGGAAATATACAATTAAAAACGGGAAAACGTGCCGAACCAATTACCACCCGTTATTATTGCGAAAAAGTATAAAAACGCGCCGTGTAACGCTGTATTACAACAATCGTTTTTCCGCCAAAGAGCGCGTGCAAAAAGAGTAAATAATAAACGACACCGAGAACCCATCGGATATTTTTCCTCCATCTCTTTTTTACGTTTTGTGCTTATTAAATTCTTTTCCCTTCGAAAAAGATGTGTGTGTGTGTGTGTTATGTACGACGGTTAGGTTAGTATTAACGCCTATAATTTTGTACAATTCGTATTGTTTTAAAAATCAAAAACATAGAATCCACCACGTCTATAAAACAACACGAGCTCTCGTTGAGAAATCATTAAATCGCGTTTAATCGGTTTAAAACGGTGATTGCCAACGTGGGCGCTACCGCCCCCTTGTGGGCATTTTTTATTTTGAAGGGGGCGTTTTTATGAGGGGGGCGCTAAAGGGGGCGCTCATTGAAATTGATTTTGTTTATAACTGATTGTAATGAAATGTATAACTGCGTAGAATAAAATACCTAATGAAATCCACAGAACTATGTAGGTGTTATAATATTAAAATGTAAAATGATATTTTGTCTTAAATTGAATAGCTTATTAAAAAATCAATTTAATCATTTTAAAAAATTGATTGGAGGGGGGGGGGCGGTGTGAGATTTTTAAAATCTAAAAGGGGCGTTGAGTAAAAAAAGGTTGGGAAACACTGGTTTAAAATATAAAAATCGCCTGAAATTAACGATTTATACACGAATGAAAATACGTCCGTACACATCAAGACCGTCGAGACGTATAATATAGTTACCAATTTACTTTATATAGTCAAACGCTTATACTTAAATGTCGGCGGGAAGGGGTGCCCCGGAAATAAATAATTTCTCGTCGACGAGACGTTAATTTTTTTATTATTTAATTCGTGCGAAATTTTAAACGTTTAGATTTCACAGTCGCTATGTAGGTACCTACTGCAGAGCGGTTTACACGCGTCGTCGTGTTTATTTGTCGTCTGTTTTTCGAATGAAAACGTCCGTTTTATACTATACGCTTTGTGCGTCCGAGAACCACGTCGATGATACACGGTTTTATGTTTGCGCTCGCGCGCGGCGATAATAAATATTTGTCGTGCAAGTCAAACAATAACCGCGTTTCGAATAAACATAAATATTTAACTGGAAAAACGATACATTATGCATAATATATTATGTATATGTGTTTTATCGCGGAAAACTACCGCGTAGTTTCGGTATTTTAGAAATTCCGGGTTTAGAAAAGTCGAGATTTTTTGTCGAAAACAAAAAAAAAAAAAAAACAACTCATCCTTCCGGAGAATAATATAATAATAATAATAATTTATTTCCAACGGAAACGACGACGACGCCGCCGCGCCGTAACAACATTTATTTCAGTATAAAATAATTATTAATAATATGATAAAACAAAACGTAAATCATCGAGTCGAGCTTTTTCGAGTGTGTGTGTGTGGTGTGTGTGTGTGTGTACGCATTACCGATTACGTTTTTTAAAAATTACGAAAAATTAATTTTACCAAACAATCAAGTGGCGATCTCAGCACATTGCGATTTATTTCTCCGACAGACGTGGACGCGCGAGTTTTCCACTTAAACTCGGATAAATCGCAAAATAACGCGTTTAAAAAAACCGTTCCAAGAGTCGACTTTTTAAAACTCGACGTGTGCAATTACGGACCTTTATTATTATTATTATTACCGTCGCGCAGGACAACGTCGAAAATACGTCTACAATTTGTAGGAAAGTGCGAATTTTTGTTGTTTTTTTTTTTGGGCGAAACGTAGCTATTTGTAAGTACACAATTCGAATCCGTTTATGAAACTTTTGTTTCGCGTTTTTTGACACGTTTTAAATTTTTTAGGTCATTTTCAGGTCATATTTTCCTTTTTACTTGGTTTTCCGGTGTTTTTAATTAAATTCCTTTTTTTTTTTTTTTTACGCAGAATACGTATGTCGTATACGAGTATTTTTACGTCATACAAAATCAACGTTTTTATTATTTATTTTCCATTAAACAGACACATTATTTTTATGCGCGTAAAATAATGTAACGTACTGACGGTGACGTATCAGTATATAGATGTAAAAATTAAAAACCGTTTCGAGCGCATTTCATATTGCATTTTAAGTGCATATTATTTAATTTATTGCACGTTTTTTTGACATTTTTTAACGCGTTTTTTTAAATTAAATTCACACGGCCCCAACAGGGTAATAATAACGCGCGCAAAGTCGATGGAAATCAATTTTTTTTTTTTTTCCTTTTCCTTTTCCATCGTCCGCTTTGCCGATATAAACGTAAATACGAACATGCGCGCGCATGCACAACGATAGTAATAATGGTGGGTACATTGTCTGTAGCAGCGCGGGGGATTATATTTTGCGAACACTATAAATCCGATATCGTTGAATCGCTAACCTGACCGCGTTCGCCGCCGCCGGTTTCGTCGTCTCCGGTGACCACCTTTGGCGGGTTGTTTTTTTTTTTTTATGTATAATATGCGCGCGTAAAAAGGGTAAAAAACGCGCCACCGAAACCGGGTAGGTATCTACTGAAAAAAAAAAAAAAAACTGTGGTGCAATGCAGCTGCGCTATACGCGAATGCCCGCGGTAAACGTAATAACATTATTTACGTCGTCGTCGTACGAAAAGTTTGGCGCAATTTTCAAACGCGAAAAACGAAATACGGTTTACGTTTTTGTTTTCCAAAGACGATATTATTACATTATAATCGTAACGATATACGTAACCCGTACTCGTCGACCACTCATTCCGAACGTCGTCGTCGTGTGACGAGTAAAACGCGACTGACGAGCGGCGCAATTAAACTACGTTTAAAATAACCTCCGGATCGCTTTCGATCGAACAGGAGGGGTTTTAAAATTGTAAAACGACTTTCGTTCGACTTGGTAGTTTGGCGGATAATTAATAATAATAAAACAATGGAAATCGATAGGTATTTTCGATTTCGTCATCGATTGACCGGATGTTTACGAGTTGTTACGACGACAATAAAGAGGAGAGAAAAGAGAGAAATCATATTAATAATTAGGAACCTACTATTATAATGACCGTTCGATTGTTATACATATTATATACGTTTTCGGTGCGAAAATAACGATTTTTTCAACGAAAATACGATTTCGCTAGATTGTAATAATAGATATAATCGACACTACTTATTCCGGACAAAGAAAAAATCGATCGTTTTCAATCGAACAAGAGTTAAATAAGACAGTAAAATAACTCGTTAATTAATCGATAAACGCCTACATCGGTTTGAAAAAAAATACGTCATTCGATGATTCATCGTTCGATTGTTATATAATACGTTTTTGGTGCGAAAACGACGATTTTTATCCGAAAATACGATTTCGCTAGATTGTAATAATAGATAT
The DNA here is from genome assembly GCA_948098885.1 of Drepanosiphum platanoidis. Taxonomy (NCBI): domain Eukaryota; kingdom Metazoa; phylum Arthropoda; class Insecta; order Hemiptera; family Aphididae; genus Drepanosiphum; species Drepanosiphum platanoidis. Next base: position 7,635,187 of record OX402542.1, on the reverse strand, counting down.
AATCGGCACTACTAATCCGGACAAAGAAAAAACCACCAGATCGATCGTTAAGAGTGTTTTAAGACTGTAAAATAACTCGTTAATAAATCGATAAACGCATAAATCGGTGTTAAAAAAATGCATCGTTCGATTGTTATAATAAACGTTGTTATTGGTGCGAAAACGACGATTTTTTTAACGAAAATACGATTTCACTAGATTGTAATAATAGATAAAATCGGCACTATTTACTCAGGAAAAAAAACCTCCGAAAATAAATTGATCGTTTTCAATCGAACAAGTGTTTTAAGACAGTAAAATAACTCGTTAATAAATCGACTATCGCCTACATCGGTTTAAAAAAAATACGTCATTCGATGATTCATCGTTCGATTGTTATATAATACGTTTTTGGTGCGAAAACGACGATTTTTATCCGAAAATACGATTTCGCTAGATTGTAATAATAGATATAATCGGCACTACTAATCCGGACAAAGAAAAAACCACCAGATCGATCGTTTTCGATCGAAAAAGAGTGTTTTAAGACTGTAAAATAACTCGTTAATAAATCGATTAATGGTTAAATAAATCGGTTTTAAAAAAATGCATCGTTCGATTGTTATACATATACGTTTTCGGTGCGAAAATAACGATTTTTTTTAACGAAAATACGATCTCGCTAGATTGTAATTGTAATGGATATTAGCGACACTACTTACTGCGAACGAAAAAAAAACCACCGGATCGATCGAGAGGGTTTTAAAATAGTGTAAGTGTTCGACTAGGTACTTTGGTGAATAATTAATAATAATAAAACAACGAAAAGCGATAGGTATTTTCGATTTTATTTAATATCGATGTTTTTGAAGACGAAAACTAGTTTACGAATAATTACGACGACAATAAAGAGAGAGAAAAGAGAGGTCACGTCATTATTGTATTCATTAGGTACCTACTATATGATAACTAGGGCTCGGAAGTCGACGACCAAGAAAACCTTTAAAAATGACTTCAAAAAGTATGAATAAATGATCTAAAAACGACCCGACAATATTGTCAAACAATGAAATAACTTTGGTAACGAAAATATGTGAAAAAAAAAGCGACTTATTTTTATTAATCATTTTTTTCAATCGTTTACAATAATATGACTATAAAATATAAATTATGAATAAATCGTATTTCATGGGTTTTATTAATTTTAGTGTGGCTAGTTTTTTTTTCGTAACACTCAAAACAATAACCAATGTTTAAAAGTTAAAATAAGATTTTTATCAAAAAAAAAAAAAAAAGTACTTTTAAGAAAACTTGGCTATATTTTAGAAAAAATTATCAAAAAAATGATTTTAGAACACTGATGATATCAATAAAGCCGAAAAATGCGAAATAAAAATTATAGATAGACCGTCTAAATCAGATTTTTAGCTTGATAAATTAATGTCAATTTTAAAAAAAAAAATGCATCGACTCACGAGCCCTGATAATAACCTATCCGTTCGATTGTTATAATATACGTTTTTGGTGCGAAAACGACGATTTTTATCCGAAAATACGATTTCGCTAGATTGTAATAATAGATATAATCGACACTACTTATTCCGGACAAAGAAAAAATCGATCGTTTTCGATCGAACAAGAATTAAATAAGACTGTAAAATAACTCGTTAATAAATCGATAAACGCATAAATCGGTTTTAAAAAAATGCATCGTTCGATTGTTATAATATACGTTGTTATTGGTGCGAAAACGACGATTTTTATCCGAAAATACGATTTTGCTAGATTGTAATAATAGATATATAATCGGCACTACTAATCCGGACCACAAAAAACCTCCATATCGATCGTTTTCAATCGAACAAGAGTTAAACAAGACTGTAAAATAACTCGTCAATAAATCGATTAACGGCAACATCGGTTGGCGTTAAAAAATACGTCATTCGATGGTTCGATTGTCATTGTAATACGTTTGTACGTGCGGAAACGACGAATTTTTTTACGGGAAAAAATACGATCTCGCTAGATTGTAATAATGTATAAAATCGGTAGTAGGTACTTACGGCACGTCGTCTGTGGGTCGCCGTCGTCGAGGTTCGGCGTTGGCTTGCGAGGCGAGTGGCTTCGACGCGCGGGCACACACGAAAATCACAAACCCGATATCGAGAGAGAAAAAATAAATCGGCGCGCGGACGAGAGAGAAAAATAAACAATAATAATAATTATGTCGTCGACCGTCGCGGAGCGAAACTAGAACTGAGCGCCGCGCCGCCGAGACGACGCGCTATCGGCCCGCGTCGTCACTCGATCGCCCACGGTTTTCGGGCTGCGCGCGCCGTTCGGCTTTCCATTGGCCGCGTGTCTCCGCCCTATCGACTTTTGTTTTTTTTTTACCCGATTTCGCGCAAACGCGTCGTTATTACAATATCGTTACATAATTGTAATTACAAACAATATTTTATACGTCGTTGTGACGCGTAATGGGTACCGACCGATTTCGGTGTGTGAAAATCGCGATTTTCTTAACGGAAAAAATAATATGATTTCGCTACCTCGTGGAAAAATGCGGGGGGAGGGCGACTACCCTTCGCTACCCCCCCGCCTGCGTCTACGAACGAACGTAAGATAACTGTGGTGACCATATAATAGGTTTTCTGGGCGTATAAAATTTCTTTCTTGAAGTATAAAATATAATCACTACAGACCGGATTTTTGTGCAGCTAAAATCTTAAAAATGTCCGATTAAAATGTTAAAATGTGTAAAAACGTGCAAAAACAAAATTTTCATTTTAGGTACTTGTACTATTTTAATTCTAATAAGTAATAAACTAATAAGTAATAACTATAATAACTAATAACCGACTTTACAATATTTGATTAAAATTTATAATCATGTACATTTCCAAGTTTTTTTCTTTAAAATTATGTCTTCCGTCACTTAATGTGTGTTTTAACTGATAAAAATAATACAAAAATACAAAAATATCTGTACAAGAGTACATTTTTATAAAAAAAAAACCCAAAAACGTGCAATTTTGTGCAACATAAAACTTTCTTTAAATTAATCTACATCTCTTGTTTTGGATTTGTAGCTTTTTTCTATCGAATTTAGAACACGCCATAAAAAGATGCAATTGCACGGGAATCCGGTCTTTAATAATCAATAAAAAGAAATATAATTTGATTTCAATTACTTTTTGACGATAATAGTGTATTTAATTTTGGATTATTTAAAAACCGTACACAGCCACCCCCCGTGGACCCCCCGAGTAACCGTTCACGGGCCCCCCCCCGGTTAAGAACCGGTAAACGAATCGCGAGTTTCTCTAGACTTTTACGCAAAACGATAACTATTGAAAACTATTGAATATATTTATATATTTAGACCTTTATTTTATTAATACGATTTCGTTCGATTATTTATGAGTGTGTTAAATATTAATATAATTACTTAATCTATATTTATTTTCTATTTTTTTTTTGTTAATAATCGAACGTTCGATTTGTTATCACTCGTCTAATACGTCACACATATTCGTTGTCGTCACGAGAAACGAATAAGTTTAGATCGCGTCGAGTTTTCAAACCTAACCCAGTCTGTTTGGAAACTCGAACGAGGTCCTCGTCGTCGTCGTCGTCATTACGCGGGAAAATTATTCGATCGGTCTCCGGTTCGCACCGTTTCGACGGTTTTCGATTAGAATTTTAAATTTCACCTCTCCCCCGGGACCGTGTTTGCATAACTCACCCGGGATCCCGGGGTTTTGTTGATCCGGTAATATGCGGTAACCGCCCGCCGCGGTATATACCCAATGTAAATAATAATATGTTCCTACTGGCGTGTAAAATACAAACAGGTGACACTTATATAATACGAGTACATGACGTACTCGTGTGTATATACCGCGAAATATCTCTGAAACGCGTCGACTACATTATAGGTGTTGGCGAGACGCAACGGTATTATATTATGTATACACGTATTATAATCACTTTAACGTCGTCGTCGTCGGGGATCGATCGGAAAAACGAATTGTTTTTAAAACGATTAGACGCCGCGCCGGCCAAGCGCACATATTGTGGTTTAAACGTAATAGAAACGCACAGACGAGACAAATTAGAACGTTGTTTGTTTTTTTTTTGTATGACGCGCAGAGTCATAGAAAAAACTATACGGTTTGCCGGAATCTCGATAGCAATCGACGAGACGATAAATCTGCAATAAAAAGCTCGTCGCGAGAGAATGCAGAGTGATATTGTTGTTGCTTTCGAAACGTCCGATTTCTCTCAATTTCGGCAAACTCGTTCGTCGGTCGATTTTCCGCTATTCTCTCACCCTCGACAAACGTACGTTGTTTCTTTACGACGAATTTCAATAATATATTTTGTGAAAACCGTTCGCGGCGAGAGAACACGCTTTTTTACACGTCGTTGTTTAAAATATTTCGTTTGGAAAATAAAAACCAGCCTGTTCCGCTTTTGTTTAAAAACACGCGTTTTGGGATGTCCCACACAACAATGAGCGGCTTACCGCGGAAACATGAAAAAAAAAATACGAAAACAATGTGAACCTGCTTACGCGATGAAAACGATTAAACGCTTTCGAGTACACGTATCGCGCACGCGGCGACGACGCGAACAAGTGCGTAACGATCGTACCGGGGGAATATTGTCGATGAATTTTTCCTTTTTATGCGCCGTCTTCAAAACGCGTCAACATTGTTTTTAAACCGTAAACTTCAGACGCGTATATAAAATACAGGTTACGTATACGCGACGAAGATAAAAAAAAAAAAAAAAACTCCTCCGCGCGACCCAATTCTTTTCCTAGTTTTTGCAAATTGTATCAAAAAAAAAAAAATAAATGTTTATCAGTGGAACATAACGATCGGTCACGTCGTCGTTCGGAGAACGTTCTATTATTTATCCTCGCAGGTCCTTGGAAAATATCACCGTGTGTGTGTTTTTTCTAGTGACTCGAAATCTCGAGTAGAACGAAAATACAATAAAATCGCTACTCGAAATACGCTATATATAATACCGACCCCTGTTTTCTATTATTTTCCCGCCGCCGCGCCGATAGTCTCGCGAACGATTTCGTCACTGTAAAGATACTCGATTAAAATTAAATTTTGTAACAATGACTGTTAATTTCGTTTTGCGTAGAAAGACTCGTTAGCGCCCCTGGCCAACCTAGGAAAATGCGCCTTTTAAGCGATTAAAAAATCGACGAAAATACGAAATAATGTATTTTAACATTTATCTTTTATATCTTCTATATATATATATAAAAATCGATGTACATTTTAATAAATTTTATAGCTCAAGATCCACCGAACCGATTTCGATAAAAATTTTAGGGCATATTAAGATTGATATGTAAATGGTTTCTGTGAAGTTTGTACGCTGTGCGATAAGTGGTTCCGGCGTTATGGCCTCTTAAGTGCACAATATTAATCACACATTCTTATTGTTTTGCCATGGAGATATATTATATACACTCTATGTGGTTATTTTTTATTTTTTGTTTCCGTGGCACGTGCGTCTATGGCATTTTCTATTAATTGATTTGAGATCTAGCCGGAACAGCCGAAGCTATAAGTATGAAATTTGGACGGTAGTTTTGTTTTGCGATATAGACACCTACTGAGAAAGGATTTTCCGAAATTCGACCCCTACCGGATTTAAAAGGGGTGAAAATGAAAAAAAAAACTGATAAAATAAAAAGTTTTACTGCACACGGGCGAAGCCGGGTTATTCAGCTAGTATTATATAATTATATAATACAACATTATATAATTATCAGTTATTATTACAATGTAAATTTCGAACTTTAAAAATTTTCTTTTCTCGCTTTGAGGCTAGAGAATTCATCGATGATTTCGTCATATGAAATTTGTCTAGAAAATCCATGTTCTATGGATAAAATTGCCATGCCCGTTAGTCTCTCTCTTGTCCAATAGTTGATCTCGAGTAATTTTTTATTAGTTTAAGTTTAACTAAAACTTCTTTCACAACACTAGCAGTAAGTCGTTACTGGAATAGTGAGAAATATTCTTAACGCTATATTTTCTACGTTAGGATAAATACGTATCTTGTGAGTTTTGTTTATGAATAAATTTTAATAAATCAATCGGTGCAGCCATTTTGAAATTGGTCATCGATGTAGAAGAAGCCTGGTGTTTAAAACATTCCATTTCAGAGCAAAGCTCCATTGAGGTCGGTCCTTGTCGTATTTCATTGCTAAATCGGATAGTCCATTTTTTAATTTCATCAAAATCCATTGACGATAGCTTACTTCCACAATATGAATATTCAAAGTCATTGAGTAGGTAAAATAGTCGAATAAAAACAAGTACCAATTGCAAAAGCACAAATTTGCGCCCTTTGCTACGCCACTGGTCTATGCCGCGCCAGAGCGGGCGCGCGTGCTCGTACACTCTGACGACGACGGGCCCGCGGGGGATTTATGTGATGATTAGGGTTCGGATTTGAAGGCAAATGCCTTTCTTTTATTAATCATAATAGAAAAATAATTTTTATACAAAAATGTTTTCATTTAATTTCTTAGACGATGGATCTTTTTTTTTTTGCCTTATGTGTTTTACATGTTTTATATATTAAAATATACTGTGTATGTTTTAGGTGTATTACTATCGAAAAGTGTAGATATTGTAAATAATATACAGATTAAACTCGAAGAATGCAATGGTGAAATAGCTAAATTGATTTTGGATAAATTCAACAAAGTTATATCGAAGAACAAAGGATGGGAAAATATAAAAAAGATCAACCAAGTATTGATTGGAGAAACCACAAGCGATGACGATCTATCAAGTAGCAATCTTAATTTAGATAATTATTTAAGTATGAAATACGCCCCGATAACTTCGGTGGACGTAGAAAGATCCTTTTCGATGTATAAAAATATTTTGAGCCCTAACCGTAGCCGTTTTTCTGAAGACAGAGTTTATCAAAATACATGGTCGTCGATTTTTTTTTTAATACCAACTAGTTTATTTTGCATTAAATTAACTGGTATGACTCAAGTAAGTTAATATTTAAAATTGTTTGTAATTTGTATTTTTCTCAAAATGTGTGCATTTAAAAGTGTTTAAAAAATGTTCACTATTTTATTTTGTAGTATATTTATGAATTGCATTTTTATATAAATTAAATGCTTTTTTTTTGCCTTTTTTTATATTTTAAATGCTTTTTTTATTGATTATATTGCCTTCAAATCCGAACCCTAGTGATGATTAATACTCGAATTAATACGCAAACGTGTGTTTATAGCGCACGCAAACTACTCGGTCCGTCGACGACGATAATGTCATCGCGAGCAGTCGGTCGAAACTAGGTCGATCGAACTAGGTTGTTATTGTTAAATAATAATGCTGCTTTTGAAGCTTGGGAAATCTTAATCCAAAGACTTTCCGCCCGTACGAGGAAAAAACACGTTATTATTATATGCGCGAATTCGGGACGACACGGCGAGTACAGCGCGTCGAAATAAAAACGACGAGCAAAAAAAAAGAAAAAGAGAAAAGTCAGCCCGAGAGCGATAAAGCGACTATTTTATTTAAATTATTAATCGAATGACTACGTATTAATTGATTGACTGCAAAAAGTTCTTTTCCGAGAGCGGTGTTTAACGAAATGACGATCGGAAACTATACTGATGGCCGACGAAACGATCGAAAAAGTAAACGCCAACTCTGCCAATTACTATACTGCGGCGCGGCGCGGCGCGGCGGAGGGGAAAAAAAGAAACGGTCGGATAAAAAAATAAATAAAGCCGAGTTCGCCGCGCACGCGATAAACAATTAAAATCGAAACGAAAGTACGGGTTTTTTCGAATAAAAGTTTCGGACCTTGTTCGATAATAGTCGGTTTGAAAAAATTTTACCTCCGAGTAAAATGCCGTTTTTGTATTTCGGCCGTTTCGACCGGATTATCAATACGCAGTGTTCAATAATTGAATCGGTCATTTCAATAACGACATAAGTCACCGATTTTTCAATATTGACTTTTTGTGTAAAAACTACATAATATGTCAGACTAATATTTAATAAACTATAAACTATAATCACTGCAATAACTACTCAAGTCATTGACTAGTGCCCATGATTATTTTACATCATATGTTTTTTTTATCAACACCATCATAATAGAATAATAATATTGTAATCTATATATATATAAAAATGGAGACAAAAAATTCGAAATTGCAACTGACGAGAACGGCTGGGCCGATTTGGCTCAAATTTTTTTTAAATGATAGAGAATGTCGGGGAGCGGGTTTATAGCATAAATTATGGACCTAACTCACAGGAGTTAGGTCCATAAACTAGAAAAATTCGCCTAGCCGGAATCACTGGAGTTTTGAGTATGACATTTGGTCAGCAGTTTCGTTTTATATAGTGGGGACCCCTTGGGAAAGGATTTTCCGAAATTCGACCCCTAAGGGGGGTATAAAAGGGGTAAAAATGAAAAAAATAAAAAGTTGCACACGGGCGAAGCCGGGTTATTCAGCTAGTAATAGTAATAAAACTACTAGCACTTCGATGTTTATCTATTTAATTTTATTAATTTGACTCGGATGGTATATTATGAATATTCGCTGCAAAAACAACACAAGTCAAATATGTTTTATCTCAATTTGATGCATTTTGATAAAAGTCGGACTATTTAAAAACTATGGATTATGAATATCAGAAACCATAAAAATAAATTAGTAAATAGGTGTTTTATTGCAAAAAAAGTTGAATTTTTGGAGTAGTAAAGTTTTTTTTAGTTTCTGTTTAAAGTTTAAATTTAATGACTATTATGTCGTTATTGAAATGACCGATTCAATTATAAAATATAATATATTCGTTACACCTAAAAAAAATAAAAAATAAAAAACCCGACATCGACGCGCGCGCGCGCGTGATTGCCGTTTCACTAGGAAATTCGTACGATTCGGTTTGGTCGAGAGTTTTCCCGGAGAGAGAACGATTATAATAGTACTCGTATTATTATTAATCGAATGAGATCTGCCACTCCTTTGACAAATCATACGAATAGAAAATCGAAAGACGACGTAATTGCACGCCACTAACGAGAGAGCTCGCGAGACCAGAACACTATTATTATTATTATTATTGCCCGCCGATTTATATAGTTCAATTAAACGAGCGCGAGACAACACAGACAACGAATTTTTTTCCGCTACTAAATCGATGTAAATATTTATCAGAGCCGACCGAAAGTCAATAGAAACTCTCTCTCTCTCCACTCCTCTCTCGTTTGAATTTTTAGCGAATTATATTTTTATTTCGCTCGTAACGACGACAATAATAATAATAATAAGACAACACAATAAGACCCGAGTGAAATAATGTTTGCGTAAAAAGACGGAATAATATTTCGCGCGAGGTGCGAATGAAAAGTGTTTACGCGCGTTGTTGTTGTTACGATGCAATATTGTGTGGAAAAAATAATAATAATAATAAAAACCCATTAGCGTATTATTATACATATTTTGTTATTATTTTCGAATACAATCTATCAAAAAGAACAATCGATTTTATTTTTAAATTTTCAAATCAAACAATTTCGATTTCTCTTCAGTTTCCGCGGAAATCGACTTGGTAAAAAATAACCGAATTTTTTATTAGTTATTTGAGAAAAAGATAATAATAATCTAATATTAATAAAAAAAAAATCGCGACGTATTAAAAGAAAACGTATTATTTTTAAAAATGAAACTATATAGTGTTGTCAAACCACTGAACGTCTCGTTATGAACTGTACAGGATCGAATCCGTGACCTACTACGATGGTAAAAAAAAAAAAAAGAAAAAACGATCGTAAAAATTGTTTTTTTCCTTATCGTTATCGCCGCTATTTTAAATAGGCGCCGAGCACGTTGTGTCGTTTTGTTTTTGATTTTCTATCGATTTAGGCGTGTTGACATTTTATAGGCTAAAAAAAGAAAAAGAACGTCGAAAATCGCAATCGCCGCGAGTGGAGCTTTACAAAACGTATCCTTAAAAGCGATTATTGTTTATTGATTTGAGATCGAAGAGAACGTCACGATTCCTTAGCAGCGACGACGGGACGACACCGACCGGTTTTCGTAATAATTCTAACGATCGTTACTCGATTTACACACACGGTATATAATATTATATAGTCCGGAGAGAAACTTTCGAGACGAAAAAATAACATAAAACCTCTCGAATCACGTATAATATAATATGATGAAAATCTTTTTCCAAACCAACTCGGGTACGAATTTGATTATTCGCCGACGCTCGCGCGAAGAAGAAAGTCGATTGCGATTTTTCAACACTAATATTATACGAGTTTAAATTAGAAAACTTGCGAGATATATTCTGTGGAAAATAACTTTCAGAGGCGATAGACAATTTAAATGGCATTTTTAAAATGGCGACGTATTTCGCGCGAGTTTTCAACGGTTTCGTGTCGGCAAAAGTTCGAGGCGTAGACGGGGGGGGGGGAACAAATTTTGAAAAACTTTGAAAAATTCGAGAAACGAAATTACGGGCCGAGAGATCGTCGAACACGCGGAATTATTATTATAGTGTACGGCGAGAGGAGAGAGCGTAACGGGCGCGCGCGCGCGTCTTAAAGTGTAATAAAAAAAAAAAGAAAGAAAGAAAAACATCTCGTCGTATATCGAACGACGCGGAGGATTTCGAAAAATATAACGCCGCTCGCAGATACCGAGGTGGGGGTGGGGGGGGGGGGGTAGGGGGGCTCGTCGTATCCTGGCCGGAAGGAGTGAATAACGCGTGCCACATAAATACAAAAGTCGGGGTGGATTTTCGGTCGTTTGAGAATTTTATACGTTTGAAATATTCCAAACGTTCGTTACGGCGTATACGCGTAGTAGTATGAAATATTATTATTATCGTCGTCGTCGTCGTCGCGTTTGTCTTGGAAATTTAACGCGTTGTAAATTTCAACGTTTTTGATTTGTTATTTTCGCACGCGGTTCAATTCGCGAGACGACTCCGGCGGCGTCTTGCTGATTATCCGAAAACGATCATTTTATTACTAGTCGAAAAGTTCCGAAAAATAACCGATATAAACGTTTCACAAAACGATTTCTCTCTCCGAAATAACTATATTATCATATTGAAAACACGGGCGCGGGTCGATGTGAACGTTTTCGCGGTTTTTTTATCAATCGATTTGGCCGGCGAGACGAAAACAAGGACCGCCCCCCCCGGGAGACGCGGCGGCGGCGGCGGCGGCGCGTATCCTCGTTTTTACGCATTGACGACGATTCGAGACGGCGTTTCTCGAACTTTCGGAGAGTTTTTATTTCTCCCACACCTAACCAGGTTCTAAGGACGTTACGTAAAACTCTATCACAACTCTTTTATCCTGTAAACGTGAAACCATCACAGATTTACGCGGCCAATATTGTTCGGCGCTCGTTTACGAGTGACCACCACCACCACCCTCTTCTTTGAATACCGTTCCGGCACGAAGAACTTGCTGAAAACGCGACGTTTAAGTACTCGCGGGCGATAACGTCGCGGCGGCGGCGGCGGCGTCTGACCTACTTGTTGTGTTTGTGACGGAATGCGTCACACACACGGGGGGGGGCTGCTCTTCGATAGCACAATATGCGTAGGTACGCGTACGCTCGGCGTCGTCCCCACGACCCTCTCGTCTGCGCCGAGCAGGTGCCCCGAGCGGCGCGTGTTGTAATAACGTCTGATAATATACCGCGAGGGAGCCGCGAGTACGAAACGAAATCATTATTTCGTCGACGGCGGCGCGCGAGACTTTGCGTTTTTGTCACGACTTGTGCGCCGCCGACTTTCATCCGCGCTCATTAATAATATACATGCGTTTTCGTCGACGAAGGGGCTGCGGAAACCCGCGCGCGCGCGCGTTCTCGATCGTAGAAAACGAATAAAACTCGAACAAATCGTTTAGAAACTAGTAGTCTAGTTTGCGATATTTTGGTGCTTTTTTTACGGCATTTAAGCCCTAAATTTCGAAATTTACCACTACAGAGCTGTTTTGGGGAAAAAAACGCCACACAATATTACAAAGACGTTGTTTAAAAGGTTCGAAAACACGAGGAGACCGGGCGAGTCGACGACCGGATGAAAAGAAACGATATTTTCGACTCCACTGAAAACGCGAGTGAAATCATCCGCGCTCATTAATAATATACATACGTTTTTGTCATCGAAGGGGCTGCGGAAACCCACACGCGCGAGCCGCGTGCGTTCGCGATCGTGGAAAACGAATAAAACTCGAACAAATCGTTTAGAAACTAGTCTAGTTTGCGATATTTTGGTGCTTTTTTTAGCATTTTAATATGTTATAGGCTTTTTCGGAATTTACTACTTATTACAGTGCTCTTTTGGGGAAAAAAAACCACACAATATTACAAAAACGTTGTTTAAAAGGTTCGAAAACACGAGGAGACCGGGCGAGTCGACGACCGGATGAAAAGAAACGATATTTTCGACTGAAATCAAGAGCCACCGGATCCTTTCGATAGGTACATTACATGCTATCATAGTAGTGACGGGTCCGAATCGTTTTCGACGCTTCTCTTCTGTTTTCGATGCTCTCGAAATGAGTTTTTCAAAAATGAACGGTACGGTAAGTCGTACGGAAGGTATTCGTAGACGTCCGACGAATTGTTTCGAGTCCGACGTGTTGGAATTGTCGTGGAGTTCTACGCGCGCCGGTGGAAAGCCCTTCTCACGCGTCGTTTTTTCTCGCAACGAAACGATCGGCGTTTATCCTGATCCTTTCGAACGAATAACATCGACACCTAGAGACCGGGATCAATTCGTCAGTGCGCGGGACGGACACGCGCGTCGATGTCGTCCTCGCGATTGTCAATAACATCGTACGATATTATTTTTCGGCGGTAACTTTTCGTCGTCATTACAACACTCGGACCGCTGCGCACGAAGCGGATTTCCGGCACGAATTACCGGGCGGGAGGCGAGAAAAAAAAACAGCCGAATTTTTCTTCTTCGTTCACCCGCCGCCGCCGCCGCTCCGTATTCGTAGGCCCGTTTTTTACCTAAACGCGTTTCGTCTGCATTCGCTCGTTCTCGTATCGCGAGTAGATTTTCGTCGTGTTTACAACGATTGCGCCAACGCGACGACAATATTATTATATCATAATTAGGGGCCGGAATTATATTCTTTTGCATATTTTTTTCGAAATCTTTACAAATCATGAAACCGGTTAATTAATGGCAAAAGTGTTTTTTAGCATATTTGAGAATATATCGATTAATTTCTATAGACATTCGATATTTTTTGTCGCAGTGGCGTAAAATATAATAATAGTGGTATGAAATTGATACATTATAATATACGTATTATATAACCGTGGTTGGAAGCTGCTATTTTAAACTGTAATAATTTCCAAGGTTTAAAAAAAGTTGTTGAAGAATTAAGTAGGTAGCCAAAAGTCCCCCAGTCAGTCAATATACTTAAATGTAAAACAGTTTTCGACATAGAAACCATAGAAAACGATCTAATATTTATTAAGGCCCATTTTCTTGTTCTCGTAACGTCCATCAAAAGTTTGGAAAAGTCTAATATTGTGTCTCTTATTGTTGATTCGATAAATCTAATTGAAAATACTTCAATTGGTCGACTTCAAAAAATACCCGGAGAAAATGGAAATAAAATAAATTTCAAGAGAATATAATTATTAATAAAAAAGCATATTTTCGCAAGAATATTTTCAACTTTTTCAGAGAATATTAGCATCTTATTTTGGCTATTTTAAAAGAATATAATTCCGGCCCCTAATCATAATATTATTATATAACCGCAGAGTCTCCGCCCGACGAGAAAATCTAAAACCGAGCCGTTCGTACGTATTATATTATATTTTCGTGTCAACACAGGTGGCCCCGGATAACGTACCGTTATAGATAATAATAATACGCTCGTTTCGGTTACCGCCGCCGCGCCAAATATTGACTTTCGCTCGCACATCCCCCGCCGCCGCCGCCGCCGCCGCTATCGTTATCAGTTGGAAATAATATTTATATACATATAACGAGTCCCGGAGGCGGCGCAATTATTCCACTCGCTATCGGCCATAAACGTGGTGTTATCGAAATATCACAACCGGAGCGCCGATTTATCGCACGTTTTTGCATATTTTTACAAAATTCCAAATGTTCATCAATCCGAAAAAAAAAAAAAACGTATAAAATAATCCGTTTGACGTTTTTAGCGATGGTTATAAAAAGTGGAAACGTGACGTTGCACGAAAGCTTTTCAAAATAATCGACGAAACGGAGGGGAAAATTCATTCTGTTGGCGGATCGAAAGGGGCGAAACGAAATTAAAAACGAACTCTGCGATAAAAAAAATTATGGTCTGGAAATTTAGTTGAAATTCTCGTAAACGCTTTTCTTTTATTTTTCATCAACTATTCGAGTAATTAATATTGTTATGAGTTGTTTGATTTGTACATTTTAAACGAATAAAATACAAAATTTTCTCAATTTCGCACTTGCAAATCCACTACGACCATGTGGATTGCGTTTAGAGTGATAGAAAAACGAAATTTCGATGTTTTCAGTCTACGATTTACCCCTAAACTGTTATGCGATATAATATTTTAGAACGTCGATATTTATTTCGATTCGTATTTATTTATTCAAATTCAGACGTCCGACGGCGGTTTTAAACGTATTGTTTAATTTTTTTTTTTTTATAAACGCGGAAAAACGACGAAATGAGAAAAAGAGTTTACTCGCTTTGTTTTATCGCGAGACTTACGACTTTATAACGATAAAATCTGATGGTTTTCATCACGACTGGATATACGTATCACAGTGACGCGGTTTAGTCGATATAAGCGTATTGAATGTCTTTAAAATCGATCGGCATAAAAAAATAAAATAAATAAATATAACAACGCGTAGAACAAAGAGTCGATTTTTCGGGCGACTATACTACGACGACGACGACGACGACGTACGAGCGGCATTTGTGTCGTACACGATTGTGCGTTTGATGAATATTTTGTAATTGCAGACTTGGCTCCCGATTTCGGGTAAATATGAATTCGACCCTCGAATTGGTTCCCAAAAATATATTTATGTATATTATTAAACTGTTAAATATTATTACTTAACAAGGGGTTCTCATAATATTATACTGACCAAGTATAGTCTAGCGCTGGATATACCTGATATTTATTAAATAATTTTGTATAAAGAAATAGATATTTATTACTCTCGATGGTTGATGAGTAAAATAATATTATACAAACGTGATACCGCGAACCACGTGTTAAAATTAAGAATGTATACGTCATGGTTATCTTGTGAGGTGACTGACGTCAACTTAATTTAAGAAATAACATTTTGGTAACCGATAAATTTTTCCGAAAAAAAAAGCCAGAGAGCCAATTCAATGGTTACTATTGGGGCTCGGAAGTCGATGCATTTTGCATTTTTTGGTGTTTTTCACTTTACAAGTCATTTTTTGACATTTTTAGGTCCCGATCTTCCCACATTTTAAGTCATTTTTACTGATTTCACACTATATAGTTCACTTCTTATCGTTTCTTGTCGATAACTTAAAACTTGGAAATTACCACGGACTAAATCTACTTTTGATAACATCAAACACGCTCTAATTGTACAATGCAATGATTTTGATTTTTGAAATTTATAATACTTATTTATAATATTTGTAATTTTTTTTATTTAATTATTTATTTAATATATATTTAATTTCATTTTTTGTCGTTTCTATGTCATATTTCGATATATTGGTAAGCTTTGATAAATTAAAATAGAATTTTATAGTAAAATATTTAAAAAAAAATTGTATTTTCGTTGATTTAAAACAAATATTTGTCATTTTTTAGGTCATCAACTTCCCAGCCCTAGTTATTATCCTCGGGAGCCAATTCAAATAAGGCGCCCAGTTTTTTCCCGAAGTTTCGATCGAAATATTTTCGGAAAACTACTACAACCGTGTTCGACGTAACACGACGAACGAGCGCCGCGCCGTCGCGCGTTCGATCTCTGACAACGATTCGGAAGAACATCGCGTTCCGTTGTTATTGTTGTTTCGGCACAGAAGGCGGTCGTCGCGCGCCGGCACAACGGCGCCGGAAATTCGGATGCGGGCGGGGAAAAAGTTTCGCCGGACGATATTGGCACGGAATTCGTCGTCGTCGGTAAACAAAGCGAAACGACCGACGACGGAGCGGCGCGGCCGTCCGTTGGCGGATATCCATTAGAAAGTTTGTTAAAATTATTTTTATTTTTCAAATATATGCCACCCGGGGGGGGGGGGAGGGGTCGCTCAGTACGTGTGTATAAATTATGCGTTATTTATGCGTATGTAAAACAAAAAAAAAAAAAGTTTTCCTCTATCGTTTTTTTTCATGTCGAAAAAAGTATTTCTACGCGTCAAACACTAGACGATATTTTTAAAATTTCGCAATATTCTTTAGATGTCGTCGACTCGGTCGAGCAGTTTAAAATATACAAAGTCGATTTCGCGACAACGCCGCCGCCGCCGGTAATAATTACGAATAATAATTATTCTTAATTATTATTCTCAAAGAGAAATGCCGATTCGAGTGCCAATCGAGTGAAATCTAGTCGTTCTCGTTCGTTCGTTCGATCGTAGTTGAGTAATGAAACGGAAAAGAAACGCTAGTTAAATGTCCTTTGAATTTCGGACAAAGTTCGTTTTTAATTCAGTCGGTCGAAAAAGGTGACCCCCCCCCCCCGTTCAGTATATTTTAAGCGTTCAAATTATGCGTTTTAAGTATTATTATTAGCGTGTGTATTGTTATTTTTAAATTTTCAACTAAAACTCGTCATCTCGAATCTACTGTATACTAGCTGAATAACCCGGCTTCGCCCGTGTGCAGTATAACTTTTTATTTTATCAGTTTTTTTTTTCATTTTTACCCCTTTTACCCCTTTTAACTCCGGTAGGTGTCGAATTTCGAAAAATCCTTTCCAATGGGGTCTCCACTATATAAAACGAAACTGCTGCCCAAATTTCATACTCAAAGCTCCAGCAGTTCCAGCCAGGCGAATTTTTCTAGTTTCACCCTTTTTACCCCTTTTAACCCCCTTAGGGGTCGAATTTCGAAAAATCCTTTCCCATGGGGCCTCTGCTATATTAAATGAAACTATTGACAAAATTCAATACCACAAAGCTCCATTGACTCAGGATTTTTTCCATTTTTACCCCTTTTAACCCCCTTAGGGTTAATTTTCTCCATAATTTATGCTATAAACCCGCTCCCCGACATTCTCTATCAATTAAAAAAAAATTTGAGCCAAATCGGCCCAGCCGTTCTCAACTGATTCAATTTCCAATTTTTTGTCTCCATTTTTATATATATAGATTATTATCGTACGGTGTTTTCGAGACGAACTTTTGACGTCCACGTCTCGATCGAGCGAGTGTCGACGACGTGTCCCGATGACTAGGATATTCCGACGTCGCTTTACGAGACGAAAAATTAATCACTCGCGCGCGCGCGACGGGTTTAAAAGCTCGCGTATTATTCCGATCGTTTTAATCGCAGCGCGCGGGATTATCGTAGATAATTGCCATTTTCCCCAAACCCCATTATTCTAGTCGGTTTTTAGTCGGTTATAAAATATACACGCGTAATAATAAATATTGTGCGCGCGCGTTGCATTAATTGTTAACAGCGAGCGCGCCGCCGCCGTCGTTTCGATTTATTTATTACGGCGCTTTTTTCCGACGTATATTTAAAAAATAGTTTAACATCGGGAAACTACTAAATATTAATTTATCGGCGTCGAAACAGCAGCGGTACAACGTGTGTTCGATTCACCGGTCATTGTTGTACGTTATTACGCGTGTGTAATTATTATAATAATAATATACTTTGCCCCGTCCGCCGTCGCACAGCGAGAGAGTATTCGATTGAATTGATAACGCGAGACGAACAACATTGTCGTTTAATCGTTCCGACGACAACACGATCGCTTTTGTAATAATAATGTTATCGACGTGATCGGTTGAAAAACGATCGTTTTGGCCGCCGCCGCCGCACAGTGGTCCAGAATGCATGTTTAGCGGGGCGAAATTAAAAAAAAAAATGTCGTATTATTATAGATATCAGATCATAAACTGGTTGTCTACAACATACTGATTACAAATATGACATTTTATGTACCTATATCAACGTAATTACCGATAAGAAATGCAATTGTGTAAGTATATGCTTGTACGACGTTCATTTCTCGCGTAAACAGCGACAAATGAAATAAATTTTTTTTCACATATTGTTGTAATTTTTTTTAATTTTTAAAATTGATTTTCAACTAACATGGACATGGAGATTGAAGGTAATTTAATCAAATTTAAAAATCGATACTCTTACCTATATTTATTTTCATTGTAATGTATAACTATGGTATAATTGTTGATTTCGGAACTTCAATAGGGTATAAATAAAATCCGCCCAATTTCGCCTTTAAGTGAGCTATTGTAGGTTATAGTGCAAGTTCTCAGCTTTTCAACCATGTATAATTTGTCTGCCTTTAGCTGCCTTTGAGTGTTTTATAAATTAATTTCTACAAATTTAATATAATATTTCAGAGAACGTTATTGAAGACATATTGACACACCGATTACAGTTTAATGAACTAAGAAGTAAAAGTAACTTATTTCCTCAGAGTTAAATCCAAAAAACATTTAATAAACTTTATTGTTAACAAATATGGTAACGAAAGTTGGGATACCGGCTATATTTATCAAATTGAAAATCAAATTCATAATTTTTCACGAAATTTAGCTAAAAAATGGGCATCATGCAATCGCACCTTTAATATTTTCACTATAAAATATGAAGGTTGACTAGACACAGAATTTACTTTTCCTTTAATTGCTGTCAAGCCTGATAAAAAAAAACCTGGTAGGCCTCTAAAAGAATTTTTGGAACAGTGAGTATGGTTAATCGCGAATACGGATAATCAAAACACGATTAATGGAGGTTCCACTGTATAATATTTTTATATATAATTCATATTTTATTTGTTATTAATTATTGGCAATTTACTACAGTAGAAAAAAAATATTAGCTATTATCAAGGTATGAAAATTAAAATTTTAGATATTTATTAGAGGTTTATTTTAAAATTGATATCAAATTTTTGTTCAGATTTGTATAAAACTAAAAAACAACCCCTTAAAACCCTCTTACCATATTTTATCGGCTCCTAACTTTGAATTTAAGGGATTGAATAAGGTTTAATATCATTTTTAAAATCAGCTCTCCTTAATCTATGTCAAAAATATTCAAAATATTATTTTTACAAAATTGAAATAAATACCCCCTTCCCCCTCCCCCCCGGTAACTCTCTAAATAATGGGTTAATTTAAAAAAAAAAGTTAAATTTGGATTTAGTGACCTTTTAAACATATAATGTGACCTATCACACAGTTTTCTAACCAAAAATGTATACGGTATTAATTTCGCCCCGCTAAACATGCATTCTGGACCACTGTGCGCCGCCGTAAATATGCAAAAAAATTATTTCGCGTCAGAAAAGTGTTAATATTCGCATCTCACTTTGGACGGTTCTAGGACGAACCGAAAAAAAAAAATAACGTAAAAATTCCGGATTATTCAAACGGATAAAAAATATCTTTTTTCATAATAATTATTATTTTATATAATTCGTTTGATTCAAACTGAAATATAGGTTTTTTTTTATTATTATTATTATTAGGGAACGGATTTGAATGCAAATTGCATTTTTTTCCGAATGTCCGAAAACATTGGTTTCCAAGCAAAAAGTTCATTTCATACATCAAAGAATTAAAAAATGTAACTTTGTATTTTGCATTTTTTAGCATTTTTAGAGCATTTTTTGAAACTTTTAGTGCTTTTAGTGGTTTTCAAGTCATTTTTTCCACATTCATTCTAAAAAAAATTAAAATACCTAAATATGTATTATGTTACGAAATTACGAAATTATTGTTGACACGTGTAGACATAAAATATACCCACATTAAGGTAAAGATAAGATACGATAAACTATTTATCTAAATTGTAATTTTGTATTGCACTGTTGAATTTTAATTAGATTTTTTTATAATAATGTGTTTTTTTATAAGTTTTAAATTAAAAATTTTGTTTTTATTGGATATAAACCCATTTTTAAAGTTTTTTAGTGCATTTTTTGATGTTAAGGCATTTTTTTAAGGCATTTTTCTTGTTTTTTAGAGCATTTAAATCCGTTCCCTAATTATTATATGTATATACCTACTGAGGCGACATTAAGAACTTCCAAAAACGAAGAAGGGATTTTTGGTTACAGTTAAATACGTTTTGGACAGTGTTTTTAATTTTGATTTTTGTTTCAGACCAATAGTATTGGTGAAAAAAATTTTGAACTCTTACTCGTATTTATTTCGTGTGCTTTTTAGTCCAAACGCGTCACATAATAAGTAATAATACGACGTATAAACGCGTGTAAGGTAAGCGCGGTTGAAATTCGTCTAACTACCTAATGAAATAATTAAAAGCGCGTCGTTGGACGTATTTTGTGCCGGTCAGTCGATGTGTTTTTCGATAGACACGATAATTATTATTATTATATTTTGGCGTTTCAATAAAATACTGAAGATAAAATGAAAAGCGTACGAGTGCGTTATAGTCACGGTCGCGAAGAAGAAAGTCGACAGTCGCGATAATATTGTGTTTATGTAAAACGATTGCGATTAGTCGACGCGGCCAAACAACACGTGCCGGGGGGGGGGGGGGGGCCTTGTCGGACGGCGATAAAGGACACGAATAATAATAATAATAATAATGATAAAAAGAGGATATTATTAATACACTGAGGGAAAAAATAAAAATATTTATACGTGTTATTTTACCGTCGGACGAGGCCGTTAAAAAGGGAAAGACCGTATAAATATTATAATATCGTTAAAACTACGTATTATTATATTCTCTACGCCGCCGCCGTAAAATAATATCGCGCGCTAATGGTCATTTAAATCATTTTCGCGTACTCGCCCCCGCCCCCCCGTCTCTCGCTCCCGTACAAACGGACCCTCCGAGCCGAACAGAAGTTCTAATACGCGTTACCGCCGCGCCGCCGCTGTTTATTTTCTCTCGCGGTCATTTCGTGATTTTTTCAATCTAATATATAGTTGTTCTGACGTTCGTTATGTCGCGTCTTTTTCCCTTTTGGCGTGCGAAAGCTTGCGTGGAAATACGATTATTCTCTAAAGCAGAGAGCGCTGGTCTCAAACATGCTGGCCCGCAATTGTTTTTTTCAAAGTCAATTTCGTAGTAATAATAAAATTAAAACAAAAACGACCATTTCGTATTTATATTTCGGTAAATTTTGGTAAACTAATAATTATTATAGTTAAAGTAATTTCGTGTCGTAGTAAAAGAGAGGACACTTGAAATTTGGCCAGCGAACTTTTTTTTGAAAACAAAAATACACGGATAATTTGAGATCACTGGTCACAAGCCTTCGGGGGGCGACGACGTGACGAAAACGAACGAGGGTGGGTCAGGGAGAGCCGGTCGCGGCCTTTGATACGAAATTATTATTTTTATTTTGTCGCAATTTCTCGACAATTGTCTTTCAAGACGCGTCTTGAAAACGCACTAAGCGGCGACAGCAGTTAAAATACCGACGACGATATATTAATATTATTCGTCGTCGGATCCGCCGAGAGGATTGCTCTCCGACGACGACGCTCGAAAGCGTATTTTTGTTTGTTTTTTTTTTTTTTTTCCGAAACGATACGTCCCTGTGTACACGTCGTCGTCGTCGGGCCGTCCAAGTGTATTGATATTGGAAAGAGCGCGCGCCGTCGTCGTCGGGCGATTTCGGTTTGCGTTTGCAATTACTTCCGGCGGCGGCGCGTTCGGGGTGTCCTTTTTTCTTTTTTTTTCTATCAAATTTAATTCCGGAAAACAAATAATATCTACGTATATATATATACGAGTATATACGTATATAATAATCATAATAAACAAACGCGTCGCTCGGAACCGGAAACGCTTTGGCTTTTCATCTCCTCGAATCTCGGCCGCGCGCGCGCATTATCGTTCTTCCGGAAGAAAAACACGCGATATTGCCATTCCCCCGCCCTCCTGCCCTTATATTTGGACGCTGTTTGGATTTTCTCCGTCGTCGCCGTAAAACGTTCCGACGACGCAATCTTACGAGTATTATATATTATATATATATAGTCTGTTTTCACGCTAATGCGTACGGACAAATAGTGTGTCTGCTCCGATTCTCGTGTACAATGGTTGACACAATGCGTTGCCAATCGATTATCCGTCGATATTGAAGAATACGGCGGGGCGCGCGGAAATCGTATAAATCCTCAACTTCCTCCGTCTATCCTTTGTCGGCAGCCCCCTTCTCCGCTCGAGACGTCCGCCGCGCAAAACACATCCGTCACGTCTCGCGCGCAGCAACCCTCTCGTCGCTCGTCCCGTCCCGTCCTCGACCTTTTAGATTCTCCGAGCGACTCTAGTAACGTATTGGTTTTACATTCGGCGCGTTTCTTTCAGAGAGAGAGAGAGAGAGAGAGAGAGAAAAGGAGAACATTTTTTTTTTTCACCACCTGTCGTCGAGCGCTTTCGCACCAGAAGAAACGGTTCAATTCGACGACGACGACGACGACGACGACGAGAGCGTGGAAAATTTCGTCGTGTTTTTTTTCGGCAAGAACATAAAAAAACACGACTTTCTCTGGTGAAAAACAAAAAACCACCTCGTCTCTCCTGCGCGAGAGGAAGACGAAATCGATAAACTCGGGTCGCACCGGCCGGAACAACGTGCTCGTCGTGTGGTTTTGAAAAAATAAAAATAATAATAATAACATATCCGTATATCTCGATACGTATTGTTATTATTATTATTATTATACGGGTACCGCTCGAGATGGTCTGATAATACCGCGGCGGCGGAAGTACGGAGAGAGTTTAATTTCTATCGAATCGATCCGTCCGCGTCAGCGTTTTCGGTAAAGCGCGAGAAGGGGGAAAAAAAAAGTATCGCCCCGTTTTTATTTACGCGCGCGTACTCTACTAAAAGCTTTGAAGAAAGCGTCGTCGTCGTCGTCCCCCGTCCGAGTGCCGGCCACGTTTACGTCGTAAACGCGACGTCGGCCACGGCATTATAGGACACTTTATAATAATATGTAAGACCGTAGACGAATTTTCATAGTTAAAAAAAAAAAACTAACAGACGACGAGAGAAATTCTATCTTATTATATTATTCGGTACACATATGCGTATATACCAGCGGTTCCCAAACTGTGCCCTAGGTTTAAAATTGCATTAATTTACAATTGAGTTAGTTGTGTACTTGGCTCAGAATGCTTGGATTGTATTAGGTTTAATATTAAATCAATAAAATTGGCTATCAATGAGTATTTTTTCGTTCTGTCTTTCGTGTTATTCACAGAAGGGCACCGTGGTTAGATTTGTTTCAAAAAAGTTTGGGAACTGCTGGCGTTTACATTTGAATCGGTCATTTCGAAAAGGCCATATGAAATGAAATTTTTCAGGATACTGCTTTTAGAGATCAGACATATTTAGATGAAAATCGAACAAAGGTTAGTTAATTATTTAATTCCCTAATTGTTGGAGATATGGCGGCGGTCTCGCAGGAAATGTGCATTATTATTACACAACTATCAGATAAAACCAGTTTTAAAAATATGTGCAGAAATGGCCTTTTCGAATTTATTTATATTACGTAACTATTACTGTAACTTGGCCACTGTGTAAAATATTCTAACGAAATAACGCGAGATTTTCGAGAGTTTGTTATTGTTTTGAAAATGAAAAACGCGTTTATCAAACGTTATAATATATTATTGTTATAAAGACGAGTTTCGCGTATTATTATATTACGAGCGCCGATTGTACGGAGACAAAACGAAGATTTTACAAACGGCCGGTTGTTCAAACGACGCGCGTCTCGCTCGCCCCGGCCGGCCGTCTCGGTATAGTTATATTTTGTTCCGAAACAAAAGCTGCCCCCCCGAGAACACGGCGATGCCTATTTTTCAGCTCTCCCGGCCGACTCGCGTTAAACACGTCGAATTTTTTCGATTTTATAAAACTAGTGTTTCGGACCGGTTAAATCGAAGAAATCGCCTGAAATTAACGATTTAATCGACACGAACGACCCCGTATAGTAGATGACGTCTTACCGTTGTATTTCGAGAGTGAAAACAAGTTTCGCTTTCAGAGTCGATAGATGAGGACTTACAACGACGCACGATGTAGCGTTTTTAATTTTCCGACAACACGCAATAGATTTTTTAATTTTTATCTGTAATTACAGTTTGTAAATTAGTTGGTTTCGTGTTTTAATATATATACTCGTATATTATATAATATTATTGAGTTGAAAAATTGAAAACAGCGCTTCCTATCGTTGTATACGTTTCACTTTGGGTACGACGACGTCCTCTCCAAGTGAGCATCGTCGAAATGAATAATTTTCGGCATCAAAAACGGGTCGCTGATGGATCGTTTCGTCGAGAAATCAACGAAACTACCCCGCCGACAATCCGATATTGTTTCGCGCGTTCTAATTCGACTAAACGTATTTTTACGTAGTAGTATAATATGTGAATAAGATTATATCAATAATTCATTCGATAGAACCTAATCCGATTACTCTCGCGCGTACAAACAGAACGGAAAAAAAGTGCTATATTATTTCGGGCGAAATTCGTGTTTTTTTTATATGTGAAATTCCGCAGCGTCGAAATCGCGTCGTACGTAGAACGGGATAATAAAGTATCGGTTACAACGGCGGCGGCGGCGGCGGCGGCGGCGGGCGCTGTGAATAACGAAAAAAAAAACAACGTCGCGAATATTCACACGTAGTCGTCGCCCTAATGCACAGCGCCAAAAAAACGTCTCGGTCAATAACCGTCGAGAATTAACAAAAAAACTGTTTTCGAGCGCGCGTTTTTAGACATTCCTTTCAATATATTTACTATATTATTGTGTTGTTAATAATTTCTATTTATTTCAAACGGACTCCGTGCCAAACAATAGCTGATATGAGCGTAAAAAATAGAAAATAAATAAACAAAATAGTTATATTAATTGGTTAATACTCGTAAATAGTAACAAAATAAAATCAAGGTCTTGCCTTGAGTATTAAAAGTTAGAGTTCAAAAAAGTCACGACCGGTTTCGATTGAAAATCATCATCATCGGGTGTAAAGAGCTATTTTATATCTATTACTAGCTGAATAACCCGGCTTCGCCCGTGTGCAATATAACTTTTTATTTTATCAGTTTTTTTCATTTTTACCCCTTTTACCCCTTTTAACCTCCTTAGGGGTCGAATTTTGGAAAATCCTTTCTTTAGGTACCTCTGCTATATTAAATGAAACTATTGACAAAATTTAATACCACAAAGCTCCAGTGACTCAGGATTTTTTCCCTTTTTACCCCCTTTTAACCCCCTTAGGGTTAATTTTCTTAATAATTCTCTCCGTGAAAACCATCCTCGTACTTCAAGGAATATTATAAAAAAATAATTAGCGAAATCGGTTCAGGGATTGTTGAGTTATGCGCTTACAACACATTTTGCGATTCATTTTTATATATATAAGATTGTTTAAACATATTTAACAGTTTGTATTTTAAAAATAATTAATTTTATTCACATACTCAGTCGACAGATCTAACTAAACGATATATGTATTTGTATTTAAATATTATGATTGATTTATTAATACATTCAACTCAATTTAATTTAAAAATGCGACAATAATAATTTACTTTTATTATTATAATTATTTCTCTTGTAATATTAATTACAGTGCGCTAAAAATATAAAATCGGAAATTCGTCAATCGAATAATCCGCTAGACCAGCTCTCGATCTTTACACGACGACGACGACGACGCGGGGCAAACTCGATTAGAGACGGCCGTTTAAATTGTATTTTTGCATTATTTGTGCAATATTGTTTGCACATTGCGGTCACCTGTGTCGCGTTTGTTACGGATAACGGCGGCGGCGGCGTATGATGTGCACGCGTCGTCGTCGGTTCATTACGATAAAAACCACAAAAGCTTCGCTCGTAAAAACAACAACAACAGATAATCCCTTTTGTTACGTTTTTTTTTTTTTTTAAATTACACGGTAACGCCAATCCCACGACACGACACGACACGACACGACGACGACCGCGATAATTATAATTAATAGCGAACCCTATATTTTTGTGCGAACCTCGACGAAAAGGATGTGCTAATAATACACGTGCTTACACGTGTGTTTCGGACGCGATATAGTAATTATTTCATCAAACGATCCCGTCACGACGACGAAAACACGGAACATATATACACAGCGACAGCGGAATCGTGCATTTTCTAAGGATGTTTATTTTTTAGAGCATATTTTTATGGTTTTAAGTGCGTTTAAATCCTGGCCCTAATAATACGTAACATACGAGAGTTGTTTTTGTCTTTTACTCGCGCCTCCGTTGAAATGAAATCTCATTTCCGGATCGATCGTTATCAATCACGTAGTCGCGCGCGCGGTATCGCCTCGTTTTTTTTTTTTTAGTTATTATTGCGGCGATTATTCCGACTCGCGGGACTGAAGACGACGACGACGACCGCGATAATTATAATTAATAGCGAACCCTATAATTTTGTGCGAACCTCGACGAAAAGGATGTGCTAATAATACGTGCTTACACGTGTGTTTCGGACGCGATATAGTAATTATTTCATCAAACGATCCCGTCACGACGACGAAAACACGGAACATATATACACAGCGACAGCGGAATCGTGCATTTTCGAAGGATGTTTATTTTTTAGAGCATATTTTTATGGTTTTAAGTGCGTTTAAATCCTGGCCCTAATAATACGTAACATACGAGAGTTGTTTTTGTCTTTTACTCGCGCCTCCGAACGGTTCGTGGAAATTAAATCTCATTTTCCGAACATAACAATACCGGATCGATCGTTTGGAAAATCAGGGATTTATATAGATCGTAGAACTTTCGCGTTAGGGGCAGGTCGAAATCCGATATTACCGCGCGCGCGGTATCGCCTCGTTTTTTTTTTTTTTAGTTATTATTGCGGCGATTATTCCGACTCGCGGGACTAACGACGACGACGACGTAATCAACGGGAAGAAACTAAGCGGGCGAGGCGGCGCGGCGGCGCGATCGAAATACGTACGAACGACGCGGGTCATTTCATCAAACATGCAAATTCGTTTCGGTGTAATACGTATAAAACACGCACGGCCGCCCTCTCCGCGGCGCGGCACATAATTAGCGAATGCGAGTAAATATTTGTGCGTTTCGACGAAAACACACGTTGATTAAATGTTTCGTCGCGTAGTTTTAAATCATTTGGTCCGAGACTCTCCCCGTACAGAGAAACAGACTAGTGTGTGTGTGTGTTGTTTCGCTCGCGACTCGGACAAAACGTCAGTCGAGCGACGACGGTCTTTATCGCGAGCTTTATAACTTTATAACAAAATCGCATTATTAAATATAATATTTAAACGATAATAAAATAAAAACAAATGTCTCGCGAGCATTATGATCGGGTGTAGTGCGAAAAACAGTCACGACAGGTTTCGATTAAAAATCTTTTGAATCGATTGAATTCAAATATTTCATATGGAACTATTGCTCTTTGGTTATTTACTATTATTTTTGAAATCTGTTTGTACGTTTATAAAATATCAATATTAATATAATTACTTTGTTTATTTTCTGTACGTTGGCATATTATTATATAATTTGAACGGAAACTTGGCATTTTAAAATTTAATCGACCGAGCAGTTGGGTTACGCGAGTTTTTTTTATTTTTACAAATAACTGGTTCGCCGCGTGAGTCATCGTCTGTCAGCTAGGCCGGAGTAGTCGTAGACAGACTACTACTAGGTATATTATTATAATAAATTATATTTCGCTTCAATTCGTAAATCGATTACACGCAAGTTTTCGAGTTGAGCGCAGCACTCCGCGACGGTTTCCATACCGCGACTGTTTATAATAATACTGTTTTGTTCAATTTCAAGTACGACAAAAATTCTTTATGACGATATTTTAGTGACTATTGTTTTTGAAATAATATAAATAATCCAAATATATTGTAAAATGATTTTCTCAGTGATCACAACGCTGACCTATACACGTTCACAAATCCGCCGTCGAATCGCTTCGAGAAAACGTCATAATGTATTTTATTCTTTTTTGTTTTTAATACGCATCGTCGTCGTTAAGAAACGAATCCGAGAAGAGGAAAACGGGAAGAAAAAAGACCTACGTATAATTTCGCGAAATGTGCCGGATCCGTTTTTAATGGCACTAATATATACGCGACGACGCCGAGTTAAATGAGACAACGACGACGACGACGTCTCGCGCCATTACGGGACGCGTTAAAACAAAAATGCAAACGTCATAAAAACTCGAGCTTTAATAATTACGGCCGTTTGCAGCGACTTCCGGTTCGCGAGCAGTGAGCCGTGTTTTTCTTTGAAATCTCGCGACGAAAAAGTTTTCGGTATTATTATCATCCGCGCAGTCGTATACGTATAGATTTGTATTCGTTACGCCAACGGCTTAATCGACCTCGAACTTTGCGCGATATACGAGAAGAAGTCACGCGGGGAGGAGGATTTTCACTTTATATTTTTAGCCGGAGGAATCGCGCGCAAACGGTCTGCAGATAGACACGCGCAGGTGGACAATGGTCATCTCTACATATTTAGATAAAATGTGTGATAAAAGATGTGATTTCACACGGGCCTCCGACGATTCGAACTTGGAAAATTACAATTCAAACTATAAAATATGTTGTTTTATTCGATTCAAGTCGAATTTTCCACTCGAAAAAAAAATAGAATTTTTAATGTAATTCCGTTTCGATCGAATCGATATCCCAATGATTTTACGATCGATTTAATTATAAAAAAAAAATTCTTCCATTTTTCAGACTAGGAAATTCTGTCCGAGAATCTAGTTCCGCGCACTGGTCATTGTAAACACTGAACGGACGTCGCGTCGTCGGTAAACTGCGACCGAAAGTGCCGCGTGGAAAACGTACACGTTTATTACGAGAAAAAAATGTATTTCCGATATTTTCTCGTTAAAGAAAGATTTAAGTTGAAAAACGAGGAACTTTTCGTATGATTCTCAAGAGCTTTTGGACGATATAGAGAACGGCCGGCCGTTGCAAACCAAGTCTCTCCGATTATTATTTTTTCGAGGCGAAAAACGTAGAAATTTTGAAAAACGGCCCAACTTAAGTACCGACTAGATGCGTTTTTTTATTTTTTTTTTTAAATTCTCGGTCGGTAAACGACGGATGTTTTTGAAAACATAACGACAACAATACTCGTGCGAAAAGAGTGGGCGGCAAACGGACAGAAAGAGAGACGCGCGGAAGAATAAAAACGTTTTCGTTTTGTCGCGCAGTAATAAAGGAAGAAGCATAGAATATCGCGGCGGCGGCCACTCGGCGATTGTTCACACACCAGAATACGACTAAAAGGACGACTTTTTCCCGCGCGTTTATACTTTGATGACGTGTCATCATAACACACAAACGGCCGTCGTCTATTTAAAATAGAGCTATTATGATATTATAGTCCTCCCGCGGTGACCACCAAACGGTTAATATAATAATATTATCGCGCGACTATATAGCTCTCGGCGAACTACGTAGTTTTCTTTTCTTTTTTTTTCACTCGGAATTCCGTCGCTTCTCTCGTGCGCGACGATTATACGCGTATTATAATATGGTATTCGCTGACGGGCGAAAAAAGGGGCATTTCTTTTTCGTTCTCTCGGCATATTTTTTCATTTCCATCGTCCCGATGGCGTTTTTTTTTTTACACCGAGAACGTTTTCTCGAATCGATACGGATCGACCGATAGAGGTAGTAAAAACGTAGTGGAAATTCTTCTCGAGCCGACGACGGACAGAGAGTAGTCCTTCCCGCGCGCGCACACAAACGCCTGATTCCGAGTAACCGTATACGGCGCGGCGCGTGCTCGGAAAACAAATAGGCCAAGTACCTACCTGCGCCGCGCCGGCCGAGCGCAATTATCGCGTAGCTTTTTGGGATTACGCGACGTTCCCCGGCACTGAGCTGGCGTTTTTTTTTTATTTTCCTTGTCGGACGTACACTCGAAACTGTCGGGAAACTCGAAAAACTCGCAGACTAACCCGCAGAAATTTAAAAAAAAAATTATTTCTCCGCGGACTTTTTCAATTAGAAAATATAATCGTTGTACCGTTTTCTTTTTAAATAGCGAGAGAATTACGACTCGTCGAGGAACCACCCGAGTAAATTATTTAGCACAATAAAGTATAATAAAATTGTAATATATTATTAGTCGAGTAGAGTAGAAAAAATTATAAACCGAGATAACTGCCGGGCCGCCTCCACGCGAGTTTTCTCAGTGAGGCCCAGACTAATCGGTCGATTCGAAATGAAATAAACGAGCCGAAAAAAAGATCTTCCGAGTTTTCGTGAGATCGAGGTGGTGAAACGGTCGGGGGAAACACTGGTAGCCGCAAACAGTCTCGAATCGTATTTAAAATCGATTTGAAAATTCGTATCTTTAACGCGTTCTCAGTAGTAGAGCTCGCCGACACGACTTTATCGTGAATACCGGGAATCATGTCGTAGACACGAATTACCGTAATAAAACCGTCTCGATAACGATCGAGTAAGTGCGTTTCCGCGAAGATAGTTTTATCGATATTATATCGCGTTTTACAACATTATTTCATGTCAATATTTCGACAATTTACCGCGTATTTCGGTCAAGATAAGATCATCGAGATACGCTACCGACGACGCGCGCGTGGACTGTTCGAGTACTTTTCGCAGTGGCGTATTTAGGATTTCGTCAAGGATACGTTGACAAACTTATAATTATTTACACTTATTATTATCAAGTACGCGCGTAAATTTATAAAACTGACGATTGAGACCAAGGCCGTATCTGAGGGGGGGTCCAAGGGGTCCGGACCCCCCCCGCCCGCGAAATTTCTATAGTATTTTACAAATGTTTAAAATAACTATTTATTTTTAATACAAACATATATATTTTCAGTTATAAATGGCTTAAACTCTAATTAAATTAACTGTCTACTAAAATGAATACGTCCAAATACAGCTATAGAATCATTAAATTATTGTAACCCTGAACTTTTTCCAAATATTCATTTTTTATTAAAAGTATTAGCCGGTACATCGCAGGTTTCTGCAGCAACTCCCGAAAGAACTTTTTCGACATTAAAACGTGTCGAGACATTTTTACGAAACTCTACAGGACAAGAGCGACTAACTGGCCATCATGCTCTATTAAGTGCCCATAGAGATGTTACAGTAGTTAATCCCGAAGAAGTGTTAAACCAGTTATTGCTCTTGAAAAAGATAGAAGCATTTTATTAATTTAAATTATATTGAATTTGTGTACGTTATCGATTCATTTTGTTTTCATGTTTTGTATAGTGTAAGGTGGCAAGATGTCAAAGTAATTTTGTTTATTTTATTATATATTTTATTGAAAGAAGATTAAAACTTTTTTGGTCTTATTTTCAATCAAATACATTAAAACCTTAATTCAGTAAAATTACAATAAACATATTTTGGACCCCCCCCCCCCCGAAAAATATTTCTGGATACGGCCTTGATTGAGACGATACGAATATTGTTATCAATCATATTTACCAGTAATAGTAGTGAATGAACTACGGGGCATCATATTTCCGAACGTTTAACATAATATTCAATATTTTTTAGCGTTTTCGACGATTTTTGTAATTCAAAACGTTATTAACGTAACGCCGTGTCCTACGTAAACGTGACGAACGCGAAATTCGCGTCGTGGCGACTAAAATAATCAAATCTATAGAAATAGATGGAAATTCGTCCATCGTACGGCGAAAATACAGATAGCGCGACTGAACGAATTCGTCATTCGCGTCGGTCGCCGCGTCTAATAATCAAATTGGTTTGTTTTTAATCGCGCGCGATATTGCGATCATAGAGTGTCCTGCACATTGTATATTGTACATTTATATTGTAATTTGTTTTAAATATTCAACGGAAACAACATGGAACTTCTTATATTATCCGAAATTCAACAAAAAAAGTGTTCTGTAGAACAAGTTTGATAAGAAGTATAGGGACAGAATTATTTGTTGACATTCTAGCGTATGATCGAAATGACACCTCATTTTCTCTCGATCGAGGATATAGATGATAATATTCACCAAATACCAATCGATCATTGTACCTATATATATTACATTTAAAGCTGTTCTTTTGTTTTTTTTTATATATTTTTTATGCAATACATATTTAATTGCCGAACTTTCAGTAAGAAACAATTTTTGTTCAAAAGTCAACATTTTTATAAACAATAATTTTAGAAAAAAAATAACCAAACGACTGCCTGCGATTGAGGACGAATACAGAGTACGTGTGTATTGGAATAAACATAACATATTATATGTTCCCGTAAATTCGCGTTCGTCGCGTTTACGTAGGACACGTTTACGCAGGACACATTATACCTATCGGTAAAACCTGAAGAAAAAAAAAGGCCAAGGGGTGGGATCCATCCCCCACCCCCGTAAATACGCCACTGTCGCGTGTGCGCGAAACAAAATCGACGGATTTACTACCTATAGAAATCTAAGAACATTCGTAGCTAATAATATCGAGAAAATACGCCCTACCGCCGCCGCCGCTCGAATTAATTATTGCGTTACTCTCGTCGTCGTACGGTAAATGACCCGCTGCGGCCGTTTTAACAAAACACAATAATATTATTATCGCTCGGCAAACTCCGAGCCCCCCCGGACCGACACGGCGAGGGTTTCGCGATAAGATTTCGTCGCCTATTGTGTGTTGTCGCGCGCTCGGTAGTAAATAATAATACACCGATAGAACTCGGGCTCGAAAATAATAACGCCCGAAAAATGCATTCGTAAACACCGGAACGTCGAAAAGAGACAATGAAAAACTGACTTTTCTCATGATTTTCCTAGAAATGGGTTAAAAACGACCGGAGCAGGACGACTTCTAGTGTTTCGACGGAAAACGTAAAAAGAGCCACGTCATAACACGTAGAATCGAAATACGTTTTTTATCGTAATCGAGAGAGAGAGAGAGAGAATAATTCGATAAATTCGTATCGGAACACTGTCGAGGAGATTTATATGCGTTTTGTTATTTACATTTTAATGTTTTCGAAAATAAATAAATACCAAGTACACGGCGGCGGCGGTCTACCGCGGGCCTTCTCCAAACGACGACGACGACCAAGAGGAAAATCGCTGTATTTGTTATAGTACCTACTTTTTTTTTTAAAAGACGATATTGTTTTTATTATTATTTCGAAGGGCTTTTTTTAATAATAATAATAAAACGTTATCATCATCCACAATGAAATGCAATTGAAATTTCCGAGAACTGTCAATGTTCAAGAACGTACTCGGTCGAAAGTTCGAAAGTCAAGAGTACAGTTTCCACCCGCCCCGTCCGTTTAAATCCCTTTACATCTTTCCGCCGTCGTCGTCTCGAGGATCGTTAACGGTCCATTTATGAGCGCTTAAATATGGGCTTGATATTTTCTCGGCCGCGCGTGCCGCCGCCGCCGCCGCCTGCAGAGCACGAGCGCGCCAGCAAACGATTGTCATTGTCGTCAAAGTTTCCAGTGCGCGCATATTATTATAATCGCGCGCCGTTCGACCGCAGCCAAACAGACCCCGGCGTTATCGCGTGATTTATGTATTTTTGGAGAACATATCGAAACGGAAATATATCATACGTATACGATACGATAGGTGGTCGACCCCCTCTAGCTCGAAAACAACAACGATTTTTTCCGATTTTTTAGCCGACCCAGAATCTAAGCCTCACACTTCGAGTTGTAACTGTCCGACCGAAGCATAATAATCCACGTCGTCGTGGAGAACGACGGAACTTTTGTTAGTTAAAAAATTAAACCAAGACCGTACACGCTAAATACAACGTCAGAGGAGGGATTTATTATATACGTACGTTTATGTCGTATTATTATAATATTGTTTACTGTATTTTAATTTTCAGGTACTGTTTTAAAGAAAATATAACGCAATAATATTATGTTTTATAGAAAAGATTAAATGGATTTCTTCTGTCTAACATTCGTCGTCGAGCAATAGACGCAGAGAAAGTTTTGCACGAATTTCGTACAAATCGAAATTTTAATAAAATTACTTATTTAAATTAACTTGCGTTGGTAAATATTTGTGTGAAAAATCTACGTCGCGAGTTTTATTTTAATTATATTATAAAGTCGGTCCATTAAATCCGACGGGCAAGACGCGTTTTTAATAATAATAAAAAAAAAAAAACGACGAGAATTTTGAAAAACTGTCGTTTTTTCGATCGACTTTCGCCCCCCGAGTTTTCGTCTCTCACATAATATTATTTTTAAAGCGCGAAAACATCTTTCGCTCTTTGTGTTTTAACCGTTCTGTGATTACGAGAGTTGGATTTTCGCCGAGATTTCACACGCGCGTTTCTCGCGGTATTGTTGTGCGTTCACGGCCGCCCCCCCGAAGTAATACGATATTTTAAATAGCCGCCTCGTTTCGTTTGAACTGCGCGTTACGACGACGAGCGTGTTTCTTTTTCCCCTTTTTTTTTTTTTTTTTAATCAAACGCACACTACTGGGTCGTCTTAAGTCGCGAAAGCCGTCGCGAAGAAAACACAATGAAAAATTCAGACGCCTCTCCCGTATACCCCCCCCCCGCCCCCACCCGGCGTTAAATCGATCGGCGGCGGAATAAAATAATAATAACAATACGCGCGCGCCGTTTTTATTTATCCGGATGTTTAGTCCTGCAGGACGATATCGCCGCCGTAGTCGGTATAACGGTCGAGTTTAAAATGACGAAAATTCAAAACAATAACATTTGAGACGGACGCCGCCGCCGCCGCCGCGGATTTATTTTCTCTCTTTTGACGAAAACACTATCGAAATTATCTACCAAAAAAATATATTATTCACTATTACAATAGGAGCCGCCGTCGTCGAAAGTATTATTGTAATAAAACGGTAACGAAAATATTAGACGAAATGCAACTCGATTTAGATCATCGCTTATTTTAAACAGACCGACGTGTTGTCGGACGGATTTGTCGAGAAAATAGAAAATCGCTAGCTCTACGAGATTATAATATATCGCGCGTTCGGACGCCGCCGCCGCCGCGGTTAACCGAAATTCAATCGGCTCTCCTCGAAACTACAAGAAACGCGCTTTTCCTACGGCGGCGGTCGATTACACGTCTCGGTAAACCGCGACACGACAGCAGCACGCGGTAAAATTGACTTTTATTTCTCCTTTTGTATACTACTCGAGAGACGGATTTTTTTTCGTTTTCAACGCGTCCGGGGGGGGGTTTCTCAGAGAATCCTTCCCCGAAACGACCTCGCGCCCTTCTACGACGCGCGAACACTATTACGACGACGACGTTAAACGTCACGCGAGTATATAATATTGTTGTCGTGTACGCGGTGTGTTATTATAATAATACAATACGACTGCGGCGGGGTAATGTGACTTGTGTAAAATATTGACGCGAATGTTTAATGGTTCTTTGCCCGCGCGCTCGTTATTGTTATTGTTGTACGAGGCGACGACGCGGAAGGAAACACGGCGATTACGAGAGGAGACACTGCAAAACCGCCGGAAAACGACGACGACGACGACGTTACGAGACGTTAAACGCGAATCGACCACCTAGATCGGCAGAGGTCACGAACTCTTATTTTTACGGACCCTTTTATCAGGAGTGGTTTTTAAATTTTCATACCATGAAAACCGTGTCCTGCGTGAGAATCCGGCGGGCTAAACAAACGCGCGCGATGATAAAACGCGTCTGCGTTTCCAACAACAACGCGCGCGAACCCGATCGAATTCGGTCAAACAAATCGTTTTGTTTTCTTCACCGCGCGCGTTGTTTTTCGTTCACGCGAACTTTTCGGTTTTAAATTTCATCGATTAATCAATAATTTAGTATCAAACAGAAGGATAACGTTTTCAATTATTTCAGTATTTCGAGTGTCATCGAATTATGTATTTTAAGCGTTATTATTATTTTTACATATTTTTTAAACTCGAAATCTCAAATCCCCTCGAGATTCGACATGACGAGACAATCTACTGTAAATATTTATATTTATTAATTTACGATTTTTACGTATAATATTATTATTAAAATTGCGATGAAAACTTGAATTTTTGAACTTCTTATATCAGAAAATACAAAGAAAGAGTCGCGAGTTGATAAAGAGTGGGGTAAGTGGGCAAAAAAACTAATTTAGACATTGAGTACGAACATTTATATGTACAGTAAGTATGTATTCAAGTGTAGTACTTTACACTCGGATTCATATTAACTTATTAATTTATTTTCATAATTATTATAATATTATATAGTTGATCTCAAATTGTAAATATGTTTGAAAGTTGTAATTAATTTTTCTTTTGTAATTTTAAGTATATAAATTGTTTTCTCGAGTTTTATTTTTATATTGTATAATAATTAATAATACTGTACACATAATTCTTTAATTAAAATTTTTATTGTTTTTAGATTTTTTCTTTTCTCTCTCTCTCTCTCTCTCTCTCTTGTACAACGTAGTCATGATACACTCTCTATCTCAACACAAGCTTTGCTCGAAAGAAATGGATAAAATTCACGACATTGTTATCTTATATATAAAAATGAATCGCAAAATGTTTTGTAAGCGCATAACTCAACAACTCCTGAACCGATTTCGCCAATTCTTTTTTTATAATATTCCTTGAAGTACGAGGATGGTTTTTACGGAGAGAATTATTAAGAAAATTAACCCTAAGGGGGTTAAAAGGGGTAAAAATGGAAAAAATCCCGAGTCACTGGAGCTTTGTGGTATTAAATGTTGTCAATAGTTTCATTTAATATAGCAGAGGCCCCTAAAGAAAGGATTTTCCAAAATTCGACCCCTAAGGGGGTTAAAAGGGGTAAAAGGGGTAAAAATGAAAAAAACTGATAAAATAAAAAGTTATACTGCACACGGGCGAAGCCGGGTTATTCAGCTAGTTATTATAAAAAAAATATTCAAAGAAGTACGTATATCTATTGTAATTATTGTACTATTCGAGGGACTCTGTTGCTGCGAAACCTCTCTCGAGCGGACACTTTTATTAACGGTCTCCGGAGGTTTCGCCGATTTAACGCGTCGGTGCCGAATCGCGATATTAATATTATAATAACGGCGGCGGCGGCGGTTATTGTCGCGGTGTCCGTCCGTCGTCGGCACACAATAGACCGCCGCCGCAGGTAAACCGTCGTCGTGTTTATTCGCGCGCCGCCGCCGCGCGCCGTCTCGGTTCGATGTCAAACCGCAATACTCCGCGACGACGTGACGACCGCACGTTTGTGACGCGCTCGATTAGAAGATTCGATTCCTATTGCGACTGTAGTAACAATAATAATATTGTAATCGCGACGACGGATTCCGGGACGAGGGGAAAACTGGCCGAAAACCGTTTGCCGTTTGCCTTTTTTTGACGAAAAACACGGCGAAATTTGAACGCGCCCGCGAGAGTGAGTCGTCTTTCGAAGCGTGTTTCGACTTAAAATATCCTTTATAAAAAAAAAAACAATATTCCGCTTCCGACAGGTTAGATTAGGTTAGGTCCGGTTTTTCGACGTTTTAGACACCAAATACTCGCGCCGCGCCGATTTCAATCGTGTGAAAAATTACGAATTTTAGGACTACAGTAGAACCTCGATTATCCGAACTATAATTAACGTATAAAAAATTATAATAAATAAAATAAATCTAATGTATTTAATTAAGTATTTATTTATTTATAATAATGTATGTATGTACCTAATGTATTTCTAATAATGTTTTTATATTTAAGTGTTTAACATATTTATTTTTATTAATTGGTGTTAATTTATAGAAAATGTGTGTTTTTTAAATAATATTTATTTGGTTTATTTAAGCATATTTTTGCATATTTTTAATAAACCGAATGCATAGTTAATCATTTTTTATTGCATATAAATCCTAGCCCTATTGATAACTGTATCGAACGCAGGAAAAGGATAGATCGGAAGGGGGGCAGGAACCTGCAGCAGTCTCGTAAGGGGTCGCGTGTGCGCGGCGAACCTTTATTTTTACGCGAAATCGCGAGCTTTTCGGTTTGTCAAAGGAAAACTTTTAAGTGCAGTTGTCGACGAGAGTTGTTAAAAATATGCGAACGTTCGAAATAAATAAATTAATCGTATATATTGATATTTAATGGTTTACACCCGATGATGATTTTCAATCGAAACCGGTCGTGACTTTTTTGCGCTCTTTGCTATAATACTCGGGGCGAGACCTTTATTTTATTGAAATGTCGCGTTTGTATCGGCGGCGGCGCGGCGTACGTAATTCCAGCGATTTATGTCCGGTGAAAATAACACGCAAACTCCCGGGCACCGCTCGCTTGTATAACGAATACGCTGCGGTTGGCGCCACGTGTTTCGCAGCGGGACGGCGGCGTTCTCTATAAGTTTTACGATCGTATTAATATGTAAATCGCCCGATTTCGTCGCTGCGGTTAACGACGACGACGACGGGACCACCCGGGCAAGTTATAATTTATTCAACCTGTCCGTAAAACAATTGGCCAGCAGACGCGCGTCGTGTCCGGTTTTCGAAAATTTCACGCTTTTTGAAAATACGGTCGTCCAAAGGGCGACGAGACGGATATTTTGAAAAACGATTCCGAGCGATAGGGGCAGAGGCGGACTACGAAAAGAAATTCTAAACCTCTCGGAAACTAAACCGTCTGCAGCATAGAACAGACACGCGGAATGGCGAACCTTTCGATGACCGTCGTCGTGCGTGTCAAACCAGCAGAATGTTTGGTTTGATTTTATTTGCCTCGCGTGGCCTCGGAAACTTTTCAGACCATTTTTTTTTTCGCTTAAAAAATAAAATCAACTAAACGCATAAACGCGATTTTAGTTTACGAGATTATGAAATGGAAAGTACACGTCGTCAATCACGACATTACGATAATAAGAATATCTCAAGATATATTATAATATAACGAATAATAAGTTAAAAATAATTTCAAATTATCGGTAATTTTTTTTTGGAAATCGAAGTAAAAATTATGAAACGCGATGACAGACGCGGAGAATTTTTTACTTTTTTTCAAACACTCGTCACGGTCTAAAAGAGAGACCGAGGAATTATAAAAACCGATTTTAAAACAATTAATCGCGTAATACACAGACTACAAACGGCGTATTTTATCAACTGCCCGACGCGTCTCGTAAACGATCTAAGTCCCGAATGATAACTACCCCTCACGTGCTCGCCAGTACCTACTCTCCTCTCTCTCCTTCCGTCGCCGCTTTTACGTACACTTTCGCGTTACGTTTAGAGCGAAATAGATAAATACGTAAATTTCCGTCTCGGCGATGGACAACGGCCTGTGGGCCGTTCAGGGCTGTGGGGGGCCAGAATCAGTTTATCTAATCCTTGTGACCGAAGACGTTCAGAGAAAAAAAAAAAACACAATTGTTTCATACCCGAGAGACTTATTACCAAACTTTATCCTTAAAAATAAATCTCAATCATGAACTGCCCATTAATAATTTTATCGACGATGCGACCAAAACACGATTGAAGTCTAGAAACCGCCCACCAAAAACAGCTAAGGACCTAATCAACGCAAACTTCGACATGACGACGCGACGGGAACAAACGTGGGCAGGACATATACCCACAGGATTTGACCTACGGCGAAATGTGTGGTGCACACTTAATAGAATACGATAGACCGTCTATCACATAGCTTTTGTATGTCCTATCCACGCCTACCAAGGTCCCAGAATCGACTGCCTCACAACCCCTCCAAAAATTTATTAATATTACTCATATTTTCTCTTATTTTACTTGTTTATTTTTATTTTATTCATCTGTTATATTAATTAAATTTACTGTACGTTACCATATTATATACACTCTAATGCGTGTAACCAGGAAAACCATACGCTAAATAAATGAATCCTTAAAAATTATAAAAAATACATGTAACATTTATAACATACAAAGATATGTTACGATTTACGTTTTTACGATAAACACGTAATTTCTAGACTTATCGACGGGTTAGGTTGGAGACGTTTGCTTTTCAGCAAAACCGTCGTCGTCGCCCCGGTTCGTTTGACATTACTATTTCGGCCGGCCGGCCGGGTAAAGAGCCCGCGGGGTATCGGGGAATGTTCGATTGGCGTTTTAATTATGCAAAACAAATGCGATTAAATTGCAAATTAATTCCGCCAAACACGATAGTCGAAGGCGCGACGCGACGTCGTCGTCGGCGCCGACGCGCAATGATGAACGAACCTCGTGTATTTCTCTAATAATAATAAATAGCGCACGAGCACTTTATTTTCGCCGCGTCTACTAAGAAACCGCCGCGCCGCCGCCGCCGGCCGAGAGCAAACAATAATTACGTTTGGTTTTTTTTTTTTTAATTATTCACGACGCGGCGGCGCGGCGCGTTCTTTCGTCTCGCGATTCTCGGAGAGAGTCTACTACACGGAGTAATAATAATTGAACGATTTTCCCAGAAATAAAACCAAACTAACTTTTCAAGTGATTTTGTTCGAGTTCCTACGGATGGCTGCGCAATCACGATGTTCGCGGTAAGTGCTCTTGTTTCTATACGCGCGCGCACACCACTTGTATCTATCGTTTTATCGGGCACAAAGTCGGGTTTGCCAGTCAATCGCTCGAAAACTGTACACAACACACACACACACACACACACCGAAGGATTTACGGATTAATCGTGCCGTCTCGATTCGATGACTTTCCATCTCGCCGTTATCATTTTATTTCTTTCTACCGCCGCGCCGCCGTCGTCACTGTGTACGTATATTGTTTCGTATTATAAACGCTCCGTTAAAATCTTTTCGACTATAAACACCGCGCTAGGAAGAGGAGTGAGTCCCTTTGAAACTTTGTTTCGTATTTTTTAGTTTTTTTTTTTTGTTTTTTGTTATCCTCGAGTAATCTCAACACGCCCCCCCCCCCCGCCTCCTACTTCTCGCCCTCCATTATAATATAATACCGTCAACTTGTATCACGCCGACGTCCTTCGCCCCCCACCCCACCCCCGCCCGTGATTAATGTTCTTAAAAGGTTTTAATTATATTAACTCGCCTTTCCCATCGATAGCGACGAGATAAAACGTTTTTCACAGGAAAATCATATAACTTATGACTTTTTCGCGCCCGTCGTATTATGGACGCGCGACGAACAGACGAAATTCGCGAGTTCGATTTTTACGACTATACTGCAGCACGCGTCTCGACGTTTGTGTTTGTATTTATTTTGTTTTTATTTTAAAATACTCGTTTCGATTTATTTCGATTCGGGGGGGCAGGGGAGGGGGTGTTAATTCACACACAAAACAATCTCACGCAGATCGAGTTTCCATTGATTTTCGACGATGACGAAATGAGATGATAAACGCCGCCGGAGAAATCGGACGTTTTGAAAATATTTACAAAAAAAAATTAAAAAAAAAATATGTGTGTTTTTTTTAATACCTGGGACTAGTCGACGGGCACGTATTTTCGTTTCGATCGTCCCCGCGCCAATAACTCTTGTATAAATATACCATAAATTACACACTGTGAACGAGGAACGTCGAGACGGGGGCCACAAGTCGCTCGTGCAGCTCATAATAATACTCGACGTTTCGACCGATTGTTCCGAGTTTATTTCGTTAATGAATTTCAAAACAAAATTCGTATAGTTTATAAATGTACACAAATAAGCTCGTCACAATCTTTTGGGATAACGTTCTGAAATAACAACACCGCCCCCTCGTCGAATTCAAGTTCGTGCCTAGTCGAATTCAAGTTCGTGCCTAGACCAGCTGAACGCGTGAAAAAGCCATGTTTTTTCCGAGTGTCTACCGTGTAAAGATATTAACGACTTTGCAGGAGTGGTCGACTTTTGTCGACCGAAAACTATACCTGGTAAGACGACGTCATAGACGAATAATTATTCGAGAATTGTTCAACTCCATAGTAAACAGTTTAAACCAGCGGTCGACGGCCAGTGTTTATATCGAAAATCGATTTGAAAATGAAAATTCGTATCAAAGGGACTCGTGGTCTTGGCGGTCGGACGAGTGTATATCTCTAGAGATGCTCTAAAATCGTGCACGGGAATTATTGTCGTTACGTTTACCCGATCTAGCCTGGGAAATCTTTGCCGATTCGGACGTAAAAACTAGTGAAAAAAGCGGTAAAAACACGTCTGGCCGATCGCCGCCGCCGGGTCTCCGTAAAATACGTAGGTATATCACACGTCCTCCGTTTCGTCGAGAAACGATCGATTTGTTTTCGCTCGAGTCGAGCGAAGAATATCGAAATACGCGAGAAACGTGACGATTTAATAACGTCGTCGTCGTCGTCGGGCCCTAATTAATAATAATATGCACCCCCTCGAACCCAAAGTGTGCCGCAGACCCCGAGACGTCTGCGGCACGAATACGTGCTCGATTCCCGCGGGACGGTCGGTCGGACCGTTTTGTTTTCGGTGTGTGAATTAATAATGTCGTTAAAATATTCTCCGAGCACGATATCGCGACGCGTCGTCGTAACAACCG
Organism: Drepanosiphum platanoidis; assembly: GCA_948098885.1. Taxonomy (NCBI): domain Eukaryota; kingdom Metazoa; phylum Arthropoda; class Insecta; order Hemiptera; family Aphididae; genus Drepanosiphum; species Drepanosiphum platanoidis. The sequence goes on along the minus strand of OX402542.1, from coordinate 7,592,412 downwards.
CAGTTTGATTTAGAATTATTATTATTCGTTTCGAAACGTAATTGATAATATCATAAAAAAAATTAAATAAATAAATAAAGTCGTAAACAATCGAACGAAATTCTATTGAATATATGAAAATTATTTCAATAAAAACTAGTAAACATATATTTTAAACAATAATGAAATAAAATTAAGGTCTCGAGTATTATAATAAAGAGTGCAAAAAAGTCACTCGATATTAAATTTACTACTATTATTAAGTTTCTTCATATCGGTAGATATTTTATCTACACACAACGCTTTATCGAATACGATAGTTTTTTAGAAAACGCGCAAGTTAAAAACCAATCAAACGTCTGTACACACCAGTGGTCCCCAAACTTTTTTTTTCCACGCGGCACACTTTGGATAGATATTAGACTTTCCAAAACGTGGTAAATCAAATAATACTTTTATAATGCGATATTTTCAATAAAAAAAGGCCAAGTCTTCACGGAACACCCTTTGGGAAACACTGCTATGTGTATAGTCACTCGAAATTCGGGGCAACGAGCTAGAAATTCGATTTTTTTTTTTGCAGTTCGAGAGGTGTCGGATTTACCGAGTGTTCGGATTATCGAGGGGAAAAAATTGGAGAGAGGCGAAAAATCGTATTACATATTTTATTATGATGTGTTATACGTACGTAAAGAAATCTGTTTTACACTTTTACTTTTTATTCGACGACTGTTTACACCCATTTATCCATAATAACCGCGAGTTGTCTGTTTTTTTTTGTTGCAAAAAACATTAATACAAACGAGATTTTATCGTAAAAAACAATTCGAATCGATTGTAATGAAAACCGGCCGACAATGTCGTCGAGATGTTATGCCTAAATCAATCGAAAGTCGACGGGAAAACGACATTGGGTCCGAGTAGAACGTGCACGCGAAAACTGTAGAAAAATAGAAAATAACAAAATCGGAGCGATTTAAATAGCGTGTCCGGAGAAATCGAAAACAACGCGACGCGTAAATTCTGAGAATTTTCAAAATAAAAGAGAGAGATCGTATTGTATATTCGAGTGTAAAAAAATTTTAAATAAAAAAGCTGAAAAATCGTTTCGTTCGAAACGCGATATTCGCTAATGAGGTTTTTTTTTTTTACATTTATAATAAATATACTTAAAACCGCGCGCGCGCGCGCGCGCAGGTGATTAATATTTTTGTATTTCGTCGATTGCAAATATTGTAATAGTTTTTTCTCGAAACGGACTTCGAGGCAGTCGAGCGAGCGGGGAAAATTCTCGGACCCGCGCAATCGATATAAACACCGCGTTTTCGAAAAACTCTTTCGAACGTGAGACGGTGAAAAATAAAGGGAAAAAAAATGACGTAACGCTCGTTTTCGCGTCAAACTACGAGTTTATAATGTGCTACGTATTCGGGCTATGCATTTTTAGGAAAGTGCATTTTTTTTTTTTTTTTGTGAAACGTAGCTTTGTAAGTACATAATTTGAATTACGTAACAACGAATCCATTTAAGACACTTTTATTTTGCATTTTTAGGACATCTTTTCCTTTTTTATTTCATTTCCCGGAATTTTTAATTAAATTCAGTCAATTAACGTCTATGGAAAGCTTTTCTTTTTTTTTTTTTATTCTACACGTCAAATTTTATATTATTTTAATAGTAAAGACGAATAAGGGTACTCGAAAATAAATATATTTAAGTTTGATTCATTATTTTAACAAAATAAATACGCGAGAAAAATTTTTAAAAAATGTTTCAAAGTGAACAGAATTCAAATTCAATTCACATAATTTTTATTCGTTTTTTTTTTTCTCTATTAAACAAACACATTTTTATGCTTGTAAAATGTAACGTAGTAAAAATGTATTTTAATTATTTCCCATTATATCAATATGAATATAAAAATTAAATTAAAAACCATTTGAAGTGCATTTTATACTATAATTTTTGGCATTTTATATTGCATTTTAAGTGCATATTTCATCGCATTGTTTAATGCATTAAATTCACGGCCCTGATATTATTATAACACTACTGGACTCGAAAATAACATGTTTCGTCGATTGTTTTACCGATATTCAGAGGTTTCCGACAGAGTATTTTCTAAAAACTCGACGCTTTTAACGAAATCCGAGTCATGACTAATTCGAAATTACAAAAAATGTATCGTCGGGGAAAAAACTATTTTGCGTTTACTTCCATCGTGGATTTTACGATGCAAGAAAATAGAAGAAAAAAAATGTTCTAAATAAACGCTCCCGCTGGTAACTCTGTGTTTCGAGTACGTTTGGCCGGCCGCGAATGAAATAGAATTATCGCGTTCGAGAAATCCTCAGACGAAACGCCATTAAAACGAATTACGGAAATACGGTATTGCCGCCAGGAGGAGAAAAAGGTTTGTCAGATAAACCGTCGCGGACGAGTCGGTCCGCGCGGAGTCGGCGAAAACGGGCGCAATTATCGCGATACCCGCGCATTTAATTACGCGAGACCGCCGCCGCGCCGACTTTGACGAATTCCGAAACAAAAACGGCAACACTCTCGAGTCTGCGCGAATGATCATCGACGCGGAGAAAAAACGCCCAAAGACTCGCAAAAATAACACTAGAAGACGATACGAGACGACTCGCTCTTTCAACAACAATCGACAAATTTCTCATTACGTTTTTTAGATTTTATATACAATCTATATATATAAAAATGGAGACAAAAAATTGGAAATTGAATCAGTTGAGAACGGCTGGGCCGATTTGGCTCGAATTTTTTTTAAATGATAGAGAAATGTCGGGGAGCGGGTTTATAGCATAAATTATGGAGAAAATTAACTCTAAGGGGGTTAAAAGGGGTAAAAATGGAAAAAATCCTGAGTCAATGGAGCTTTGTGGTATTAAATTTTGTCAATAGTTTCATTTAATATAGCAGAGGCCCCATGGGAAAGGATTTTTCGAAATTCGACCCCTAAGGGGGTTAAAAGGGGTAAAAAGGGTGAAACTAGAAAAATTCGCCTGGCTGGAACTGCTGGAGCTTTGAGTATGAAATTTGGGCAGCAGTTTCGTTTTATATAGTGGAGACCCCATTGGAAAGGATTTTTCGAAATTCGACACCTACCGGAGTTAAAAGGGGTAAAAGGGGTAAAAATGAAAAAAAAACTGATAAAATAAAAAGTTATACTGCACACGGGCGAAGCCGGGTTATTCAGCTAGTATTATTATAAATTTTCAATAATCTTGTGTTTTTTTTTCAATTTAAAACGTCAATGTTTATTCAACAACTAAAGCAAAACGTGTAGTTATTGTTTTTGCGCGTATTTATTTATTTTTTCAAATCGTTCGTATCATTATTATTATTTCGATGTCAGGGAGACGTGTAGTGGATAAGCCTCGAAGGTTTTTTTTTTTATAAAATTGGCGGTCCAGACTAGAGACGGGCAGAACCGACTATTTTCTACTACCGACTATTATTCGACTAATATTTTTACTACCAACTATATATGAATTGTTTTATTCTACTAATTATTCGACTAATTGTTTAAACCAGTGTTTCCCAAAGTGGGCGATATCGCCAAGAGATATCCAGGGGGGCAATGGAAGTTACAAGCTTGATTGGGGGGCATTTCATTACAAAAAGGGGGCGGTGACAGTTTCATCTATCGTTATCGCAATAACAGAAACACCGTACGTGATCTAAATTGTGTATATTTTGTATTTATAGATTATAGTGCATTTAGATTATAATATGAAAATAAATTTCACTTTTTATCGCATACTTTTGTAACAATATTTTTTTTAAGGGGGCGTCTGTCGGATTTTTTTTTTTTGGAAGTGGACGATAAAGATAAAAAGTTTGGCAAATACTGGTTTAAACCAACTAATAAGAATATGACGTAGTCAGTAGTCCCTCTGAGAGAATTTTTTCAAAAGCTGGTGAAATTATGTGTCAAAAAAGAAACAGATTGAGTCCAAAAAATTTAGATATGATAATATTACAAAAAACAATTATACAAAAAAAATTAGTCGACTAATTATTATAATTATGAGTTAACTAATTTAGTCACACGGTACTGCCGACTAAGTCCGTAGAGTCCGGATTTGTATGCATTTTCATATTTGTAATGAGTGTATGCATTTCGATGGGAGTAAGAAATGTGGACGATTTGTGACATTATCACAGATAATGCATAGAAAAAAATTTATTTTGCATATAAATGCATATTTTAGGGATGACTGCATATTTGAACATTTTTGCATATTTTCAAGCATATTTTGTATAAAAGTTTATTAAGCCTATTATTTTGTTTCAATTTCATCGTAAAAATTATTAGTTCATTACGTATTGTTGGGAAATAAATGTTACGTATTATCCGTATGTTATATTTTTGGACAGTTTATGTTAAAATTATATTTCGTTTATCGCAAGTCGCAACACGGTCATCGGCAACAATGCTGACTGCTTTTATTATTAGATTTATATTTTGTAAAGTAGTATTTGTTTTATTTGTTGAATATATTTTTAAATATTTAGTATAGTTCTTTAATAAATGTTTAAAGTCGATGTCTATAATTAAAAAATGAAGTTTTTCAACAATGTTGAATTATTATTTATGGAAGAAATTAAAAAAAATAAATATTAAAATGCATAATATATTTTGGGTATGAGAGCATATTTTTGCACATTATTAAAAAAAAATAAGAGCATATCAAGTGCACATTTTGAAGTTTTTTGATGCATAAATGCATATTATTTTGGCCTTTTTGAGTGCATACAAATCCGGACTTTAGTAATAAGTCACTCCTGCCCATCCCTAGTCCAGACTACTAAAAGTGGTTAGGAACCGCTGTTGTAGAATCGTTTTTCTTTCGACCGCGCGACAATAATATAATATATAGTTGATCCACACGATACGACTGTTGTAATACGTGAGAATCGAGTCGCGGCGAAAAACGTCGGCTTTGTGCGCGCGCCGCAATATTGTTTGCCATACGATCCGTAAGCACATTTATGACCGACGACGACGTCGCGCAACAACAACGAGATTTTTTCGCGAACGGGATTACACGTCGTCGTCGTACTACGACGACGGCGGGGATTTAACGTCGATGGTAATAATTTCGAAATGACGCGCCGGCCGTCGATTCGACCGAGTTTATCAAAAGCGCACTGTAGAAGAGACCGCGACGATATTATTATTATTATACGCGATATTGTATAAAACGTCGCGTTCCGTTACTGTAAAACGTTGTTTGTCCGAGAAAATATCGTCCGATTCTCTTTCCTCCAAATTATCTCCTCCTCCTCTCTCTCTCTCCCTCTCTCTCTCTATTTCACTTTTATATCATTCTCGTACCGAAAGCTCTAAACGTTATCTTTATTACTTTTTTATTTATTTATTTATTTTTTTTTTTTTTGCTTTCAATACAATTATCATCCTCGCAGTCTCTCTCTCGCAGATTACTATTTCTACCGTCTCGTTTTATTTTTCCGGCCACTCGTTGGTCGGATTTAGATAAACCGTTTTTTCTCAATATTAGATTGTACGACGACGACGACGCGGTCGATCTAGTTTCGGAACGCGAAAACCAACACAGACACGATAATAACCGTAAAACGTCGTCGTCGTCGTCGTCGTCATGGCGAAAAGTGGCGACGACGTCGCGCGCCGATTATGCCACGTGTTCCGGTGGTCCGAAAAATAAAAACTGGGCGTCCTGCGCACGGTAATATTGCGATAAATAATTCGCGAGACGTCAAAAGGACTAAAACTGCGAGTCGTAAAAAAAAAACAACCACCGTCGACTTACAGGATTGGTTTTCGGCATTCGAAACCAAAAGAAAAACAAACGTTGAAAACCGAAAAGGTCTAGTCACGAGTGACGCGGAAGCGTTATTTTCATTGTTATAGATATTTTACATAATATTTAATAATATTTTGTAAACAATCCATCGTTATCGTTATCATACAAGCGCTGCGAATTGTAAGTACATAGAGTACTGGCGAAATTTTCGAAATATATATTTCACGTTGCGTTTAAGTTCGACACAATTATCATACACAACTGTTTTCGGATTTAACGAGTATTGAAATACGAGTATACGATTCAAAAAACACGACTTCGAAAGACAAAAGAAAGCCAACACGTCAAAATCGCGATTTCCTCTATCCCAAAGTCGTAATCGAACGATCTCGTCGTAACTCAGATCAATGTAAATGTAAATTATTATAATTTTCCACATACGACACACGTTATAAACTTTTATGGAGGAAAAAATTAACGAAAATTAAAATATACGATTTAAAACACGACTTGGCCGTTTCGAAAGACACAAAAGTCGACAAAATCTAAATGGCGATTTTCTCTACACCAAATAATAAGTCTTAATTTTATCGTAACTCAGATAAATGTAAATAATTAATATTTTCTCATTACAAGTTAGACGCGCGCGCAGAATTCCGACTAAATGGCGATTATAATTATTTTTCAACACTCGTTATGAAAAACTTTTATGAGACAAACCGGGCAAAGCGGCTGCTCCGCGAGAGATTCGCCCCGAGGTGTAGTTTGGGTAAATCGACCGCGCGCCAGACGTGATATTATTATTATTATATTATTATCACTCTCGTGAAATTCTTTGGGTTAATTTTTCCGGTCGTTTTAACGTTATAATAATATTATTATTTACCGTGTCGCCCCGCAGAGAAATTCGGCCGGGCGAAAAGATGGAAAAAACGGCGGCGGCGGCGGCGGCGATCGTTAAACGAAACGTTTTTATCGCGTTTTCAAATTGTTATGAAAGAGAGAGAGAGGGAAAAAAAACGATATCGTCGTCGACCATCGTTTATCATTCATCCGTCGCGCAGTCCCCGGCGCCGCCGCCGCCGCCGTCTCTCGCACGCTCGCGATAAACGAAGAACATTAATTTCGCCAGGCTCTCCACCGCCGCCGCCGGCCGTTATTTAATAATAATATTAATAATATAATCGCCACCGGAACAGCGAGGCGGTTTCCTATACTGCGAAATCGTCATACAACAACAACACTTTGACGGATAATTCACTCGCCTCCTTCCGACGAGTAGTCGCGCCACAAAAGAGTCCGATTATAGTGTTGTTTGGGTACCTATTTTTTTTCGTTTCGGATTTTATCACATTGGCCGAAACGATCGCTGCAGAGTAAGTATATAATACGTATAATAATATAGATCGACGACAACGTGTGTGTGTGTGTGTGTGTATAGTAATAATATAATACGTACGTCTTCGATAGAGACTAATAATAAAATGTATAATTAATAAAGTTACGGTTTTTTTTTTTTTCGGAGAGATTTTTCATAATATACATCGGCCACCCTCCCGGGGTGGTACGCAAGGGCACACCCAAGGGGGGGGTGGGCGGGCTTAAACCTCCCCAAAAATTGTGTTATAAATGTGCGAAAATATAAATAATTATTATTATTGTCAATTCATCATAGAAGAAAAAAGTGACGTGCGCGAGCGATGCATTTTCGTACACGCGAATAAATACTAGCCCTCCCCGAAAAACAAATCCTGGTCGCGCCCCCTGGTTACGCGATTCAAAACCGGGATTGGCTATGAAATAAACGAGCACATCGAGCACTACAGAGCGATTTTACGAATCGATAACGAACCATACTAATATACGAGTAATAAAATATAATCGAAACTAACTCACGGTGGTGGTTTCCGGTTGTTGGGGCTGCGGACGATGTTCGACGGTGTTTTCGGCGGTAAACGTCGCCGGCTTGAGAAGCACAGAAAAAAAAAAAACACTCGCGAAAGGAAATAGAAAAAAAAAATCCAAGACGAGAGGACGTCATATAATACGTATATGTAACGCGGTCGAAACTAGACTGATCGCGAGCCGCTCGCGCGCTCTGAACTTCCGGTCGTGCGTTGCGCGCGGTACTCGGCTCTCATTGGCCGGGTCGCTCGAGCGACTATTGGACCGACGACGACGACGACGTGAACAACTCTGTTGTTCCGGTTCGACACTTCCGGTCGCCGTTATCACACGATTATTATGCAATCGTTACGAGTGTTATGACTCATCGTCGGTATTTTCACGATCGCGACACACGATCGTTACGTAAATCGAGTAATTTAACAATACGATATTATTACCGACGACGACGTCTACCCGTTTCGATAATAATAATAATAATAAACGATCGAGATAAGGATCGTCGAAGTAAAATGACGTAGACGCGCGCGCACTGAGAAGGGATTTTTGAAAATTCTACCCCCGAGGTAAAAGGGGTAAACATTTTTTCGTTCCGATTTTTTTGAAATTAATTAGTATACATACGAACAAAAAAAAAAAACGTTTTCAATTTGTACCCCTAAATCGCTGCGTTACATTGTTTGTGTTTCAAATGGGTAGTACAAATTGAAAACGTTTTTTTTTTTTCGTTATGATTTTTTCGAAATTAACCCTTCGTTAGGCGCACGTGGTCTACACTTGTAGACCATTTTAATTTCTGATTATTTAGTTAATTTTTGATACTTTTGTTTATTTTAAGAATGTAAAATATTCATACACGCGTAAGTTAATACTTAAATTATATACCATATTAATACTGAAATATTCAAAATAATCCATAAATATTTGAAAAAAAAATACAATTATCCGTCAGTGGTGAAATTTTGATTATTTTTTTCATAGAATTTTTATTTATAGAACTGCTTATTCAATTATCTTCCGATTGGTCTGAAATTATAAATATCTCGAATTGACGTGTTTACGAATGACCCAAAACCAAAATTAAAAATGTATATTTATATTTTCTCGGGAGTTATCTTCGAATGAAAATGGGTATAAATTACCATATAAATTACCTACCATATGCACGTTAAAAATTGATTAAAAATCTATAAACAAATAAAATGATTTCATATATAATTTTTACTCGCTGTTTATAATTCGTTTGAATTCAATTAATTAAAAACATAGATGGTTATAATGAAAATAATTTTGAAAATTTACAAAAAAAAATAGGAACACGGTTAGTCGCGGTTAGTCGCGTGGTCTACAATAATTGTAGACCAGTAGTAATATTTTTGATTTGTTCAATCACACAACGCTCATCAACAGTCACACTGATTACAAAGTAATAAACATAAACAACAGCTACCCAAAAGTACAAGAAGACACTTTAAGTTATTTTCAAAGACTTAAATTGATAATATTTATTGCCGGTCTACAACTGTAGACCACGCGTCTTTATTTTGTGCGAAATTCGACTCCCAAGCGGGTTAAATGGGGGTAGAAAGGGTGAAACTAGAAAAATTCGCCTGGCCGGAACCGCTGCAGGGGCTTTGAGAGTATCAAATTGTGTGTGTTGTATAATAAACTATTATAAATAATAATAACAGCAGTCGGCTGATAACGGGAAAATGTCAATTATTGTTATTATTTGGGCCATACACTTGGGCTATAGTTTAATACAATAAAATAGTATATATTGTTTAAATAGTCTGTCACGTATTGACGATATCGTATTATTAGCTCGGCGAGCGAACATTATCGTTTGGATTGTTGTTGACAGACAAATTTGTTTGGACGTTATAATTTATGTTGAAAATTTCGTACCGAATATTTAAGAAACCGTTGCAATATTACTCTACGGTCCTTACATTGAACACGAACGAAACTGCAGTACTCTTGTTCTCCGGGGCGTTAAATAAGTAAAATAAATAATGCGATCGCCTGAAAATCGTAGGAGACACCGCGGCGGCGTTACCTAACACCGGAGGCTGCGGTTTCGAAGCGATCCCCCGGCCCCGTTCAACCGTCGAGAAAAACGTCGCGTCGTCGTCGGTTTATGCAATATTATACAATACACGCGCGAAATTTCAAACTCGAAATTATATTTAAGTCCCGTGACGCGTAAACGATACGTTATTTGAACGGATGAATGAGAGAGAAAAAGAAAGTATATATATACGCGCGCGCATGTACTTTGAATAAAGTTCACCGAGTCCTTTGTATTATTATTATTATTATTCCCGAAAGCGTTCCGCGAGCTCGGATTCGCGTGTTTATCCAAATATTGTTTGCACGTCTCGACGGTTTCGTAAGGTTTTTATTTCGCGAAAACACACGCGCGCGTGTGATATAATAATGTGTACCGGGGGCCCTTGGCGTCGTCGTAAAGGCAATTCGATTACGCGTTTTTATTCGCGCGCCGACGACGTCTAAATCGCGATTTACTCTTCGATCGCTCGCTCTCCTCGCTAGTTACGCGAAAAACAAATCGATTCCAGACGGCCGCGGGGGTTCTTATAATCAAAGTCACGTCGGATTATTCTATTGGAAATAATAATAAATCTCACACGGTAAAATTTACCTTTGACCGCGCGGCGCGTCAAAACTATCGCATTAATTCTTTATTTCTATTTTTTTGCAATTACTTTTAGAGCGCGGTTATTTCAACTGAAATATCACATTATCACGACGTGCGTATTATTTAATATCGAATTGAAATAGTTTCGTATAAAATATAATATTATAATAATAATAATTATGAAAATATAATTTAACTACGAGTAGTAAAAGGACATTGTACAAGTATGGAAATTGCAATTCGCAGGGTAACCCAGTGGCGGCTCGTGTGGTGTGCAATTATTTCAAAAGTCGATTAAACAAAAAACTGCATTTCTTTTATCACAACCACATAACCGATTATTATAATATTTTGTGTGAGTGTCATTTGTCAATGTACGAGTAAATTGGCGTTTTTTTTTTTTTTTAATAACTCGAGTTAATTTTAAATCAGGCATAGGCCTTGCTAATGTTTTTATATTAATTTTTTCATCCAGAGTATGTAGAGAAAACTTTTTTTCTAAAAGATACTCAACCGAATTCATAATAATTAAAATAAAATAATAGCCTGGGTAACGCAAAAGAAAACTGCAGTACACAATATAATCAGTGTCACTGGCAAACAACAACTGACAACTAACATCATTTGATTTGGTAAAATGAAATAATACTTTAATCGCAACAATAGTATACCTAATGATAAAAAATATTAAAAATAGAAAAGATATCTTTCACCGAGTGTGTGTGTGTGTTTACCGCGTGCGACCGCAGTAGGAGCTGCACACCAATTGATGTGTATTTGTTACATAACTCAATTAAATTTTAGGAGTATAATAATAATAAATACCTAAAGTCTAACAGATATTGTATTAAAATTAATAAATTAGTATACATTATTATTATACATTTTTACTATTATATCTATATTAATATCTATGTGGTGTGCGCACACCTGCACACCTCCTAGGCACGAGCCGCCACTGGGGTAACCGCGCCGCAAACAATAATACCGTCGTAAACTTCCGACCTTATTTCATAATAATAATAATAATTAGGGCCCGGATTTCAATGCAAAGTGCATATTTTTTTGGTTGATCATACACAATGCTTTCTAAATACATAATTCGTTTCATGTAACGAGGGTTTGAAAACTACAAATTTTATTTTGCATTTTTTTTGCATATTTCGACGTTTTTACATTTTTAGGGCATTTTTAGCATTATTGGGTCATTTTGTTGGTTTTTAATGCATATTTGTTCAATATAGATATAAAACTTGGACTATTCAAAAAATTATCTTAAGATAAATTATTAGTTTTTATCTTATCTTAATTTATTATTGACTGTAGATCGTCACCCATTTAATTATCATGTCTCATTTATAAATTATAATTTGTATAAAAAAAAAATATATGGCATTTTTAAAGTCATATTTGTGGTAAATTGTATTTTTTAAGGGCATTTTTAAGGTCAATTTTGTGATAAAATGCATTTTTTAAAGGCATTTTTGGCTATTTTCTAGAGCATATCTGTATGGTTTTAAGTGCATTTAAATCCGGGCCCTAATAATAATCTTTGAAACCGACGACGACTCTAAATTCAAAACCGCGTACGTTTTCTCGCCGTATTTTCTCCCCGTGTACGACCGCCGTCAAAGTCGATTCGATGAGAAAAACGTACGTAAAATTACGCGTCGAAAGAAATTTAACCGTATTATATCCGTTCGCGTTTTACGTACGTGTTTGCCAGCGTTTCTCGCCCCTCAGCTCCGAGACGGAGACGTACGACGACCGCCGACAAACCAGACGATTTCCATAAAAGCACGTGTTGTCACGCGACAAATACGTCGAATTTTGATTTTTAAACGTCACTTCTAATCCAATCTAAACCAATGGGTTCGCGGACGCTCTGCGGAGACGTCTGCTAAACGAGAGTGCCGTATTTTATAATCTCGTATCGATCGCGCGCGCGCGCGCGGAGGGGAAAAAAATAAATACTTGCACCGACTTTATAATACGTACGCGCCGTCCCCGGAGAAAGGTTTTAATTAAAGAAACCGCCCGCGGAGCGTGTGCGAGAGAGAGAGAGGTATGCTGCACTGCGATTGAAGTGAATATTTATTATTTACGCGTTTTTAATGGCATTTCCTCAGAAGGAGGAGAAAATAAAAAAAAAAAAAAAACACTGACCTCCGCGCATAAAAATACATAGTGTGGTGGTGGCGGTTAGGGGTTAACGCGACCTTTGAATAATTTCTACGACCGATGTAAACATCGGTTTTACCTACTATTATTATGCTACTCGCGGATCGAAATCAATCAGCCGCGCGCGTCGTCGTTCAAAGGGACGAAAACACGGTCGATTTTCGTTCGCATTTAATAATAATATACCAATCCAATTTCCAGTACGGTTTATTAGAGAGTATGGGGTGGCCTTCGAGACAATATTATAAATCACCTGATAATAAATCGGAATGACATTGTTGGAATTTGCCTAAATAAGCTTTCACTAAAAGGATCAACAATTGAAAATTATAAGGAATTACGGGTCTTGCAGCCAGTAAGACAATTATATTATAAAAAAATAGCAATCATGTTCATTATTAAACAACTTGATCAGTTGTACATAGTGATAATAGTCATATTATAAGAGAAATAATTAGAAAATATGATTGTCCAGTTAAATATACCTATAAATCTTTTGGTCAAACATTTGTTGATTATCTAGGCCCGACTTGTTACAATTCTATGTCTCTGGACTTTAAAAGAAATATTATTACAAGTAAAACAATTAATATTTAAGGATTATTATATAAATATATATTTTTAGAATTGAATTGAATAATAATGTGTATTAATTTTATTCTTTATTGTAAATTATTGATAAATTGTATCTAACTTTACATCACTTTGTCTTTTCTTCTCTATTATTATTATTATTATTATTATATTATTTTTTAAGTGTTCATATTCATAAGTCAATGTACGTAATATTATAAGAAATTACCTAATTATTTTATTTTATTGGTAAATGTAATAACTCCCTACCTCCCCAACACAAGCTATCTATTAGCTTACAGGAGGTAGGTAATCAAAACTGTACCTATTTGTTAAATTTGTAACCATTTATTTTGATTTCTAAATATAAAAAAAAAATAAATAAATAATAATACGGATAGGTAACACATATAGACTTGGATATAAATTCGACAGTTTAATATTTGTTAAGAGACTGTCGAAGGTGGGTTCTACGTTTATAGAGCAGTGGTTCCCAACCTTTTTGAAACGCTGGTCTTGAGCGATACCTCTCTAAACCGTATTGTTTCCCGACTGTTTCTCGCTCAACGCTCTTTTTAGATTTTCAAAAATCCCCGATAAAATGTTGATAAACGGTAAAGATATAAATCACACGAATTCGTACGAAAATATTACGCGAAATACGTCTCGTAATAATATGTATTTTCGACTGTACGACGCGCGATTGTTATTATGAATTTCGTTTCCGACAAGTCTAAACTTTCTTTTATTATTTTCCTATTGTTTGCGACGACGACGGCCATTATTTTTCGCAATGTTTCGACTACCAATATAAAAACAGTCTTAACGAACGAACGACGACGCCGCCGCCGCCCCTAACGATCGGTTTCAAATCAAAATAACACGACGTCGACGCCGCCGCCGCCGCGCCGGGGGGAGCGAACTTTCCGTTCGAAAATAAAAACAAAAACCATTTCGAAATCGGACGTCGTCGTCGTCGTCATTATATCGTTAGTTTGTACGTGTACGCTCGGCGTACACCACGCCGCCGCGAGGGGAAAAAAGTTTCTACGGTGTATTTTTTCATATAATACGTAATATTGTTGTACGTGGTTTTTTCCACGCTTTTAACGATACCCGCGCCGCCGATTTTAAAATCTTGTTAGCAAGTGACGGAAATAAGTATAAGACTTTGCGCGCGCGCGTAAATTTCCTAGGAGAAGGATCGGCGCGAGTGTGCTTTTCGTGCGCGCGAAAAGAGAGCTTAAACGAGAGCAGACGAAGGATCGAAGGATGTCAAAGTGCCGTTTTTCTACCCCCGCGGCACCGGTATACGTATATATATAGAGTTCGTTAGAGAAAATAACGCGGTCGATTTTTTTTATACCCGCTGCGTGTTTTACTCGAACATAACGAGAACGATGTGTGCGCGTGCGTGTGTGTTTTCATTTCTCCTCTATTCGCGTTCACACACTCGATCGTATATAATAATAATAATAATTTATTGTGTATACGTCTCGGCGGGAAATCACGAACGCGCTTTTCAATGACTATCGCGCAGAACGTAATTAAATAATTAATTACTCGCGTCCCTCCCCCCCAACCCCGGTATACGGTGATAACGAGCCGCGCGCGAGATTCGAGATTCCGATTCGAGTGTGTGTTTTCCGTGACGATCATAATATTATGTATTTAATGGAGCGACGACCGCGAACATTAAAAAAAAAGGCGAAATCCGAGGAGAGAAAAAATAAATAACGGCGCGAGGCTAACCGTACTGTCGTGCAACTCGGAGCAGCTGCCGAGGAGAGTCTATATTCTCTCTCTCTCTGCGGTTGTTTCACGAGACGGCCCCCCCGTTCGTGTTGGCCGAAACTATAGACCGTGTTCGACCAGAGAAAGAGACGTTTGTTTCGAACGTTCCCGCGGGGTTTTCGAAAAAGCCACACGATATTATAGCGATAATATAGACGCTGTTTAAGTCGCGTTTCGAATAATAATTATTATCTTTTCGGATATAAACGTTAAAACCAGCACAGAGTTCTATGAAAACACTCGCGTCATATCGTCTCTGCTCGATTTGCTATAAAACGGGGGCCGCCGCCGCCGACGACGAAAATTTGTAGTTATTTAAAATATTGTTTTCGCGCGTTCGCGGTATATCAAAAGCTCTGAGAATATTTTTGTATTTTCTCCACAAAGTATGTACTTTAGTGCTTTTCGGACGATTCGATCGTTGATTTTCGACTCGGAAAAAATGGTATTTTTTAATCGCTCTCTAGTCGTCGTCGTCGACGTATTAACGCTCGAATAAGCTCGGGTGGCGGTGGAGAGACCCTTTTATAGGAAAAGAGAGTGAAAAAAACTCCGACAAGTACCGTGTACCGTCTGAATCGAGACTCTCGCCCACGCCCGAAAAGGTAAAACCGCTGACGATACGATAGAAGCCGTAATTCCGACCGTATAATATCCTAATCTTTTCGAAAATTCTCACAGCCAGCGACGCGCGTCGTCTCGGATAACCCCCCCGCCCCTCCCCCGCCCCCGACGGACCGTACTCGTTTTTCTTCTTTATCTGTACCCAACGTCGAGCGAATATATAATACTGCCGACGGTATAAATCTCGGGGCGACGCGTACAACGTTTTATATAAAACGCCCCGCGTAACGGAAAAGCGTATATTTTACCTATACGGTTATAAAACTCCGGCGAGGCGCCGCGCCGGGTCCGGGCGAGTTGAAATCCGTTTCTCTTAAAATCGAGAGAGAAAACAAACGTGTTTAGAAAGGCGTGATGAACGCGCGAGCCCGCGGCGGCCGCGTGGACCCAGAGTCGGCCGGGTTTTCGATCTTTTCGTCAAACCGATGACGCGACGACCGACACTCGCATTATTTCAAAAACACAAACGTACGTGTAATTCGGAGCCGCGAGACACCGTTTTAAAATAGTAGACGGCGCCGTATTACGTATATAATATGACATTATGCCGAGACAATGCGCGTACAAATACGCGTGTCGTTATTCAACGTCCTTTGTGTAATCCGGGGAAAATCCGCCGACTAGACGGCTAAAACGGTCGTACGACTCGGTTAAAACGTGTTATTTGCATTAAAATAGAGGGGCACCGTCGTTGTTGCCCGACGTCGTCGGTTAATTCGCACGTTATCCCACCGCGAACCTGTGTACACCACCGTATAATGTTTTGTAATAAAAACGCCCGAAAATATGCGCGCGCGCGCGTGTGCTCGAAAACGCTCTTGTAAACCTAAAAGCAAAAAACCGTTGAAAATAATCGAAATACAATTGATTATTGTTGAAATATTACAATGAAAAATGTACGAATAATCAAGTGTCGAATAACGTTGAAAGAATATTATAAGTAGAGTTAGGATGTTGATGACCTAAAAAACACACAATAATGCCCTAAAAAAATGCAAAAAAGCCCTAAAAAAAGTGCGAAAATGCCCTAAAAACTTCAAAAAATGACCTTTAAAATTATCTAAAATACTATGTCTGAAAGAGCACTTGTTTCATCAATATATAAAACTCAAAGAGTAAATCTTATCGGAACGCCATAAATGTAATCACAACAAAAACCCCACAATAATAATATTCAAATTATTTTTTACTAATAGTCCAAATCCAAAGTTAGATTTTAAATAAATTAAATTTGTTACCAAACTTGGGTGTAACATTTGCCCTAAAATCTATAATTTGTGAAAAATGTCCCACATTGTATAAAAAGTACAAAAAATGCCCTGAAAGATGAAAAAATGACTTAAAAATGTTGAAAAATGACGTTAAAAAACAAAAAAAATGCATTTATAGCTAAAAATGCAAAAAATGCAAAAAAATGCAAAATAAAATTAGAATATTCTGCATCAAGGGAGCATGAAACAAATTTTTAGCTAGGATAGCATTATACAGAATCAAAGGAAAAAAATGCAAAAGTCATCAACATCCTAACTCTAATTATAACAAACAGACGAAACAATAATACGAACAAATAATGGAAATCGTGAGAGAACGCTGTCGAAAAAACGAATCTAAAATAGTAAAATTATAGGAAATTTTAGGATTTCGAATATTCGGTTTACACATAAAAACGACTGATCGAGTGCGATTTTCGTCACGAAAAATCGTAGTCGCGTTTTGTCGGATAGTTGTATATAGTATCTTTGCTCGTAACTCAAACACTCGCCTGATAACGCGACGCGTTTAACGTTCGCATATTAAATCGCGAACCCGGCTTAGGGTTAAAAGACATAAACGTCGGAGCGTTTGATATTTATATTTCGACTGAAAATATTTGCAAAAAGACGCCGCCGTTAACGATTTGAAAAAGCGGCGGAGAAAAACCGTGTAATAGTCGTTCGAATTTAGTCGGATCATAATAAATTATGTAGTTTTCCTTTTATTTCCTTTATTTCCCCGTCTTTTTCACGGACAGCGTCTCCTCTCTCACGGTTTATCGTTTATATTTTTAATGACCGGACGAAAACGCGACCGCGGACATGATCGCCTGATTAGCAGAGGCGTTTCCCCGCCCGGAAGTCGCGCGTAAAGTCTCACCTCGCGCGTCCGACGAAACAAAAAACAAAACGTATTTTCGAGTGTAATTCTCGGACGCGAAATGCGTAAATTAATACGAGTTTGAAATGTTAGGACGTTTACTCGCCGCCGCGGACGCGATGAAATATTCGAAAAAATGAAAGAAAAGAAAAATACAGACGTTGTATAATTACTAGGGCTTGGATTTTGTAGCAAAATAAATCCTTAAAAAAGCATTTGAAATAGCCGAAAAAAGCAAAAAGAAGCATTTATTAAATTTAATTCTAAAAAAAAAAACAAATTTCAATTACACATAAAATTAAGTATTAAAAAAGGAATTTACGACCACATATTTGGTCAAGATACTTTCATTAAAACTCATTCTATTGGGTGCTGCTAATATAATATTATATTTATACGTAGAAAAAGACCTTTCCACATCAACCGATGTAATCCATGCATATTTCATATAAACTAAAATACTAAATCATTTCAATTATACTGTTATGATTATTCATTACAATTTCGGCACAATAACGATAGTTATTTTATCATCCAAGTATAATATACCTAAAAAAAAGTTAAATTTTCAAGAAAAATATGTAAAAATTAAGAAAAAATAACCGAATAGGGGAAAAAGCAATAAAAAGCAAGTTTTGTGGAAAAAAGCAAAAAAAAGTTTACTTCATTGAAATCGGAACGATTCAAAAGGTATTTATCTATGAGAATTATCTTTCTACCACACACCTCTCAAAAGAAGCATTTGCTACAAAATCCGAGCCCTAATAATTACGTATTACCGCCGCTCGTCTCGTCACTTTGGACGAGATTTCCTTTGGCGAATAGTTTTCGTCCGCGCGCGCGCGATAAATCTCGAAAGCGGCCGGTCCGCAAATATAATACCGTTCTCCGGGCGAACGTGGTAGAGTTATCGAATTCGTCCGGACAGACGAGCTTATTAGCCCGGACGGATAATTCGATAACAATTAATAATATTATACATTATACAATAACGCGCGCTCGTTTAAATAATAATACCATATCGCTCTGGCAATGCGATAATAATGACGATTTACCGACGACCGACGTTTACAACAACATTATAATATTACATAGTACGCGTTCGAGTGTGCTTTATTTTATTGTAATGCGGCCTTTGAAGACTGCGGCCGATAACGCGCCGATATCTGCGCGGTAGATTAGGCGAGCTTTAAACGGTATAAATATTAAAGAGTAGAAAAATGTTTATTTTTTGTAATCATATCTAATCCGATAAGCCGAGGCCAACGAATAAACGTCAAACGTAATAATTATTAATAAACGTATAAAATTATTTCAATACAAACTACGAGTATAAAATATATATTTTAAACACAATAATAAAATAAAATAAAGGTCTCGAGTATTATAATAGTCACGACCGATTAAAAATCATCGACGGGTGTAAAGAGCGCGTTCTGAACATAAAATGAAAAATTTGCGAATACAATATTTCGAAAATTAATTCTACATAAGAGAGACAAAATATTTAGTAAAAGAGATCGAATTTAGATATTATATATTTAATAATATTTTGTTATTATTTATGGAGTATTAACCATTAATAAAATGAATTACTTTATTTATCTATTTTCTATTTATATTGACCACGTTCGACAAATGCGTTAGAATTCGTACGGATTTTTCACGAGTTCATAAAAAGCAAAACTATAATTGGCCTAATAATAATTATCGTGTTCGGTCGACGGCTCGCGTGTTGATTTTCATAAAAAAAAATCACTACGAATCAGAAAAGAAAAACGTTGTTAATCTTTAATTTATATCTAAATAGTCGCGCGTCGTCCGACGATTCGGCGCGATTAAATCGAGCCGGGGACCGCGTCGCGTCGTCGTTTGCGAACGATTCGCATAATAGGATTTCGAGTTTGAACGGGGATTAATAATATGGTTTGGAAAAAAAAAACAAACAAGTTGCTCGGATCGGAATCGAAACACGCGGATTACCCGCGCGGGATTTAATATTTGAAATAATCCGACGACGACGGTGTAAATATAATAATATCGCGGGCGCGGGGGAGATAATAATAATTATTACTCGTCCGTTTCCGGTCGGAAGGGACCGTTCGAACGGTTCGACGATCGCCGGCGCATTGCGTTACACGTACAACAAACAAACACCGTGTGTTTGTCGAGTAAAAAAATGAAATAATGACCGATGGCAAAACGCGTTGGCTCGCGTGCTCGTGAGATTTGAATATTATTCTTCTCTGCCGATTTAAAGAAAAATAAGTATATGAGACGTAATGTTTTCATTTTTTCAAAACATCTGCGGCACGGCACAAAAATAAAAGAGTATTCGACAAAGGATATTTACATGAGCGACGGTATAAGCCGTCCGGCATTATTACCTTTTGTTTTTCGTTTTTCCTTTTTTACTAAAAGTTTTTACTAAGTACTCGTATTCGTCTCGAATTTTAAGTGCGTTAGACGTGACGCGAGCGTTTGTGACTGGAGGTGAGTTACCATTTTTGCGGTTTTAATTTTTAAAAAAATAACAATCGCTGCTCTTTCGACGACAACACTCGTATACGTATTCGTTTCTTTCTACGTGAAATCAATCGCTGAAATTAAATTTCCATCGGCCGCCGGCGATAACATCGCGCTCGGCCCTCCCAATGTGCCGCGGAGTATCGAGAAAATCCGACGCGAAAACACCGACACGATTGTTGCGGAAAGAAAAAACTACGGCGTCTTATTATCATTATTACGTATTATTATTATAGCTCCACGAACGGCGGCGGCGGCGGCGTGCGTATACGTTTTGTTTTATGGTTATTATTATATTATTACATCGAATTACCCTTATTTGGCTAATGGACGTAATATTTTTTTTAGTAGGGTTTTCTGTTGTTGTTATTTTTTTTAATTTTTTTTACAACGAATCGCGTGCTCCGATCGGCGGGACAACGTGACCGATTAAAACGGGGCGGGGGGGGGGGGGGAGGCAAACAAAGTAGGTACTATAAAATCCTTTATCGATATTATATATTTTTTATTACGACGCGAAAATAGAATATCGTTCGCATAAAAAAAAAAACCGTTACACTGTGTGCGTGTGTGATAGTATAGTATACGAAAACGTTCGATCGATATTATATTATATTATTTTGACGAGGAAAAAAAGAAAAGATGTCATCCGTATAAATTTGTCGCGACGTCTTTAGAGAACGGCAATACGAGTGTACGAGAACAGGCGCGCTACGGTACGTTTTGCCGATTTTTCTCGATTTCAGAATTAACTCTCCCCAAAGTGCCGCCGCCGACAATAGACAACACATCTGCTACCCCGGAAATGCTCGAAAACAGAACGCTTTCCTCTAGTCCAGGGGCGGCCAACCCAAATGATCTTGTGCGGGCCACTTTGGAAATATATATTATTATAAGCTCAGATTTGAACGAAACAAAAAAAAGTTTCGATCTATTAATAATAATTAAAATAAACGGAATGAAAATAATTATTATCATCGCTTTTATTATCGACTTTATTTATTTACAATTTACAATTTAGTGGGGGATATTTGTTTCTCGACTCATTGTAAATGTTTGATAAATCTCGCGGGCCGTAAAACTTTCCAAGGCGGGCCGCGGGCCGGCCGTCCCTGTTCTAGTCGAACGACAGACGCAGAAAAAAATAGAAAACATCGCCAAACGGAATATTTTATATTTTTTAAACTACAATTACAATGAAATCGTCCAACGGACGACATTAATCAAGTTATCGTCGTATAAATAGTCGTTACTGACGCGGCGGCAATTAATTTTCAAACGATTAACGCGCGGAAAGAGCGAATTTCGATAACAATATTACGCGGGATCAACCTGTGATGATCACACCTAACCGGTGCCAGGAGACTGGCAATGTCTGGTGGGGGGGGGGGGGGGCAATGTCTCCCGCGACGCCGCCGAATCCTTTGCATATCCGAACACGACGCGCGGAATGAAATATTCAAGGCGCGAATAAAGCGAACGAGCTCGGTAACGAGGGCGCGATATGCCGTCGGTCGTCGTCGTTCGCAAACTCGACCGTCCGCCGACGAATCGCTCGGCACGCACGCGCGCATATTTAAACATCGGGCGTATTTATAAACATCGCGGAGATATTATAAACCCCCTGCACTCCAAATATGTATATCGCGCGAGCCGATGTATATATAATGACGTTCGAGTTGACGGCGGCGCGGCGGCGCGGCGCGGTGAATTATGCACGACGACGACGGTCGTCGGAGAGTTCATCAAAAAGTTGATGGTCGTCGATTAATATTCGAGTGCGTTTAAAAATTTAGCGACGAAACGAGATTCAAGTCGAAAACAAACGTTAAATAACGCGTTGGAACGTCGCCCGATATAAAGCCTACCTGTTAAAAATTTTATGTCATACGTTTCGTTCGATATAGAGCGTAAGTAAACCGCCCGCACGCCCGCCCCCTTGTTTTTTATTCTCGACTCGCTAAAATAAAACGTACGCGCGACGTTTGATTTTACGAATCCACGTCGTTTGTAATTTGTGGCTTATTATAATAAGCGCGAGTAGTTGAATAAAACATAACAACGAGACTGCGGTTTGGTTCGAAACATTATGATCAGAGCGCGGATGCAATGGCATATCGGTTTTTTTCCTTTTCCGGATTTTCGTCAGTAATATTGTAGTTTGAAAATGCATATTTCTGCATAATATTCAATGGTGATCGCATGTTTTGAAAAAAATTTATAAAATAATCCACTCGTTTGTGGCATTTCTAGTGATGGTTTTGATGCGAAAGGAAAAATGCATTATATTCCTGGATCGAAAGGGGCCGTACGAAATTAAAAAAGAGCTTTCCGATAAAAATAAACATCTGGAAATTTAGTAAAACGTTAAAATTTTTGTTTTTTTCATCAAGTATTCGAGTAATCGAGTTGTTATTATGCGAGTTGTTTGATTTGTAAATGAATAAATAAATATTTTCTTGCATATTTGTTGCATTTGTTTTCATGATTTTGTGACTTTTTACTGCATAAAAATACGTGCTCTAATTATGACGATCGTTTGACATGTCAAAACAAAACACTTTAATTTTTTTTTAACACGTCTAATTTGCACATATTTTTAATTTTCGACCGTTCGAATCTTACTGTTATTCACGACGGGGTAAATTGGCGCCGAAAAGGCGATATACTATCGCGTTTTCGGTTGACGTTTTTTTTCTTCCGCGGGACTTTGGAAAAACTCGCTTTTTCGAAACCCGCATTTCGGCAATCGGCGGCGATGGTGGGAAATTATAAACGATTCGGTCGCGCAGAAGAAAAACGCGTCGTGCGGGGATAATCTCGCGAACGCGAGAAACGCGAGTGTCTGCATATTTTTTCTCCTCTCCCGCCCCCGGACACATCGTTTGTATAAATTATGTTTTAGCGCTGCTGCGGCGGCGGAGGAGAATGGTGAAAAAAAAAAAAAAACGAGAAAATAAAAACGACGGGAAAAAAGGGTAAGCGCGTATACAATATATATATGCGACTACTGTCAAAAAAAAAAAAGAAAAAAAAAGTCCGGGCCGTTTACGCGGGCACTTTGTTAAATCCGTTTAGCGCGTCTGTCAGTTACAAGTGTCGTGCGACTATACACACACACACACTCGCGCGCGCGAATAATAAACACGCTGTATATAATATATACAGGGTGTCTCGCCAGGATTTACTAATTCGAGACGCTTAAATCGATCTCTAAATAAAGAGGACGAAAAATTTCGAGTTTCTCACTTTCAGTGAGAGAAGAACACGACGAAAAACACGACGTTAAACCGAAGAAACGCTAAAGGTAAATCATATAGGATTGTTTTCTCGAGACGGCGCGAGTTTTATTATAATTAGAGTCCGGATTTGTATGCATTTTCATATTTGTAATGAGTGTATGCATTTCGATGGGAGTAAGGAATGTGGACGATTTGTGTCACAGATAATGCATAGAAAAAAGTTTATTTTGCATATAAATGCATATTTTAGGGATGACTGCATATTTGAACATTTTTGCATATTTTCAAGCATATTTTGTATAAAAGTTTATTAAGCCTATTATTTTGTTTCAATTTCATCGTAAAAATTATTAGTTCATTACGTATTGTTGGGAAATAAATGTTACGTGTATTCTCCGTATGTTATATTTTTGGACAGTTTATGTTAAAATTATATCTCGTTTATCGCAAGTCGCAACACGGTCATCGGCAACAATGCTGACTGCTTTTATTATTAGATTTATATTTTGTAAAGTAGTATTTGTTTTATTTGTTGAGTAAATTTTTAAATATTTAGTAGTTCTTTAATAAATGTTTAAAGTCGATGTCTATAAAATGAAGTTTTTCAACAATGTTGAATTATTATTTTATTTGGAAGAAATTAAAAAATAAAATATTAAAATGCACATATTATTTTGGGTATAAGAGCATATTTTTGCATATTATTAAAAAAAAATAAGAACATATCAAGTGCATATTTTGAAGTTTTTTGATGCATAAATGCATATTATTTTGGCCTTTTTGAGTGCATACAAATCCGGACTTTAATTATAATATTTTATTATTGTTTTCCATTATTTTTATATTCGAAATTGATATTTGATGAAATAGTGGCGAGTGGTACGACGACGAAAATATTTCGATCGAAGAAAAAACAAAACGCGGAGATACGAGCATAATAATAATAGCGGTACGTGCGAAAATTGCACTTTTGCGGCCCGCCGCCGCCGTCAAAACGACCTCCGTGACCCCGCGGGGCGGTTAAGGTCGCAAAACCAGAGATCTGAGAACCACTGCCGCCGGATGACGGAGCCGCGTCCTTCGAGAGACGTCCTGCAGCATGAATAATGTAAACCGGCAGAGCGGCGGCGTTTACGCGAAACTCGATCGTGTCTTTTGCACAAATCCGACGAGAAATCGAAAGTTTATTTTTCCGTTAAACGTATACTATAACGATTGAATAAATTAGCGCAAACGGGGCGGCGACGACGACGAATTCGCCGGAAACTCGATACTTCAAAGGCGAGCGAGCGAGCGAGGTCGGGACGACAGGTACCTATGGAGGTACCTGTTACAGACGTTTGGGCCCCGACGCCGCCGTGTGATATACTAATAATATTATTATAAAGCAAACCGCCGTGATTTTGACGTAGGCGTAAAAAACGTATTTAAACGAACGTTTTTTTATTTCGAAAACATTCGACCGATAGCTTGTCAAAGGGAACTTTATCTACGCCAGCGAAGTGCACGAATTTCACCGCGAAGAGACACAAGTATTCTACCGATTTGTTTTTCAATCTGAATTTTACAATTATGAATATTAAAGTTTACTTGTCTGTGGTGGAAAAATTTCTGCGGGCGCGGCTATTATACTTTCAGGGGAAGGAATTATACCGTTTTACCGCGACGAAAATAAAATGTTAACCGTCGAGGAACGTTGATAAAAAAAACTTGTTCAAAGTACAAACTTGTTCGTCGTATAAGTTTTGTCAATCTCGTATTGAACGCTGTAATTTATTTTCATTACGTGTGTTAGAATTATTGGAAGCTCGATTAGCGCGATATTGGAGAGATAATCATTACGCGGCGACTTTCGTCCACGATAAATATATATTTTGTTTAATATTAGTATAATAGTTTAATTAACTCTCAATAACAAAACAATGAAAATATATCGTAAAGTGATCCGAGAACGTAAAGAGCACAAATTATAGAGTGCCGCGATTTTTATTAAAATATTTTTTCGATGCGCTCGGAAATTTCCCACGACAATTAAAACCGTGCTGCTTGCTCTGTGGACGATACCCGTTTATTTTTATATAATTAAATTGCACGAAAAATAATAAATCGCATTACAACTACATTTATTTCTAAAAATGACATCTATCTACGAGGTATCAAACAAAATACACCACCGATATATTATAATAATAGAATATTTTTTGTCTCTGCAATTTGTCGGTTCAAGACTATTTAGGAGAAAAAATGAATTAATTTTTGTCGCGGAAAAAGTATAATAATAATTATTCCTCCTCGCTGTGCGCTCGTTTATTATTATGGCACGTCGTCGTCGCGTGGAACTTTGGCGGCACGCGCGGTCTGGCTCGTCCTTTTGCGCGAAGGAAAAAAAAGTTACCGAGACGCGGAGAGAGGAGGGAAAAATCACGTGCACGCCGCGCCGCGCCGATATCGAAAACTTTTCGCCTCCCGTCTCGCGGCAGGGACTTGAAAAACAAGAAAAAGTACGCATTCCGCGCGCGGACATTTTTCGGCAGTTTACGCGAAATTTCGTTTTCGTCGATTACCATCGACTTTCTCTATTCGGCAGCCATAAGGTTGGGTTAGAAACAACAAAATGAAATATTTAAAATACTTTGTGGTGGTTTTTTCACTCGCATTTTTAATACCGAAACGCGGTCGTTGTTCTTTTTATATTTATTTATTTATTTATTTATAAATTATATTAAACTCGAACGCGTTTTTTTTTTTTCACGGGCTCTTCACCGCAGGTGGACACTCGATGGAATTTTCTGCGAGGAGAGGAAAAGGCTGATTACGTTATTCACGGTGACCCGCGAGGGCTTCGCCCCATCCCTCCGGTACGAAATTAATATTTAAAAGTAATTTCGCGTTCGTCCTTTTATTTAATAGCAGTAACGCGTACACGTTATTATGCATTATGAAAAAAAAACACTGAAATTAAAAACTTATATAGAAAAACTCATCAAATAATAACTATTATATGAATACGGAAATTATTCAAATCAAAACTCGTATTATCGTTAAACAAACGAAACGTTTTTATTATATGAAAATATAATATAATAATAGTCGGTCGATATTTTATTCGTGTTTATTAAAAAACAACAGTGTCGAATTCGAATTTCAAATAGGAACAATCGAGAAGACGGGACTAGAAATCTAGGAAAAGAGAAAAGTCGGCGCCGAAAAGAAAAAAAAACCACCCGCACACGCTCGTACGGTTAGGTTCGAAATCGACCGATCGCAATCGAAAGCCACCCGCTAATAGTTATTCGCGTGTAAAACGAAAAAAAAAACAGACTTTCTAGAGACTCTTGGCGTTTTAGAAAGCGGGTCTTACATCTGATAATATATAATATATTATATTATATACTAGCTGAATCTACCCGTCTTTGTCGGGTCTAAGTATAAAAAATGTGTACGGCCCGAATAATAATAATAATTGACATTTTCAAGTTATCAGCTGGACTGCTATTGTTATTCAATAGTTTATTACAAATTGAATTTCACAAAGGGAGCGCCAACTTTCGGACTGGTTTAGCGTCTCTCGGGGGGGCTTTACTATTCATACTCGTTAGTCTTAACAACGACCTCACGAAAAACACTACTTACTAGTGGTCATCGTCTCCGCCAAACGGGGTAAATTCGGGGAAAATCATTTCTAAAGGGGTGTCGTCTCCACTATTGAGAGTTGAATTTCACGAAATTTATAGACAATGTTTATTCGTGTTATTTCGAGTATGTATGCCAACAATTTCAACCCGATCCGTCCAGCGGTTTGGGCTGAGTGGGAGGATTTCAAGAAAATGCGCGTTACAGTTATATATAAGAAGAAGAAGAAGAAGATAAATCGTTCGGAAACCGTATCGTCGTCGTCGTGTTTGCGGACGAGTTGGGTCCGATATAAATTTCGGCGAGAGAGACCGCGCACCAAGGATTAGCCGCTTTTACGGTCGAAAAACTCATCAACCCGCGAAAACGATAAAACGGATAAAGTCGGTCGCGGCGTCGATTATTCTCGTTCGCAGTATAGTAAACGGAAAAAAAAAAAAAAAAAACCAAACTTCCGAAATATTATATTCTCGGCCGTTTACGCCGCCGCGCCGTCCGAGTCCCCGCTCCGACCGGGCTCATTTCTAAGGGTTTTTCGCGAAAAATCGTCGCCGTATCGCATTGTCACGACGGTCACGTCGAGACGGGGCTCCTCGTCGTCGTCGTGCCGCCGCCGCCGTTTTATTTCCCCAAAATCGATTCGATTTCGACGAGCCCGGACGACGACGATGCCGATTTCCATCGTTAATTTATGTCGGCGTCGTCGTCGTCGTTACCAGCTTTTCCGTCGCAAACTGTGTCTATTATTCTGTTTTTTAGGAAAAACCACGCATGCGATTAAAAAATTTACCAACATTTCGATAATCATTATAAAAACGACGTTTCAGACGAAATTCTGTTGAACTTTTAGTTCGATTGACCCGATCTAACATGAAGCATGCGCGTTCGGCGTGTGGAAATACGCGGCGAGTCCTGGCGTTAGATTAGACGTCTCAAATGGGCAGCGATTTAAACGCGACAAAAGCGTTTCGTTCGAAAGCCGGGCCGCGAATACCTGCCAGCCCCGACATTATCCTGACCGCGACGTCGTCCTGGGCCGTTGTCGGTATCATTATCATTATTATCATTATGATTATTACTGTTGTTATACGAAAAAATATCCTACAGTTGGCAACGTGTGAACTGTTGACCTCTCCGAGTATACGAAACTCTTGTTTTTATCGCTAGCGTCGGCAACGCGCGAATCGAGTTTCGACAACTGCAGGACCACAATCTGGACATTTTGCAGACGCCCGCCCCGGGATTAGATTTGATTTTGACGAGTTCAAAGGTACGAGCTTTGTACAGATTAAAAGAAAATACCACCGAGCACGCGTTGCGAGTTTGCGATAAATTCCGACGGACCTGGGCAGCGGAAAAAATGCAGAACGGCGGCGCGCGGCGGCGTTTCGAGTGGTCGAACGTTTGCCCTATATAGGAACCCCTGTTTGTACGAGAAACAGCAGACAAACTCGTCGGCCAAATCGAATGGGAAAAAAAAAATTAAAAACCACTTCCTTTGCGAAGACGAGGTAAAAATAAAGCGCGTTCAAAGAACTTTTTCGAAGATTTTTTTCAATGAGTATAAATATACAACATAAATATTAAAATAGTAACTCTGAAGACAAAGTCGTAAAAACCGTAATTTGTTGTAGCGACGCGACGTGAGTTAGGTATGATATTCATTTTCAAAGACTCGTCCGACGCAAAAAAACATCTTGCGTGGATAAATTTTAATCTGCCGGTCTGAATTTTCGCTCGCTTGGAATTCGTCGAGAATAAAATTAATTTAATATGCGGTTAGGAAATAAAATTTAAAAAAGAAAGAAAAAAAAACGATACGCGCGTTCTAAAAATTAATAATTAATTCGCAAACTTTGTTTTTATTTCGTCGTTAAAAATCGAGTGACAATATTATTATGATATTATATCGTCATGTTTATCGGTTATTTCGTCAAGACGAATAATAATAAGAAGTACGCGCGTTCGAGACAGAAAAATATATGTCGCACGCGGAGCGGTGATTTTCTATTAACCCGTATGCTCGTTTTACGCACGCGCATGCACATGTCAGCGATCAGTAACAAACTAAAATGAGTAAAAGAATTTATGCACGAAAAGTACCTCTACGACTTCCAACAATTTGGAACTTCTAGTGGTTCAATTTTCAAAATGAAACAATATTTGAATTCAGAAATATATTTACTGTGCATCGGTCGGATCACATTTTTCAAAAAGCAATTAGTTAATGAGATATTTGATATTGAACATATTGAAAATTTTGTAATTTTCAAACTTTTTTTTATCGTGAAAAAAATGCAAAATTTAAAAAAGTGCTCCGACCGATGCACAGTAGAAGTGTTAAGCTTTCCAAAACTGTTTTCAAAATTTCTCTAAGATTATTACAAGTACCTTTACGATGGAAGTCGTAAAGGTCTTTTTGACGAAAAATTGACGTGGCTTCCAATCCCCTTAATGAAAACTATGCGATTTTTATTATATTATATTATTTTTTTCATTTTTACCCCTTTTACCCCTTTGAACCCCGGTAGGGGTCGAATTTTGGGAAATCCTTTCTTTATGGGCCTCTGCTATATTAAATGAAACTATTGACAACATTTAATACCACAAAGCTCCAGTGACTCGGGATTTTTTCCATTTTTACCCCTTTTAACCCCCTTAGGGGTCGAATTTTCTTGATAATTCTCTCCGTAAAAACCATCCTCGTACTTCAAGGAATATTATAAAAAAAGGAATTAGCGAAATCGGTTCAGGGGTTGTTGAGTTATGCGCTTACAACACATTTTGCGATTCGTTTTTATATATAAGATTGTCTAAACTCCCCAAAGTTCGGATATTATTATTTTTCTACCGTAGTGTTTGTAAATATAAACCTAACCGACTACTAGTAGGACGCTCTCGCGGGAAATTATTTCGTAGTAGGTACACGCGCGTTTATACTGTCTGTCGTTTAATTCGAAATAAAATATTTACACTGTCGTTTTATGAGTAACGTGAAAAAAAAAAAAAAAACACAAATATTATGCGAAAAGTACCTCGTCGTCTTCCTGCCGTGCGGTCATGTTTTCAAAAGCCATAGGGACCTCGCCGGGGCGAGGGTAACTTTACGACGTCTGTTATAAACGCGTGTTGTTTTGAAAAAACCAGTTTACGGCCGAAATATCGCGCCGACGACGACGGGATTATTCGCAAACGTATATTTCGGCCGACCCTTTGAAATCCTAATCAACCCTTTAATAATTATATAAACCTATACGTTTTTCTTCCTTTTGTTTGTCCTACAATTTATCTGATCGTAATATCGACCGCGACGACGGAGACAACGGGAAGAGATAAAACTCGCGTTTTTTTTTTATTATTATTATTACGACTTTGCAGTTGGGTAGGAAAATAACGTGCGACGAGTGCACAAAAACCGTTTTCTCGGGATTTTCTTTTCCCGCTTTTCAATTCGATCCGATTATTTTCACCGTTACCTAATTGTCTTTTAACGTTTATCCGCGCATTCGTTTCACGTGCGCCAATAACGAACCATCCGTCCCTCCGTCCGCGCGCGCCCGACTCGTATTATTTTAATAATAAAAGCACGTGCGCCAGTATAATATACACCTGCACGGACGTCGTCCTCCCCCGGAAGGAACAGAGTCTATACGAGAAAAGAAAAACGTTCGATTGCGCGCGATTTATTTTCACTTTACGACGACGACGCGCGACAAATTTGCAACAACGCGAATTATAGTAATAGTAAAAAAAAATCATCGTTTCTATTTCTTCGAATAAAAAAAAAAGCGATATGAAAACGAACGTTAAGTAAAGAAGTAACAACATCGTCTCACGGCAATTATAATAAATACTAGCTGACCCGGCAAACGTTGTTTTAACATAAAATGTCGCCGCCGTCGCGAGAGGGACGCGAACTCGCGGATATCAATAACGCGCGCGTCGTTTGATGTAATTTACCGGACGTCCCGCGAATAGTTACTATATTATTATTAAATGGCGGACGCGAAATCATAATATTACTATAGTAGTAGAATTAGTTTGGTTCGAAGTAAATTAACTTTGAACTCCGGACTCTATATATGTAGATATATTATATTAATTATTATCGAAGGTCAGAGAACCGATTGGCTCGAGTTGTGCGACATGATTACTATTACTATTATTATTTCATTAATCGAAAACATCGCGCTGAAAGTCGTCGTTATTGATATTGTTTTTAACGTTTCGCAATCGAGCCGAGCGAACCGATTTGTTTACATTGGTCTCGGACAGAGTATTATTATAATAATACGATGCGCCGATAGACGTGGTAAGTCCACGGTAATATTATTATACTACCTGCCGCCGCCTCGCGAACGCCATGTTTACGGAAAAAGAAAATTAAAAAGAAGAAGAAAACAATCGGCTGCGGGCTATTTCTTTCCTTTTTTTTTTTCGATCCGCTAGACCGAATAATGTAATCGAAAAATCACTGAAATAATAATATCATCGCGAGAAAACTATACCCGTCACGAGATTATTTGTAACTAATCGATTCGTTCGCTAATTATTTTTTTCATAATATTCCTTTGAGTACGAGGACGGTCCTTACGGAGAGAAAAATTTTAAAAATTGCCTGAAAAAGCTCTTAGAAAAACTTTGTTTACCGTTATTATATCGTTGTTTTTTCATAATAATTATTGTGAAATGTGGGTAAAATAATAGAAGAGGTACTTCGATTTGTTAAATTGAAAGTGATTTAAAGTGAAATTTAAATTTAAAGCCGTTAAACAACGTTTGCGGGGACAGCTAGTTATATATAAAAATAAACAAACCGTCGAGTTGTTTAGACGCTCGTTGTGACGCGTCACGGGATCCCGGGGCCTTCGTCAAAATATTATCAAAAATAATTATTATTGTCGAAACGCCCGCCGCGCCGCCGTCGTTACCTGCCTGCCGCGCGCGCGCGTCAGTGATATTGTTTTCGACGGTGTCCCAAAGACTCGCGGAACGAGCGGAGGACGTTAAAAATAAAAGGGGTCGAGCGACATCATTCTCCTCCCCGCGCGCCCCTGGCCGTTTTAAAGCCGAGTTTTTTTTAATTTTTTAATTTTACTTTTTCGTACCGCGGATCACGGTAAAACGGCAACGGCCCCGAAATCCGGTGGCTCCGCGCAGGGACCCTTCGAACGCAGGGATTAAATTATTATAAAGCCAAAGAATATAACACTGCTCACGTTTCGTATTTTCGACGGGCGAACTAATAACGATAAAGGATACGAAAAAAAAAACCAACAGACAAAATAATCGTAATTTCGATATTAATAATTAAAGACCGGATTTAATTGATATTGCAACTTTTTTTGTAGTTAAGATAAATCAAATCTGATCAAATATGTACACGATTTGTATTAATTACTGTCTTTCTGTTTAATTTTATGTTGCAATTTATTGCAATTTTTAATGTTTTTGCAATTTACAATTAACAAATATTCCTGGTCCAGAAGGGGAAAAAATTAAGGAAAAATGTATGTATGTAATTGAAAAAAATGAAGGGTATAAAACTTTAAAGTGTTACTATGAAGTCATGTCAGGTAAAGCAAATGTTAATTTAGATATAACGCCTACTTTATTAAATTGTTTTAAATATGCACCAATTTAAAAATGCAACCAAAGCGTTGACGTAGAACGTAGTTTCTCGTTGTACAAACATATTTTAAGTAATAGAAGATTTAATTTTAATGAAAATAATTTAGAAATGTATTTAATCATCAATTTTAATTCAAAAATGTAAAATTAATATTAAATGTAATTAATGTAATATTAATGAATATACAAATACGACTTGCATTTTTATAGTGCAATTTATTTTGCAATTTTTATGGGATTTTTGGTGCAATTATACAATTTTATTATGCAATTTTTGAGTGTTTTTAATGCAATTAAATCCGGTCTTTATTAATAATTATTGTTTATACGGTACGTAAATACAACAATGTCGTTTGAATATTTTATTTCTCAAAGAACAACGTTTTTATTTCTTTCCCCCCCCCCCTCCCGAACAGAGGGTTTTACCACCTACCTACGTATTACTCGAAGCACGTCGACCGAAAGTTTGGAAACGTACGGAATATTAAATGGAAAAATAAAATATATCGTAACGACCGCGACACACGGAAGGGTTTCCGGTTATTTCGCGAAGATTTCACGATTTCCAAATGGAAAACGATTACCGAAACGGATACACGGAGAGTGGTTTTATCGTCCGAGAGGTATCGCATGATAATAATAATTGTATAATATTTAGGGAACGGATTTATATGTAAATGCATATTTTTATTAAAACAAGATATTTAAGAATCGATAAGAAATGTTCATGATTTAAATCATTCCTATTGAAATGATGCTACTTTTATTTGACATATTTTTACATATTTTGGTATAATTACATATTTTATCATTTCATCAATTTTTAAAGAATTATACCCTGATCTTTCTCTACCACCCGAGCCCATAATTACCAGGTGGGGCACATGGTTGCTAGCTGCTCAATATTAACGATTTTTCATTGTAGGACAAAACGAAGAAAATGAAATCGAACATACACTTCAGTAATATAATGTTGATAGTGTTATTGTTGTCAAAAAATAACTAATTACAAAAAATTGTCTAAATTTAAATGAATAATTCAAATTTTTAGTCGCATATTTCGGTTGTTTTAAGTGCATATTATGTGCATGCATATTTCCTACAATTTGTGTGCAATAAGTCCCGAACCCTAGTGATAACATTTTTTCGCGTGTTATTGTATTTAATTAAATAATATAATCGATAATAATAAGTTAATGAAATAATAAGTTTAGTAACTTTTTTTTTAAAAAACGGCTCTTTCCTACGAAAAGGTCACCCCTGCACTATAGATGCTCGATCCGGGAATTGATTTTTTAACAAACCGTTTTGTTTCTCCAACTAAGGTTTATAATACGACTCACGCCACTATGGCGGCGGCTTTAACTCACTCGTATATTATGTCGAACAATTATTTGATTTAAAACGAACGTACGCGCGCGCACGTTCACCGGGCCGCGACGACGCGACGGCCGCCGGAGCAGGCGCACGAGCCTCGTCCACGTGATCGATGGACGTTCGTCACGAGTTCGCCGTCGCGAACGACAACCGGTCGCCGCCGCCCTGTACCGATCTCATTTCGAACAGACTATAATATATTATATACTTTTACGTATGTACATAAAATCCATCACTCACTCGACGTACGGATTTTGGAACGGTGATTCATCTAGTCGTGCGACGACAAAAGGATTTTCGAAAATTTAATAACCCCCCCCCCGGGGGGCTGGGAGTGTCAAACACTGGGGCCCCGCCGGTCCAATCGACAATAACACATTGCAATGTATAATATACAGTAGAAATCACTATAACGAGCATCGCTTAGAACGAGATACCGCTTACAACAAGCAAAACGTTAGGTCCCGGCACGAGCCCATATGATTGTAATGTGTTAAAATATACGTCTACAACGAGTATGGTTATTACGAGTTAAATAAAACGAACTTGACTAACGACCTTCCGGTTACTACGAACAGGTACCTGGCAAGATAAGAACTTTTGGCTATTATTTAGGTCAATTAATCGTTGACATACATTATCTTTAGCTGTGTGGATATGGATTACTTATTAATAATAAACATTATTCCTACAAATTCTGGTGTTTTCAAGTGAATAAAAATTACAAATAGCGTTAGTTGTGTGAAAACGTTCCACCATGTCGCGTCGTCAGTTTACGTTGGACGAACAAATGGGAATAATCGGGTGGTTAGAAAATGGAGAGATGAATACTGAAATAAAAATAATGTAAGTAATAATGTATCGATATAAATAATATTAATAATAAATGTCGTCTGTTTTATTTTTGTATTTCCCGCTTTTAATCGGTTATAACTAGGGCCCGGAAGTTCATGCACAAAAAACTATCAAAATACGCATGCAAATATGCGCTTAAAATCTATAAAATATGAGCTAAATATGCATTTAAAAAAAAAATTCAAGTTATTTTCGTTTTTGGTAAAAAAAAAACAAGCAAAATGTATTTATTAATATTAATATGGTATATTATGTTATATTTACTTTAGGAATTACAATTTACAACCAGTGACTTTGACAGGTTATTAATACTTGATATTCGAGAATATAACAATTATTGCCGTTTATCGTTTTAATACTATTTAGCTAGAAGTATAACTGGCTTATCGGCGATAAGCTATCGCCCATCATGAATTATCGCATGGACTTCCGGGCCCTAGTAATTACATGATATTAAATTATTTAAGTATTACCTGTAAAATTTTAAACAGGTTTTTATACTCAAAGACCGAAATTTCTATAAAATATTAATGAAAAAAAATAAAATATCAAAGGTAAAATGCAATAAAATGCAGTAAAATGCAATTTTTTTTTTAAAATATGCATATTATGTAAAAAACCTCAAAATATTATGCGAATATATGCAAACTGAAATTTCATTTTTGAACTCATCAGGTTGTGATTCAAATTTGTAGCTCATCTAGCAACTTTTTGATGCACTCATTAAAAACATGCAAATGCATGAACTTCCGGGCCCTAGTTATAACGAACGCTCGTTCTAACCGCATACAACGAGAAAAACTAGCTGGCCCTTGAAACTCGTTATAACCGATTTCTACTGTAATTGTTATTAATTATTATAGAATAAATAATACGTTGTTCAGACACTTTGACGGTGGTGTATTTATTATATTGTTGTAAAAAACATCGATATTAAGAGCGCGTCATTAGCAAAGGGCGATGTTGTAATTATAAAGGATGATTGTATGCCTCCAGCCAGATGGAGGTTGGGTTTAGTCATAGAATTACATCCTGGTTCTGATGGTGTGGCGCGCGTAGCCACACTAAGGACAGCAAACGGGACCCATATGCGTCGTCCAGTCATCAAATTATGTAGACTACCGACGGATCAGGAAAGCTTACCGGTTGAAAGCCAAGACTTTCAACGGGGGGAGAATGTTGCGGCCGCAACACAAAGTATAAGTGTTGACGCCGATAGCGACAACGTCGGTCGACGCAGAGAGGTATTTTGAGAAAGACGAAACCGCGATAAGAATATGTTAATCAGGGCAACGGCCGCAAGTTTCGGACTCGCGTTCGTTGTCGTGTGCGGACTACAGGGGAACGCGAGTCGGCCTCTGGTATAATTATTGTGATATTTTTAATTTTATATGATTTTATTGTTTTTTTTTGTGGCGCGAATCGCTTTAAGTTTTTTTGTAATAATTATACGTGCGCGAATCGCTACATATTTGTATATTATTTGTCCGTGCGCGAATCGCCGGAGTGTTTTTTTTTTGTATAATTTTCGTATGCTTGATCTGTGATATAACGCATTATGTAATAATTAGGGCAGAGGACTTGTAGCTCTAAAAAAGCTCTAAATATGCAAGCACTTATGCACTAAAAAACCCCATAATATGCACTTAAAATTTTTCCACAGAACTGACTGAGACTAAATACTAAAATATTGATTCTTGTCGTGTCTAGAAACGTTTTATAAATAAATCCTAATCGAATAAAAGCCCACATGGTGCGTACACGTCTGTAGTGGTGATGTCGTAGGTATAGTTTACGTTAGATAGTTATCGCTTCTAGAAAAAATTTGTGTCCGAGCACAGTAAAAAACCATATTATACGACAAAAATTAAAAAGTAAATACATTTTTATTCAAACATTTTGACTGTATTGTTTGAAATAAAAATGTCACTG
Organism: Drepanosiphum platanoidis; assembly: GCA_948098885.1. NCBI lineage: Eukaryota > Metazoa > Arthropoda > Insecta > Hemiptera > Aphididae > Drepanosiphum > Drepanosiphum platanoidis. The sequence goes on along the minus strand of OX402542.1, from coordinate 7,555,555 downwards.
AGGAAAAAATCGATTTAAGTTAAATATGTCTCAAAAAGTATAAAATAGCGTATAAAAGTGTAAAATATGCCCTAAAAACCAAAAAAACGCAAAATATGCATTTATATGCACAATAAAATTTCAAAACTAGCTTTGTGGAAGAATGAAACGTATTTGTTTCACACTCTGCTATTTTTGTGACTGTCCAAAAAAAATATGCAAATGCTACAAGTCCTCTGCCCTAGTAATAATCGTTGGAATTATTATTATTATTATGCAACGTGTGAAGCACAATCAATTGTGAGTTCTATCATTATTATTATTATCATTATTATATTATTTACTATCACAACCAAATCCGTTTGTTATTATATGCTCATTTATTTACACACACACACACACACACACACACACACACGCGCAAGGCAGGTGACCGGGCTACGCGCAATATCAATTTGCGCACCCGGCCCGAACAAGGTCCCTTCCTACGAAATCGGGACGCTAGGGCCTAGATTTAACCTGGTCCGCGCCAAGGCGATAATATAATCGTAATAATAATATTATGTATAATAATATGGTACTCACGGGACGCCGTATTTTTTCTTTCTCGTTCCCGACTTCGCGCGCGTTTGATCAACCCCTTGTTTTCGACAATTTCAAGCACTGCGCCCGCGTCACGGCGACACGTTCGAAACGTTCGAGCGACGAAAACACCGACGGACGACGAACAATAATAATTGGCGAAATAAAACGAGCGGCGACACGTTTACGCGACGACGACGACGACGAGACTAACGACACGGACGGCGGCGGTATAGATACGTAAATGCTTTTCGTTTTCCTCCGCCAAATTCGGCGAAACGTCATTTCATTTCACCGGTTTCGAAGAACGTGCGCGCGTCTGGGCGAATGACCTTTTCGGCGGCCCGCACGACGACGCGATACAGAAATAACGTGTTTCGGTGAATTTGTCATTATGACGACCGCGTTCGAGCGATATCACTGATTATTAAATTACGGTTGTAATAATAACCGCCGCCGCGCCGTTCTCGGTATTTCTACCCTCGTCCGTCGGATTGAAAACAACATAAATACACGCGAGAGAAGGCGCAGCAGCACGTGTACATAACATTGTCGTCGTCGTCGCTAGTATTTTACCTTTCCGTTTCCTCCGCCATACTTATAACGAGTGAAAATTCTTTCTGCTCCGCCGCGCGTTCTGAAACGAAATCGACTAAACGCGCGCCGCGCGCACGCTCCGACTGCCGGCAGGAATTTATGAATACCGTTTTTTTTTTTTTTTTTCTCGAAAAATTAACGCGCGTTTCGAACGTTTCTATTTATAGAGAGAGAGAGGTGCTCGCGGCACACAATCGGCACTACGATTGCTCCGCCTGCGATTCCTCGCGATTTATTTTCACGGCGGCGGCATAACGCGCGAGTATAATATTTCGATCGTCTATTGAATGCCGCAAAAATTTGAACGGGAATTTCTCTCTTTTGCCACACGCCGCCGCCGGAAACGCGTATGAATACATAATTATGTAACGATATGGTGCAACTATTATTCGTTCGTAATTATTATGTAACAATAGTAATGACCGAGGCTCGGAACTTTGGGCATTTGCATATTTGTTTAGAAAGTGCATATTATTGAACTTCTAGTTCGATACAAATTTGATCCATAGCATGTATATTCCAAATACAACAATTTTCGTTGCATAATTTTGCATATTTCGTTATTTTTCGTACGCATTTGCATGTTGTAGGTTTAAGAACATTTTTATGCATATTTCATAGATTTAACGAAAACAATATTTTTTCCATTTTAAATCCATTGAAAAACACGTCGACGGCTATTTTTGTATTGCTCCCAATGCATTTAACAATAATATTTATATCATTTCTAGTACGGAGAACTCGAAATAGTGACTGCCGATCGGCCGGCCCCTATTTATTGTTATCCAAATGTACCACGGCATTCATATATTCTGTACCGTGATATAAATAAATTATATGACCTAGGTAATTTGTAAAGAATTAAGTTTAACCATTAGGTCGTTATCAGTATTTACAATCTTATATGTATACTCAATATTAATACTTGATTTTAATTTTCAAATTTTGTTTGTATATTTATTTATTATTCAATAAATTGCATATTTTTGCATATTTCCCAAATTTTTACTGCATATTTTACCGCATATTATGATGTTTTCTAACGCATATGTATGCGCATATTTGAGTACTTTTTAGTCTTTAGTGCATAAAGTTCCGAGCCTTGGGTAATGACATTTTTTCGCTAATATTCTTATAATTCAACGTTTTGTATTTTTCATCGTAAATCTCGTTTATATCGAGTGGTATTAATTCACGCGTAAAAGAAAAATTCCCACGTTTTCGTTTCGTATTGAAAATTGATAAATAATATGATATTATGGTCTTTCCGGCCATCTGTGTTACTGTTCCACACGATTCTATTTTTGTTGCTATTTTCGATGTTTTTAGGGCTATAATTTTTGCTGCTATAAATTACGTGTTTTCGCGGAAACGAGTGAACGGGCGACGACGGTGAAAGTTCGCGGGCGACACGGCGGCGTGTTCGCGGCCCGACCAATGGCAGCCGAGCTGCGCGCGCACTGCACAACCGATTCCGATCGAACGACGATACTCGCGACGGCGCGGCAGCTCGCGGGCGATCAGTTTAGTGTCGACGGCGCGGCGGGCGGTACTGTTCGGTTTCGATTTTTTTTCGCGACGACGACGGTCAAACGGTATAATTCTCGTCCGATCGAACGGTTTTTAATTAATAGTGACTTTTCTTTTCTTTCTTTCGTGTTTTTTTGCCGAGTGATTATGATGACAGTGTCCGCGTCTTTTAATTTTAAATTTCGCCAGCCAACACACCGAACCTCGACGACGGGCCGTAAGTACTTTAGCGATTATATTATTTATTTATAAGTAGTGACGGTGGCGGGACGTATTTTTTTTCCCCAAATATTATCGCATATTGTACTATATTTAACGCGCGTCTTATCGTCTCCGAATCGTTTGGGTAATTATTATTACCAAGAATCATTATTATTTATCTATCGTACGGGCAATAATATAAAATGCTGGGGAATTAGCGCCTCGGAGCCGAGGATGGTATGTTCGTCATGCTATTTCGTTTCAGTTTGTAAGAATTGTATTTATATTCATATCGCAGCGGTGCGCGCGACCTTTTTCCAAAAATGATTTATTTCGATGATACGTGACCCTAACGTGACCTTCCCAACGACAAGTGTATAATATACTTATTTAAAATGGTCTCGATGTACGTATGCAAACATTTTATTCGTAAAAAATTAAATTAAATATCGTTAATTTTAGGCAATATTTTGTATTTTTCTTCGACATAACTATTCCAAAACATCGAAAAAATATAAAACTAGAGCTTTGTAAAATTAAAAAAATTTCCGAAATTATAAAATTACCATTACGTCGCAAAATTAAGATATAAATTAAATTAAACGCGGCCCATCGGCGGCGGCGGCGGTATAATTTTACGTTACATCAAATATAACTTTTTGTGTTAAATACGTAATTGGCGCACCACGTAATAGAAAAAAAAAATTGCGTTTTTATTAATAATAATTAATAGAGAAAAAAATCGTATTACTTCGGGCTAACCTCTTGGTTACGCCACTGGTGCTCGTCGGGGACGCGGTTCGTCTACACAATAATATAGATAAAGGTGGATTTGACTTGAAAAATTATAATTTAAAAAATTTATGCTAAAAAACACGTCGAGAAAGTTTATTTTTAGTTATATTATATAGAAATAATATAAAATGTAATTCCGATCGAATTAACGATATCCTAATAATTTTACGATTACAATTTAATTAATTTTTTACACGGGCCTTCTCCGCGGAATCTACGTAGTTTCGTTTTTTTTTTTTTACTAAAAAATTAGGTTATTAAAAAATCATTGGCATGTAACGACGAAAGCGCGAATGAAAATAATAAAATACAACACCTCGTCGTAATGAAAATCACGGCGGCGCCGATTATTTTCAAAAAAAAAAAAAAAAACGCGAAAACTCCGTACTCGGTAATAATAATATATTTTTTAACGCGCGCGCGCCTTGTTCGCGATGATTATCGCAGCAGCAGCAGCGCCGAGGTAGTACAACAACGCTCGTTGCACTATAAAATACTGTTTTTTTTTTTTTCGTTTTCGCACGTTTACATTTAATTATTATGTAAAATAACACCGTCATAAAACGCCGCCGCGTTACGTCTGCCGTGCACAACACGCTCGCGCGCGCGCGCCATTACGAGAGTATAATAACAACAACGGTAATAATAATAATATATAAACTTTGCCGCGTCGTCGTCGGTATAATATCGCAGTCGTGTTCGCCGTACTCGACAACAACGTTTCGCGTTTGTTTTTTCCCACTTTTCCCCCTCCCCCGTTCGCCTATCATCGCGATAATGTGCGTAATAATATATTATATTAATTTTTAAAAACATCCCGACCACTACTACTATACAACACGATTATTTATTAAGAAAAAAACCATCATAGTTTGAAAATTCACAAACGTAAATACTCGGAAAAATCCGTAAATTTATGTATTTAAGACACATGGCATAACTTTATCATAATATGGTATAATATTTTGATATTTTATAGTTTATAGAGCCCGGATTTATATGCATTTAAAAAGTGTCGAATATGATGGAAATATGCAAAGAAAAAGTGCTTAAATAATATGCAATTATATGCAATTAAATGTGTTTTTTTTTTTCAAAAAACCACACTTTTATACCGAGGAAAATTTTAAATATTTTATCAAAAACAAAATAAATGATTATAATATATCAGAGGTTCAGAGGTAGTGTTGAATCTCAGTGTTAAGCCTTTAAATCAAAAATATTTACACAATTTTCAATTTCGCATATTTCTTTCACGTATACAAAAAAATCGTAGCCTCACATTTTATTTTTGTAGGCCCTAAAATGTTCGTGGGCCCTAGGCACAGTGCCTATAGTGCCCATGCCCTAATACGGCCCTGTCTCGGACGCCGAGATTTTATTATATACATCTGAATTAATGCGAAACGAATTTTAAATACACGCGCACACACTCTCGTCGTCGTCGGCGTGATTAATAATAATACGATGATGCGTCGCGTCGCGTCGCGACCAGTCTGGGCACGAATTTCGTAAAAATAAAAAAATCAAATAAAAAAGCACGCGCGCACCGGTCGTACTGCTAAATTATTTATCCGACGCGGGCACGTCTGAATCGCCCCGCCCTGCGACGACGACGACGACGACCCGATAGCTCAGCGCGCGCGAACGCACGCCGCGCATAATAAAAGTCGAAAAACACGAGGATATAAAAAGTAAAAAATATAAAAAAAAGTCGTCGATCCGCCGCTGGCGGGCGGGGGTGGGAAACGCGCGGACCGCCGGCGGCAGTTTGGGCATAATAATTCGTTTCGGGCGCGCAAATATTATGTATTTTCATGGACCTCCCGCGGGTTACCGACGTTTTTTTTATATTTTTCAAATTCTCATGGCCGCAACGACGACGTGTGTTTTTTTTTTCCTCTCCCACTCGGGGTCCGATATTTTTTCTCTCCTTTTCCGGTCGTGTAAATTTCATCCCCGTCGCGTTCGAAAGTCGGCGCTACTGAACGTTTATCGAAAAACAAAAATATCGTTAAATACGTATATTTAAACGATAATCGAACAGAGTTCGTCTTACGTTTTTTGCCCTCTTTTTACACTCGTGACTAGATATTACGTAGAATTAAAACAAACAAGTCGTTTCGGTCACGACCTGCAGCTTAATTTTTACATATTTTTTTCTCTCGAAAATTCAACTCATTTCTACGGATATTATACACTTGGACTATATTATCGTATGTGACTCATTTTATGGGTAATTGAAATTTGTTTTTTTGAATTAAATTTAATAAATGCATTTTTAAGGATTTATTTTGCTTCAAAATCCGAATAATTTTATAAATTCAATAATATTATTTACCATTAAATATTAATATAGCTATTTTGTTTATCGAGCACGTGAATAATCGACAGTTTATTTTCGAAACGCTTTAACGATATTTGTTATCGTTGGGCACTTTTCTCTTCGTAAAACGTCGATAATACGTATGACGTATTTACGCGTTTGTCTTTGGACAAATTAAATTCGACGACTCTTTTCGCGTCTCGATCAATAATATTTACTATTCGAATAAATAAAACTATCCGATAATGTCATGACGACCGTAGAAAACGAAAACTCTATTTTAGGGCTCTTTTCGTCCAAGAGCGACTGCCTGTTTTTTTTTTAATTTCGGCTGAAACTATTATTATCGCACAGCCCGCGCGCGCGAAACACGCGAACGGTGAAATTCGTTTTCCGCACCGAATCACGTGCAGCAGCAGCCGTCGTCGTCGTAATTATATCACAACTATTTTCGTCTGTATTATCCGTTTCGTACTCGCGTTATTATAATATAATATTGCTTATATAACGTATTATGCAAATCGTCGACGAATTCCCGCAGCGTTCGTTACGGCGCGATGATTTTATTAAAGCGCGAGGAATTTCCTCGCGGGTGAGTTTCTCTCGCGCGAAAACCTACGACACCTACTAAAAAAAAAAATATACTTTACATCCTTTTGAGCATCGACTCGCATAAAGTCACCTTAATAAAAATAATTAACTCAGTGATGCGATTTTTTATTTTGATTAACACAATACAGATTTGGTGAATTTCTGAGTTCAAATAAAATGTATAATAATTATTAATACTATTGTATTTGTCAATATTATTCACAAAATATATTCAAAAAAGGCTCTCTCCCCGTTTACATATCATCTTTAGATTTGTTTGTACAATGTACATGTCGACAAAAATGTTTAATGTGAAAAATAAGGTAAATCTGACAATTCTATCTCCGGCTCTTCCCTATAATGTTTTTACAAGTATAAAAATATTTGGTAGAGGGGGTGGGGGCGCTAGAAATGATTCTTCGCACTGGGCGCTGATTATGCTAGGCACGGCACTGGTTGGAGTTTTCGTCTTTTTCGAAATCGGTAAACTACTTCGTCGATGCGGCGCGACTATTCGAAACGGATTTACTCTCTCTCTGTGTCTCGCGTAATATTTACTCGGCTGCGGCATCGACGAAGCGCCGCCGGTCGGGGACCGTTTTTTACCCCGTCGTCGGACCGGCACGTGTCGTCGAACCGAACGTGACCGGACGAATCGTCCGCAGCGGGGTAAACACAATTATTTCATAAACGCGTCCGTGCGCGCGTTGTCGGCCAACGACGACGACGACGACGTGGACCCCGTCTCGCGTGCGCAAATAATATAGTCGCGTTTCCGAGCATATAATATCATTGTTTAAACGATTCCTCGAGACCCGTCTCGACCGCGGTTTTCGCATCCTCCGTGTGCCGTCTTCCTAACGAGACGAGGCGGTGGTGTCTCGTCCATAAAACGATACAAAAAAAAAAAAACGTTACACTCGTATATTTTTACAATTTTCATTAAAAACGGTTCTTTTTACGAGTCCTGCAGATCAATATTACTCTCTATTATTATAATCTTTGGTACACCAGCGGTGGTTCCCGACCTCTTACCCGAGACTATTACCCGTAAATCAGCTTATAGATACGAACAAAATATATTATATTGATTAGGAAGTTTATGCACTTGTGCGCTTAAATATGCCCTTATTTTTCTTCTTTTTTTTCGTATAAATAAAAAAAACATTATTAGTCATGATGCTACTCACGATTTTCGTTTCGATTTCTTTGATTACCTAACGTACGTTTTTAAACGTTTTACAATTCACAAATCTAAACGATATCTGTCGACATATGCCAGGTCGCTTAGAAGTAATTTATTTCGTCAATTACATATAATATTTGACTCAAATTATGCAGTTAATAACGAAAAAAAAAAACCCAAAACATGCAATTATATGCGAAATAAAAAGGTTGTATTTGTATAATTTAAATTTGTAGCCGATCTAGCAATTTTTTAATCCGTTCAGTAGAAAACGTGCACGAACTTCCTGGCCCCAATTATTTATTATTAGAGCTAGGATTTTAATGACCTAAAAAATACACAAAAATGCACTAAAAAAAATGCAAAAATGACCTAAAAACTCTGAAAAATGAACTTAAAAAAAGCTTAAAATAAACAAAAATTAGTTAAAATACTCGTAGTATTTGTAATATTAAGTAAAAATGACCTTAAAAATGCAATAAATGCATTTAACACAAAAAATGCAAAATAAAAATTACATATTCTACATTGTTATATCACGAAACAAATTTAGTTTTTGGTCAGAATTGTATAGCACTTAAAGAAAAAAAATGCAAAAGTCACCAAAATATTAGCTCTGTTTATTATATTTAGAATTTATTTTAATTTTTCGAACAAAGAAAATAAATATTTTAATAAAATATAATTAAGTCTTATAAAATAAGACGTCGTTGTCACAACTGGAGTAATATATCCAAGGGGGGGGGGGAGCGACACAGACGAGTTTCGCGAATTTCAACCGAAAAAAACACTGTACGCCTCGCGCAAAACCGGCGAAAAATGATATTTCTTCTAGTCGTCTGTGCCTTTGCGGCTTACGCGGCGGCTCGTGCACTCGACGTCGTCGCCCCGACGGGGTCGACGGTGTTGGAGTGTTTAAAAGGATTTCGACGAACGGGCGGGGGCGAAACAATCTGCTGCAGGACGCGCGGGCGTGTGGCCCGTGTCTTAGCGCCGCGCGCACATACCTACTTCACTTTAAGTAATGTTTACCGTTAACTATAATAATACATCAGCCGAGCAGGATCTCCCCCCGTCCCCGTCCCCGTCTTACTCGCCGTTTCTTTTCCTCGCGGCAGGACACGGCGCGCGCGTTCGTCGTGTTTCGATCGCACACCACTCGAGTTACAACACACGCGTTACGCGTGTTGTCACGCGGTTGCCTTTTACGCTCTCCTCCGGAAACATGACCGCTGCGAGATGCGCCGATAACGTTTCAAACGCGAGTCTCTTTTTTTCCCCGCTCTCGCTCGCTCGTTTGGACAATAATTATTATGCGTGCGCATTTTCGCTGCCTCCCCCGGGCCGCGATTCCAAGTAGTAATAATCTCTCTCGACGAACGGATGAAAATCACTTTACCTGCCCATTCATAACATACACGATCGTATTCAAGTTTTTATTAAAAACTAACTACGGTGAAACTTCCATAATATATATAACCAAGTCGAATAAGCAACAAATAAAGTATTCGTTATACGGGGGAATTCGTTAAATATTAGTAATAGAATTACGTATTTTTTTCAACTTTTTTTTTAAAATTTAACTATGTAAAAAAACAACATACATCATATTATTACAGTTTAATAACCTTAAATGTAATTTAAAAGAAATAATCACGTCAGTTTTGTTTGCTTATTATTTTTGAAAATTGTCCTTTTTTCGTAAAGAGTTTTAAAAAAATTCCATCGGGAACATTTGCTTCTTGTCTAAAACCATTTCTTACCACAAATCGTTTAATATGACGTCTTCTTCTGTGAGTTTGGATTGTTCTACTGCATATTTCTCTTCGTCTTCCACTTTGAATTCATCAGGATTTTCTTTTTTTTTTCTAACCTCTTCTTCAACACTTTCTTCGGTAGGCAATATCTTCATCGATTTTTGAAATAATCTTGTAAAGTAACGCCGCCGCCGTCGTAGTGAACCGACTCCCATTCTCGTCGTCGTACATCATGGTTGTTCAAAATACGTTTTCGATAATACACTTTAAGATTATTTATTATTCCTTGGCCCGTTGGTTGGAGCTTACTATGCAAGCGTTACAGATTTGTATTAGTATTTACAATAATTATTCGATAGTTTTCATATAATATAGAGACCGCTTTTACCGTTTACTACGTGCCAATAGCTAATACTATAGACGTTTTTCTCCTCGGCGGATATAAAAACGTGGTCGGGAGCCGATATTTCTCAAAGGAAATGACATTTCGATCTCGGGAAATACGTCGGAGTATAATATAATACGCGCGCTCGCCCTCTCGCATTAAAGTCGCGAGAAAAATTACCTTTGGTGCGCACCTACCTCTCCGGTTAAAATATCGCCATAAATACACTCGGTTCCTTTCTCCGTTGAACTTTGTTCGCTCGTGATGTGTTTTAGTTTCCGGTCTAATTTCGTTAGAAAATATTTACCTCCGGCCGGATTTCCAAAACTTTACACGCTGCGATGCGACGCACCCCGCCGCCGCGCCGTCGAAGTTTTTATTCTCACACTTCTTTATATATACGCGAACATTTTTATACGAAAACTACGTTTTAAGCGGTCGTTTTTTTGCGGCGATAACGTTTGATCATTATTATTATTATTATAGTAAGTAAGTAGGTTTTAAATTTCTGATGTTTTTTTTTTTCCGAATTTATTTGAAAAAAAACCGCGTTAGAATTATTCACCCCGCACTCGATACTGCGAAACGAATAATCTGACAGTCTGTATTTTTCCAATTTCCCTTCTCTCCCCCCCCCCCCCCCGCGTCGAAAGGATTCGAATTTTTCGGCACCGCCGCCGCAAACGCGACTCTCGCGTGTTTTCCCCACTCGGTGTGTTCGTATATTTCAAATCGACTTTCCGCAAATCGAACGAGACTGCGCGCGACACTTGTCTGTTTAGCGGTAATTTACTTTCGACAACGATAATTCGTTCCGCACAATAAACATCTGCGCGACCGGTGACGCGGAGGTTTTAACTCAGACGACGACGACGACGACGACGACGCGTCGAACGAAAACGCGGTCGCGGTAATCGATTCTCGTCGGGTATTAAATTCCAAAACGGGAAACGACGAGCAGATTCGGCGCGCGCGGGCGGGGTGCCCTTCTCCGACGCGTTTTTCCGCGTCCCCTCGGATTTTCGCGGCCCGAAAAACGTACGCTCTCTAGTATAGTATAGTCTCGGTTTTTTAATTTCAAAAAAACGAGTCTTAAAAATAAAAACACTCGAGACGAATTCCGGCGGACATATTATATATATACAGGGTGGCGGAGCAAAAACGACCACATTTGAAATTAACGCCACACTTTTAATATTTGAGGTACTGAGGTGAAAAAAAAAAACCAGTTTTAGCAAATTACGGGAAGTTTTTTTATTGAATATGATATTGTAACTTATGTGTGAAACAAAATGTCCGACAAATGGCGTCCGCGCGCATGGCGATGCATTCTCGGAGGCGCTCGCTAAAGTTTGTCATCACTTTTCATTCAACTTTCCCGCTGAAATCGATGCAATTTCACTTCTAATTGAATCTCATAAATCGGCTAATGTTCGTGGCTTATTCGCATAAACTTTCGACTTCAAAAACCCCCACGGGAAGAAGTTTTAGGGAGCGACATCGGGCGAGCGAGGTGGCCCGTGAATGTAACCGTTTCGAAATTCCTAGTGCTTGAGCGCGATGTCTCGTTGACCGTCGAGCGCTTTCTTCAACAGAAACTTGAACACGCGCTATATTTTCTGGTGCCACTATATGGGGAACGCGTCTTGGAATCTTCGGGGCCACATTAATGTGTTCCCAATAATTTTTAACCCAATCGACGACGGTTGGAAACGTGGAGAAAGTCCGAATCGCGTGTGGATTGCGCGTTGTGTAGTCACGATTGACTCGTTGTTTCGGAAAAATGTCTCTACGGCGAACGAACGATGTTGAATACTCCACTGCGCCATTGCAACAAAACTTCCCGTCACGTACTACATAATGAGACGATCCACGATATTGTGTGACAACCCCTCCCAAAGTTACGCTCATCTCAAATGTGGTCGTTTTTGCTCCGCCACCCTGTATATTATAATAATGCGACCGTTTGCACCCGCGGTATGCCGGTAAAGTATGCGACGGGTATTTCTCATTACGGATGTCGATCGAGGGGTTATAAAATAAAACGCTAATTATCATTTAGAGAACGTGTTCTCTCCCGACGACGAATTGTGGGGCTGTGTTTGGCGCGCGGCAGTCCAGACGGATACTTTAATTTCTTCTATAAAGTATTCTGAACGCGATTCCGGATTATTACGTCGTCGATTGAAATTAAAAAAAAAGGCCCGGGGGGGGGGGCGTAATACGTCGTGTATTATAATTAGAGTCCGGATTTTTATGCACTCAAAAAGGCCAAAATAGTATGCATTTATGCATCAAAAAACTTCAAAATATGCACTTGATATGCTCTTATTTATTTTTTTAATTTCTTCCATAAATAATAATTATTCGACATTGTTGTTGAAAAACTTAATTTTTTTAATTATAGACATCCACTTTAAACATTCATTAAAGAACTATTAAATATTTAAAAATATATTCCACGCGTAAAACAAATACTTTGGAGATATACTTTTTAACATAAACTGTCCAAAAATATAACATACGGAGAATACGTAATGAACTAATAATTTCTACGATGAAATCGAAACGAAATAAATTGGCTTAATAAACTTTTATACAAAAAACGTGCTTGAAAATATGCAAAAATTTTCAAATATGCATTTATATGCAAAATAAACTTTTATCCATGCATTATCTGTTACACAAATCGTCCGCGTTTCTTACTCCCGTCGAAATGCATACACACTCATTACAAATATGTAAATGCATACAAATCCGGACTCTAAATAATTTATCTTATATATAAAAATGAATCGCCAAATTGTGTTGTAAGCGCATAACTCAACAACCCCTGAACCGATTTCGCTAATTCTTTTTTTATAATATTCCTTAAAGTACGAGGACGGTTTTTACGGAGAGAATTATTAAGAAAATTAACCCTAAGGGGGTTAAAAGGGGTAAAAAAGGAAAAAATCCTGAGTCACTGGAGCTTTGTGGTATTAAATTTTGTCAATAGTTTCATTTAATATAGCAGAGGCCCATAAAGAAAGGATTTTCCAAAATTCGACCCCTAAGGGGGTTAAAAGGGGTAAAAGTGAAAAAAACTGATAAAATAAAAAGTTATACTGCACACGGGCGAAGCCGAGTTATTCAGCTAGTAATATAATAAATACGTACTCGTGCGGGACGGCGGCGGCGGCCGCAAAAGGGGCGTAGGTACGTTTGAATCACGCGATTCGTAAAAAAAAAACAATAATAATAAAACGTTGGGGCGGTACGTCGTTCGGTAAAATCGGATACGGTTTTCGAAATTCGACTGGTTGGATCGCGCGACAGGTTTTACCTTTTTTCTCATCACACTCGTATTTCAATAATTCGACGGCGCTTTTCGTCGTCGCTTCGTGCGATGTTTTCATTTTGTCGTGTTTTTTCTGGTGCATATTAAAATCTACTCTCGAAATGGACTTTTCAATTCGTTTTAATTGATGTGTGGCGGATTTCAAAGGAGTTGCGCGTTACCGTACCGTTCGGTTATTTTTCGTACTATTTATATTGTCCTCGGTCGTCTCGGCCAATGTCCGGGTACTGTCGCCGCGACCGTCGGAATATTTTATTCGATCGTTTGCCGCGAACCGTCGTCGTCGCGGTCGTCGCGATAATGCGCGTCACGTCAACGGGGACGATATTATAATAATAATACGACGACGGCGGCGTGTTATTTTATTGTAACGTGCCGAGTTTATCGCGTCGCCCGCAGGGCCGACGGAAGGAAACGGCTCGTCTCGCGCATTATTGTCGCGTTGTACGGACGACGACGTGTCTTATTCGTTTGTCATATCGTTGTCCGGCGGGGTAGAAAAAGGTCCCGGGTAGAATCGCATTTTCGCCGAGTGCAATCGCATTTTCGCCGGGTGCGATCGTATTTTCGGCGCGTCGCGATTTCCATACCGCCGACCGCTCGACGCGACCAATTTTTGTTTCTCAATCTCTAATCTCGCGCGATTTATCGGTTTTGTTTGTGTTGTTTTTTCTAAAAATTAAACTATCGACCCGTATTCACGTCGGGTCCTCGTCGAAATCTATCTGCAACGAAATCTCATGCTTTTTTATCTACACGACGCGGTCGTTGGCAATACTATAGGTATACTCGATACAATTTTAAACTCAATCGTCTATAGTATAGACTCTATACTCTACCTAATTCGATTGTTTTTAATAACCTTTCTATTTTTTGTATTCAATGTTAATTCACATTGTAAACAACAAAATAAATACTAATTTACAAATGCATATTTCGAATGACTTTTTTTCGCTCTCTATGGTCTGGCCCGCTAGATTTAAAATTTTCTAAATATCGGCCCTCTAGTAACTTTGAGTTGTGCCCATCTCTGCCATAGGTCGCAGACGCGAAGACTTTTGTCTACGACGACGGTCGCGAACACAACGCGTTATGATAAACGTCGCGACGAATACCTCTTTTTGTTTCTTAATCTCTAATCTCGCGCGATTTATCGGTTTTGCTATTGCTATTTTTTCTAAAAATTAAACTATCAACACGTATTCACGTCTGGTCCTCGTCGAAATCGATCTGCAACGAAATCTCGTGTCTTTTTATCTACGCGACGCGGTCTTTGGCAATACTATAGGCCAGGAGTCTCCAAACTTTTTTATTCAAGGGCCACAAAATATATCAAATGCTCTCAACGGGCCAAAAGTTTATTATTCTAATATCATTGTTTATTAAAAATTATTAAAAGGAAAGGCCAACGTCTGTCGTCGCGTTCAGCTCATAAATTATGATACGTGCCCGCGATAACGACTTTTTAAATTACACATATCTTTAGATATCTATATTTTATTTACCGTCCTATGGGTGCTGCGGGCCCGTTAAAACTTGTTCGCGGACCGTATCCGGCCCGCGGGCCGTAGTTTGGAGACCCCTGCTATAGGTCGCAGACGCGAAGACTTTTGTCTACGACGACGGTCGCGAACACAACGCGTTATGATAAATGCCGCCAAGCGTCGCGATTTCTAACAGCCGACCACTCGAATACCTCTTTTAGTTTTTTAATCTCTAATCTCGCGCGATTTATCGGTTTTGCTATTGCTATTTTTTCTAAAAATTAAACTACCGACCCGTATTCACGTCTGGTCCTCGTCGAAATCGATCTGCAACGAAATCTCATGCCTTTTTATCTACTCGACGTGGTCGTTTTCAATACGACGACGGACGGTCGCGAACACAACGCGTTATGATAAATGCCGCGACGAATACCTCTTTTTGTTTCTTAATCTCTAATCTCGCGTGATTTATCGGTTTTGCTATTGATATTTTTTCTAAAAATTAAACTACCGACCCGTATTCACGTCTGGTTCTCGTCGAAATCGATCTGGAACGAAATCTCTTGTCTTTTTATCTACACGACGCGGTCGTTGGCAATACGACTTTTGTCTACGACGACGACGACGACGACGGTCGCGAACACACAACGCGTTATGATAAATGATTCGGCGCGTAATTAATGTGTCGTATACCTCGCGCGGTCTGGAGACGCGGAAAGAGGGGGGTGGGGGCGAAAAAAGCGCCAAGATTAACGGTCGTTGGAGATCGTGACGAAATCGCGGTGACGTTTTGCGGAAAGTCAGAGTCGGCACGGGCCGAAATCATCAGGACGACTGCGCGCGGTTATACTTTGTCACTTTGTTCTCGCGGTTCGATCGATAAACACAATAATAATAATAATAATAATAATAATTGTCGACCCCGCCGCGAGCGTGTTGTTATCGTTATGATGCGCGCGTACTCCGACGTGCATAATATAATGAGCTCGCCGAATCGTTACGATATAATAACGACCGGTGGCGTGACTTTCAAAATTTCGGCCCGGGAGCGAAATTTTCAACGCCTCCCCCCCCCCCCGACCATTTATACGAAATTATGCGCCACAAAATAAAACTCTGTGGTATTATACCGCGAGAGCTTTTGACTCGAGCCATATTATTGAGCATAACAATATTGAGCGACTATTCGTACATAATCATTTGTAAATATTTATATAAATAAAGTTAAATTATAATTATAGAATTTGAAGAAACAATATGACGTGTATAGAATCATTAGAAATCATTTATAAATATTATTATTATTGTTTTATTTATAAATCAGCTACTACTACTACTACTACTACTATTGTTTAGCACTTTGACTTTAACTATTAAAAATTGAGTAAAATAAATTTAAAAAACAACAACGTGTGTGTTAATTTAAGAATTTAATTTAGCGAAAGCGAAAACTACTCAGCTAGTATAATATACTATATATTAAGAAGATCTGAGGATATTCGCCTTACTAAAATTGTTTAAAAAATTGAATTTTCCGAAATAAAATCACAACTCTAACCGGTCACGAATTAAAATAAATACAACTATTATGTAATCTTATAAATAATAATACATGATCTTTCAAAATAAATATCTACCTCCTGTAAGCATATAGCTTGTGATGGAGGTAATAGAGAGTTACATTAAATATTTGTTATAACCAGGGCTCGGGACTTGAAACATTTGCTTATTTTTATGGATTGACTTAAAATGTAGCAGAGTGCTATAGAAGTGTATGTCGTGTTACAACACGTTCAATTTTGAAATTTTAGAGTGCTTTTTTTTGCTTTTTTCAGTGATTTTTCAAAAAAATGCGCTTATTTCCAGTTTTTCTGATAATTATTTGCTTTTTTGACCAGTTTTTATACTTTTTTTATGATTTTCTACTGCAAAGTTGTTATTGATTGAATTAAAATTTAAAAATAATTCTAATCTTATCTACGTTGTCGCGTAGTCCGTCAAATCTTCAGTCTTGAAAATGAAGTTTAATTTTTTTATAATATAAAGATAAAGATTTATTTTTTATTTTATTGTTTTTTTTTTTTTAATAAATAGTTTTGCTTAAATTTAAGTTTTTTAAATGCTTATTTGAGTGCCTGTAATGATGTTTTTAAGCGCTTTTTCAAGCGCTTATTTTAATGATTTTAAGTGCTTCAAGTCCCGAGCCCTGGTTATAACGAAACAATAATAATATATCACATTTGATTTAAACAACCAATCGACAATATTATTTTTCGTACTCGTACAATTCCGGCGTTATAATGATTATAATTTTTTTTTTTGATTTTTAATTGAAAAGTTTCGGTAACGAGCGTGTCCGGCTCGTGTTCGTTGGATTCGAAATTCAGGACTCGAGCGCAAACGCCGCACAATATTCTCCTCCTCGGCGGCGGCGCGGCGGCGCGTTGCTTTTTTTTGTTTTTCTTTTCGCGCGATTTATTCGATTCTGTCGCGAACGCGTATTCGCCGCACGACCGCGACACTCTCGTTTGACGTTTGACAAATAATATCGGAAACCGTAGTATTCTACGGCTGGGGGCGCGATCTAAAGGATATTGTTTTATTTTTTCGGCACGTTTTTTTTAGCGCTTTGATTTTTTTTCTCTCCTCCTACTCCCGTCACTCTCGACCGCCGCCGCTGCGACGACGTCTTCATCGCGACGACGCGTCGTCCAACATGACAAGACACGTTTCCAAACTTTCTGCCCGAGTGTATTATACGAAATCCCGTGTTGTATATAATATATATTTTCTACGGCGCTTGTCTCTCGTCGAAAGTGTGCGACGTGCCGGTGTCCCTCTGGAGTGGCGCTCGCGCTAAACGGGGTAAACTTTAATTCTCCGACGATCGTCACGAGCGATTGTCGTCGCACAGTTGTTGTTGTTTACGTTCTGTGTGACTTTACGATTGGAAAAAGGCAATGTCGAAAACGGCCGTGCGCGTATTATACTCGAACGATCGAGCGGCGAAATTCGTAAAAAATTTACCAAAAACCACCACACCGCGATAAGGACAAAGGACCTTTTCGCGGCGGACCCCTTTGAAGTATATTATAATATGATTCGTACGGTTTAAAACGTGTTGTTTCGATATTTTCATTACGAATCGATTTCAAACGAGTTTATTTTCGGATTATTTATATAAAAAAAAACTCCCCCCCCCCGGGTCGAGGACCCGCGAGGAGAGGAGACGACGATTTTTTAAGCGCTTTTTTTTTTGCCAACCCTTTATTTCGACAAGTACGCGAGGGATCCGATAAATTTACGAAACGTATCCGTGTCACTGATAAATATTGTTCGGGGCTGCTGCCGCTGCTGCTGCTGCTGCTGCGGTGTGCGCCGCCCCGGTGCTTTGTCGACTGACCTCCGAGTGCCCGCAGCGACGACGGGGACCGCTTAATGATAAATAAACACGATTTTTTTTTTTTACGCACGGAAAGCGAAATAATACACGTCGTCCGTACGTACGTATACGCGGGGCGTTCGTCCTGCGCGCTGCTTTTTTTCCCGAACAACGTTTTTTTCTACGAAATTCGGTTAGGTCAAACCATAAGAGTCAAATGTTTACGATTTACAACATTTTACACAGCCAATAATAAACTCGTCGCGGTAATTCGTGTGAAATTCGTCTTTTAAATATAATAAATACGAGCGGCTCCGACACAGCAGCGTTGCGCCCGTGTATTGGTTTCTTTTTTGGCATTTTCATAGGCCGTGTGTTAGTGTTTAATTTAATTGTATTGATAGTGGAATTCACAATTTAATTGTTTGTGTGTGTGTGTCAATTTGCACTATTATAGATTCATTGATAACATATTATATTTATAGGCTGTTTTTTTTGAAAGATGCCAGCCCGTCTTTTAAGTATAAAAAATGTGTATGGTCCAAATAATAATAATGATTGACATTTCCCCGTCATTAGCCGACTGCTATTATTATTTAATATAGTTTATTATACAAACACACGATATGAATATAGATATACAATATTTACATTTGAAAAAATTATTTTTACCGATTAACCTAACTGAATACCGGGCTTAGCCCGTGGATTTTTCTAGTTTCACCCTTTTCATCCCTTTTAACCCCCCGGTAGGGGTCGAATTTCGGAAAATCCTTTCTCCAAGAGTTTCCGTTATATAAAACGAAACCGCCGACCGAGTGTCGCGCTCAAAGCTCCGGCGGCGGCGGTTCCGGGCAGGCGAATTTTTCTAGTCTCACCCTTCTTACCGCTTTTAACCCCCTTTGTGGGGTGGAATTTCGGAAAATCGCTTCTCAAAACACGCCTACGTGGCTCAAGTCTCTAGGCCCGGCGGTTTGGGCTGGGCGTTGATGAGTGTATCGTATAGGTCTCTTTTATAATATATAATATAGATATAAATAACTCGTTTCTACCGCGCCTCCTGCGTATCGATGGTGTTTTGTAAAAAAAGGCGTATACCACAAAAAAAAATCGAAAAATGAGTTTTTGGTATCAAAATTTTCAGGAAAAATAGCAGTATAAAGTGTAGTTGAAAATATTGATGATTATTCTCTTTTATTTAGCGTATGGTTTGTGGTTACATGCATTAGAGTTATAATATGGTAACGTACAGTAAATTTAATTAATTAATATATAACAGATGAATAAAATAAAAATAAACAAGTAAAATAAGAGAAAATATGAGTAATATTAATAAAGTAACGATAAGGTATTAGAGATCTAGTTCTAGTTCCTCCAGCCATTTAATAAATTTTGGAGGGGTTGTGAGGCAGTCGATTCTGGGACCTTGGTAGGCGTGGATAGGACATACAAAAGCTATGTGATAGACGGTCTGCTTCTCTGCTCCACAGTCACATTCTGGTGAGTCTCTCATGCCCCATTTGTGTCCAAGGAATCTGCACATCTACCGTGCGAGGTTCGTATTCTATTAAGTGTGCACCACACATTTCGCCGTTGGTCAAATCCTGTGGGTATATGTCCTGCCCACGTTTGTTCCCGTCGCGTCGTCATGTCGAAGTTTGCGTTGATTAGGTCCTTAGCTGTTTTTGGTGGGAGGTTTCTAGACTTCAATCGTGTTTTGGTCGCATCGTCAATAAAATTATTAATGGGCAGTTCATGATTGAGATTTATTTTTGAGAGCTCTTTGACTAAGGCTCTCGCTCTGCGAAGTGGTGGGGGGGGCAATTGCTGTTAATGTTGGGAGCCAGTGAGTAGGTGTCGATTTTATTGTACCAGATATTAGTCTCGTGGTGGTGTTTAGTTGGGTGTCTACTTTTGCCACATGAGCGCTGTTTAGCCATACAGAGATTATTCTCCGTATGGCGATTATAAGAAACTATATACTATCACACTATGATACTAAATATTATTTACCCTGTGAAGTTTTATCATAATATTATGAAAGTATATATTCGAGATTGACCGTTTTCAACGGCATCGTTTTTAAAAACACTATTTTTTTTTCTCCTGAACAATTTTCACGTGGTATACGCGCCCCTTTTGCACGAAACGCCATCGATATGATAACAAACGATTTCGTTTCGCTCCGGAGAGCCGCGTGTGGCTCGCATTTTCCCCTTGTTTTCACCGGTGTGTTTCTCTGAATGCTATTTCACGTGGATTAAAAATCTCAAGTACCTAGTTTCAGCTGCCGATTCAGGACGTGAAAAGTGTCGACTACGCGCGTTTATAATTAAATCGGCGTTAAACGTATTTTCTTTTTAATCCGACGAAACGCGTTTTATGCGAAAAAATCGTCGATGAAATTTCGAGGGCAGGAACCCCTCCGCCGCCGCGCCGCGCCGCGCCGTGGCGAATCGCGAGTTTTATCGTCGACCGAGTAACAACGCAGTGTTTTATAGTGTTTTTCGTCTTTATTTCGGTCGGAACGTCGTCTCGTAATATAAAAAATTTAAATACGCTTTGACTGCGAGCGCGTATAATATACGAACGCAAACAAAACTCCGACACTCGAAACGTCGTCGTCGTCGTCACGGTCGCACACACATCGTCCGCGCGTTCTACTACTACATTACTACATGCCGCGTATTATATTTATAATATATACGAGCGAGGCGATCAAATGTTGTTATTACTTTAACGTCGCAGTCATTACGCTAATGCGATAGTTGGGGTACTTTTTCAATATTTTCGCCGGCCTTATTCGGTCCGGCGCAAAGTTTACCATTTGAAATGGAAAAACTTTACGACGAGAAACAAAAGGGGGAGGGAGGGGGGAAATTCGTGCCTCCGACAAAAATAATAATATAATTTATAATCTATTATTGTTTTGCGCGACCGAGTAGTCGAAAAGGAAGAAATTTCGATAATCTAACGAGAACGAAAACGGGATTTATTTTTAATGATTCGACTATTTAGAGTTTCCTTTATGTGAAAAAAAAGAGTGTACAATGTGTGTGTGTGTGTGGTACTTTGTCGTATACAAAGAAAAAAGGTCGATTCCATGTCAAAGGTCCACTTTGTGTAAAGAAAACAAATCAACCGAGACCGATCGTATTCACGCACGCATGAATATTAAAGAAAAGAAAAATGAGAGAGAGAGAGAGAGAGGAAAGGGCGAAACGGAACGAGAGACGGACGGGGACGGAGGAGGAGAAGGAGGAGAAGGAACGAGGAAAAGGATAGACGGATGTGCCTCGCGCGATACGTATCTCCGTATAAAATAACGTAAAGGTATATGCGCGTGTAGACGAGTTTATCGTACGCTCGCCGATATGATAATAAATAATACGGGCTGGCGAATTAATTTACTCGTGTGGGGGATGATTTAAAATAAACAAACGCGCGCACGATGGGAGATAGGCTCTCTGCCTAGAGACTGCGGGTGATGACAATCGAGAGGTTCTTTTACCAAAACCGCGGTATTTCCGTTTTCGACCAAATCGAGTTATTTAAAACACACGACAAATCGAATGGCGCGATTCGTTTTTTGACGAAATTCCATGTTTCCCCGGTAAAACTCGACGTAAAAATTTACCATTTCGTTCAAAACTGGCCCGTTTTATTCGAAAACGAACCGTTTGCGTTGCACTGTTTCCAACGTTTTTATATCGCATGCCCAAGAAAGGAACAACCCTAAGAAGTGTATTATAATACAGAAGACTATTTCCGGGCAAATGGTACGTTTTGCACAAAACAGATGTGTATAAAATCTTTAAAAAAGGTATAAAAATTACCTTTTCGTTGAAATTAATTTGAAAAACGAGTTCGTTCGTTTTTTTTTTTGATTCTACTGCTAGTACCATAATAGTTCGATTAAATACTTGTTGTAATGGAAAATTGGTCTTTCTGAAAACGCATGTTTTTCCCCATCGATTACGTTTTTAGTCCGCGTAACGGGCACGCGGCGAGAGGAAAAATCATACTTTTACCGCGTCAAAACGGTACGATTTTAACCATCAAAGCTTCAGAGCTTATAGACTCGAGTATAGATATACTTGTATATTTTAAAATCGTATTATTATGCGTAATCGTAAGAAATAAAGGAAAAACTACAAGCAGCGAAGTCGATTTCTAAACCGGTGTGTTTCCCGACTTTTATTTATTTCTATTTGCGGCACACCTTTGCCCCCGAACGTTTTGCGGAACCTCGTGAGCCCCCGTTTTTTTTTTCTTTGTCCACAGTAACTAAAGGGTTTTTCAATAAGAGCGGGCCGATGTTGAAATGAAATAAAACGAGCTGTGTGTGAGGTTTATTACGAAATTATTCTCACAGTGGCACGAATCCGAGTGGTCCAATTTTCAATGATCCTGCCGCATAGATCTGGTTGAATTTGAGCGATGGCCTGTGTTATGTTTAATAATTTAAGGTCATCTGTCGTCAAAAATTTTTTGGGGAAAAAGAACGATATGGACGTGGACGATATGTGGTTTCAACAAGGTGGGGCGCTACGTGTACCATACATCGAACCCCGCGATAGCCATTCTGAGAGACAAATTCGAGGGTATGGACCCCGTTAGATTTTTTCTTGTGGGGTTCCTTGAAGTCGCAGGTCTATGCTAATAAGCCACAATCGACAGATCTATGCGGCAGGGTCATTGAAAATTGGACCACTCGGATTCGTGCCACTGTGAGAAGCTGTGGTGGACATTTGAATGATATTATATATTTAAAACGTAATCGGCACACTTTAAACTTTAAAATAAAAAAATAATTTCGTAATAAACCTCACACACGGCTCGTTTTATTTCATTTCAACGTCGACCAGCTCTTATTGAAAAACCCATTATAATAACGACGCAGACTTGTGTGTTTTTCACGCTTTTGAATTTCTCGCGCCGGAACACCGCTAGGGAAACAACACGTCGTCGTGGCATTTTTAGACGCGAATCGATCGAAACAACCAGATTTGGATTAACGTGAGCAATAACAATTACACTATTAAACGCGGCAGCGGCGGCGGCGGGCGGTTATCGCCCGTAATCGAATTCTATATTATTATTATTATTATAATAATAATACGCTCGGGGGACGACGACGACGACGTGGTGCCAACTGGCGCGCGTCTGTGTACGGTTTAAATTTAATTTCACCACGTGTTATAGCCGATGATAATCATATAAGCTCCCGTCGGCGATACACGTGTATTATTATTATTATTATTGCTGTTGAGATATTATGCGCGCGTCTTTTTGCGACACGCTAAATTGCGTCCCGATTGTCTGATATCAGAATATTATACTTGTGATGATCTCAACCAATAATCGATACGAGTCTAGGGCCCGGATTTATAAATGCACTTGAAACCATACAGATATGGTCTTTTTCTACGTATAAATATAATATTATATTAGCAGCACCCAATAGAATGAGTTTTAATGAAAGTATCTTGACCAAATATTATGTGGTCGTAAATTCCTTTTTTTTAATATTTAATTTTACGTGAAATTGAAATTTGTTTTTTTTTTAGAATTAAATTTAATATAAATGCTTCTTTTTGCTTTTTTCGGCTACTTCGAGTTGCTTTTTTAAGGATTTATTTTGCTACAAAATCCGAGCCCTACCGATTAACGTTTATAATATGACTATGGCACTCGATTCGAGTGTGGACCGCTCTGTATAAACGCGTCGTCGTCGTCGTCGTACGAAATCGACCGCTTCGGCGGGTTACGTACGCGAGTCCCGGAGGACGACAACACACTAGCGATGCAGTACGCTAAATATAATAACGATTTTATTGTAAAATAATATATTTATACGTATTATTATACGTAATATAACGACTCGCGTCGTCGTCGTTGGAAAAATAAATACGAACGTTATTTCGCGACCAAGTCGTGTCTCTTTCGGTCGAAAACGCCGCGTAATAATATCTTAATGTATTACACTAATATGCGTTATTTTGTACGTCTTAAAGTATATTGTTATTATTTGGGCCCGGATTTCAATGCAAAGTGCATATTTTTTTGGTTGATCATACACAATGCTTTCTAAGTACATAATTGGTTTCATGTAACGAGGGTTTGAAAGCTAGAAATTTTATTTTGCATTTTTTTTGCATATTTCGACGTTTTTACATTTTTAGGGCATTTTTAGCATTATTGGGTCATTTTGTTGGTTTTTAATGCATATTTGTTCAATATAATAGATATAAAACTTGGACTATTCAAAAAATTATCTAAAGATAAATTATTTTCTTAATATTTAAGAAGGTTTATCGGGTTTTATTTAGTCAAAATTTCAAATTTTCAGTTTTTTTTTAATAAAATAATTATGTAAAAATAATTATTATGTCTCATTTATAAATTATAATTTGTATAAAAAAAATATATGGCATTTTTGTGGTAAATTGTATTTTTTAAGGGCATTTTTAAGATCATTTTTGTGGTAAAATGCATTTTTTAAAGGCATTTTTGGCAATTTTTTAGAGCATATCTGTATGCTGTGCATTTAAATCCGGGCCCTAGTTATTATAATCATCAACCCCACACACTAAAGTGAAAATATCGATGAAATGTTTATAAATCAAAATAAAAGTTAAAATGTTCAACATTCTATTTGAATTCCAGGGGGGGGGGCAGATGCCCCGTCTTGCCCCCCCCCTCCGGGCGCCCATGATCTTAACCCTAGAATGGTAACGTAAAATATACGCATATAAAAATATCATATCATTCCCATGTATTTAAAAAAAATAAATACCAAATGTCATATACATATTCTTTTTATTACTTAGTTAATATTATCCCTGAACAAGTTTTTTTAGAAAAAAATAACTTATAAAACAAACAAAATCAAATCGAAAATCGGTACATATAATATATTATGGAAACTTTGAAATCTAACAGTGTTTATAATACTAAATAACATTCCTCGTTTGAGTGTTAACATACTTTATAGTTATAAAAACAAATATGATACACCTATATCTTCGTAAAAAAAAATATTATGAAAAAAAAAATCGGTTGTATACAATAAGTATAGAAATAAGAAATTTTACATATTTTATTAGTAACGATACGTAAAACTTACGTATGGAGGTTTTAGAAATGTTGTCATACACAGAGCTGGAGGTAAAATGTGATAAAGCACTAAATATATACTCAACCAACTGATAAATGCATGTCTAGAATTCTGAAGCAATATCATCGACGTAATAACATTGTGACCACGTTTTGAGTTTTAGATATGCGTAAAATTTACGCACATTACCGTTCTAGGGATATACATATTTCGGTCGGTCGATAGGAAAAAGAAAAAAGGACCCCCCCCCCGCGCCGCCGCCGTTCTCTCACTTTATCCCGCGCGAAACAAAGTAAATTATACGCGTTTTGCCAATTAATAATAATAATAATTGAACGAAAATCGGAAACATGAATATTCAATAGATTGTGCTCCGGCGGCGGCGGGGCGCGCGCGTCTACTCAATTAAATATAAATAATGTAATTTAACGACGTCGCGCGGAAAACAATGAGAAATCGCACGCGGAGAATGTTTGATGTTTGTGCGACGATGAATATTCAATTAACTCGGGCCCCGCCGACCCCCGTGAATTATTATTATTATTATATATTATTATAACGAACGACACGTTTCGGATTTCTGGTTTTAATAATAATATTGGCGCGTCGTTACGGTTTAACGAAATTTTTTTTTTTTCACTCTTCCGTGTGGCGGCGGGTTTTGAAAAAAAAAAACCGACCGATAAACCGTCGTCGTCGTAAGTAGTGTATCGAGTGCAAGTCGAGTGACCTCGTTTGATTCGAACGCGCGCGCGTCCCGCTCTCGTACTCTGACGATAAAAAAATAAAAAAAATGTAAAACGCGACGACGCTCTCCTCCTTGCTCCGAAGGATAGAAATTAAAAAAAAAAAAAAAACGTTATTAATATAATTTTTTAATCTTTATCCTTATATAATTACCGGTTTTTTTTGTTTTGTTTTCTCTCGCGACTGCTGCCGGTAAGAATTATATGTTAATATTATTGTTTTGTCTCGGAAATATTCGAGTTTAAAATGAAAAAAAAGAAGAAGTTATTATAATAATTATATTTATTTATTTTTTTTTTTAATTGGAACGAGCGAATAATAATAATACGAAATAAAAAACGACATTAATATTCACAGAAAGCAGCGCGGCGTAATTAAAACGTGTCGTACGATTTCGAAAAACGCACTCGATTTCGTTGAAAATAAAAGGGGGAAAGGAGTAGAAGAAGAAAAAAGGAAAGGTTCTCGGTTTTTTTTTTTTCATCGCCTACGAACAATAAACGGAATCAATCGGTCAACGCGCATTGTATTAAATAGCGGTCGTAAAACGAAAACTCGCGCGCGTTTTATATTATAAAAAAACGTTACAAAATATTATTATTAAACACTAGCTGCATGTCTTCGCAAACGTTGTTTTGCCATATTATATAAATTTGTATTATAAAAAACGACCAACTTATTGTAAGTATACGAAAAACGTAAATATTTTTTACTCTTATCTACAATAATTGTCAAATTTGCTACGCGCATTTTTATTTTATTGATTATTCACTGCAAACGTATGAAATTCCATAAAATAATAAATTTTCCATGTCAATCGTATAAAAAGTCCACATAATTTATTATAATAATATGCGAAAATATGCAAAATTTAAATATACCAAATTGCAATTCATTAGGTTATATAGAACACACGGTTTTTAGCTCACCTAGCTATAAATAGAAGATACAGGAAAAAACTATGCAAATCCTATAACTCCTTCTCATCCTTAATTTATAACCTTTAAACATTTTTTTTTTCTCTTGAAAAACGTGTGCGGTTTCTATAAAGACTTGGGACGTGTCGCGAGGGGGGGGGGGGAAGGACCGGACAGAGGGGCGGCGGATCGAACGCTCGGGGGAAAACAATAATAATAACGTAATGGAACACGGCGAAAAGGATCGATTAAACTTGTTTACATACGCGGGGTGTGTGTGTGTGTGTGTGTGTGTGAATACCTTCGCGCGTCACGAGAAATATTATATTACCTTCGAGTCGAAAAATCCATTATTAATATCGTACTCGTATATTATTATTATTATTATTACGCGAACGCGCGCGCGTGTTTTCGCATCGCGCGTTTCCGGCGGGTTTTTGTTTTTTTTTTTTTTGAAAACGGCGAGAAAACCGAGGAGAGCGACACGCGTTTCCGCGTGCGAAACAAAAGAGATAGACGCCATCCTGCGCGCGTGTTTAGAGTAAACTATATAGCCGAATTCACCCGTGTGCAACTTTTCATTTTTACCCCTTTTACCCCCCCTTAGGGGTGGAATTTTGAAAATCCGGTGACGTGACAACACCCAGAAAGGTATCTGGAACAACTCTGTGAAGTTAAAAAGCGTCGTCACAAAACAGGAACATAAAAAAGGCCTGTTCTTTTATATATATATACGAGTATAGTACGTAAAATGGGCTGAATTTTTCCTATAACCAATAGCAACAATTTATAAACAAAAATTTCAAAAGTACATCACAAAATCCCCGTTTGAGCACCTCCCCTAATTGGGTTTTTCGTAAAAACCTTCTCCTGGCAATTACGAACAATTCAAAAAAAAATTTGAGCCAAATCGGCCCAGCCGTTCTCAATTGATGAATTGTTTAAAAGTATTGAAAATATCGCGAATTTCTTTCGTAGTATAATTCCTCGACGAAAGCAACATCGGGGTTGAAATACGAGGTGGTGTGTCTTACCGATATTTTAAGTTTATTCTGGAAAATATTGAAATTATCACATTTTCACGCTATTGGTTTTCGAGTTGTGAATTCGATAAAAACCAGTAAAAACTACCCTCGACCGCCATATTTTTCGCCCCGGGGTGGTTTCCAAATTTTACCGAAATCACTTTGTCGCGGGTATATGGACTGAAAAAAAGGACCGCCTCGACGAGTAAAATCGACGTGATTGCGAACGAAAAAAAATTATCGATTCCGCGCGCGAGTGTACGATAATAATTATATTATTATCTACCTATTTTTTTTATTTTTTCTAAATCGAATTCTACGACGACGATTGGATACGTTTATTGATTATATTTTAGCCGTGCGCGCGGGTATCGGTCGGCCGGGGAAACCGTTGGAAAAAAGGACAGTTTTTTTTTTCCCCGAGCTCGTCGGATCCGAGAGAGTCCTTTCTCGGCCTCGCCGACGCAATAACATTTCGGGGCCGATGTTGAATTATTACCGGAGGAGTCGGGGGGAAATTTATGACCTGTAAAACGGCCGAAAACGCCATAAAAAAAAAAAAAGAGAATACTCCCGGAACGAGGGAGGGGAAAAGAGAAAAATTCGTGTTTTCCCGTAAGTACGCGTTTATCTAAATTATATAAGCTAAAGTAAAAAAAAATTAAGCGGATAAAAAAAGGTACGAGTCAAAGTCGAGTTAGAAATTGACTCGCACGGGGGTTAGGCGTCGTCGTCGGTCAGAAAAATATAATATACATATTATTATTGTTGTTTTGCGCGCAACTTTTTTTTATTACGGACGACAAATGCCCGTCCGTCAATCCGATCCTCGGAAACGTCTCGAAACAGGTGTTTCGTTTTCTTCGGAATGGATTTTGTCGCGCGCGCGATGATTTCGTCTCGTTATTGATTCATCTCTCCTCGCGTTTATTGATTATTATTCTCGTTTATTTCTCGAGACGTCGTCGTCGTCGTTTTAAGTCGGCGAAAATACGATTAGTTTTCAAAAACCGCGATCTGCTGAACCGCCGCGGCCGGAACGTTGTTTTCGAAACGATAGCGTTTTCGATTTCCGTTTATTATTGTGTTTGTTTTTTTCTTTCGTTCCGAAAAACGAGAGAAACCGTGTCCGGAGCTCTTGATTTCTGAATTCTCTCGTCGTCACACGACATTGAATCGAACGTCGATTGTCGATATTTAATCGATTATTTAATTTATAAATTTGAGAATCGGTCGAAAACAAGAAATCGGATTTCATATTGATGATTAGTGTCGTACCTACACATCGTTTTATCGATAAATGAGTTGAAATATTTCCCTTTCCGTTTCGAAACTGACCGTAAAAAAGAAATAAACGGTATTGGTGGTCGTGGTGATGGTCACGTCGGAAAATTTAAAAAAGTGTCGATTTGGCAACCGTCGGTCTACGCGGTCGACTTTGGTTATAGATCGGTCGGGTTACACTGTATTTTTTATTTTCTCTCCAAAAGACCATAACGATATAGTTTATTCTGTGCGCGCTACTTATTTACGAGCTTCGGTTTATTATCAAATCTATTAGAGTGCTACAACGTCGAACGGCTATTATTAGTAAAAAAAAACGACCGTGATTGTCGTTTTCGACGACACGCGATAAAACGATACGAATATTTGTGACGAGCTCGAAATCCGAGACGCGCAATCGCGAACGAAAAAAAAAAACAAACACACCCCCTCTCTAATTATAAATTATATAAACGATTTAGGCGAACACGTACGCGCGAGACACCGTCGTCGTCGGTCGTTGTTTTCTCGATTTACTCCTTTTTATACACTATATAACGATTATATAGCCTTTGAACTCTGTCCGCCCTTCTCCAGGAACATAATTTCCCCGCTTAATATTAACAATTTGTTCTGCTAGATAATTGAAACTCAACTATGTGTATGAATTTGTTTCTAGAAAGAATAACAGCACCTGAATTTACCACGTAAACGTAAATAATAATCTTTTTCAAATCGAGTTTTACGATAATTTTCGAATTATTACGATTTAGTTCTCTCTCTCTCTCGGCGTTATCGAATGGCACACTATATGATTTTTGAATATTTCTTTGAAAATTACGATTTCCGATAAATCCGCCGTTTGTGTCCAAATGATAATAATATTATATTATTAAAATCGGATTGTCATACCATCGCGGTGGAATAGCTTTTGTCACGGTTTTACGTGAAGAAATAAATATAATATCCATCCGCCGAAGAGCCCTCGTCATTATTTTTCTTCCCATTTTTATACATAATTACTTCGCTCAAAACGATTGAAACTTAACCGAGTGTTAAATAGGACCTAAATTTACCACGTGTGTACGAAAAACGTAAATTTCTTAGATGACTAATTATAGAAAGCTCTTGCTCTGACGACTCGCTCGGAATATAAATCAAACGTATTGTTTCGGCGTTGTTGCTGCGCGATAATAATAATAATTATTGTTTCGATGGATTCGTATAGGTTTTATCGGCGCGCCGCCGCACGGAGATTTCGAAAACAAACGCTGCTCGGAAATATAAAAAAATTAAAAACCTACCGACGACGACGACGAAACCGATCGTGCGTTAGAGATGATTTCTATAAAACCGTTTCGCCGGACGACAAAATTCATTCCAGGGTAGACGGGGGGGGGGGGGTCGTCCTTTTATCGGCTCGTGTCCGGGGCAGAGGAGGACGATCTCTTCCGACGGTTATATTTCGTATTCTTCTAACGCGCAATCGCATTATTATTATTATTTCTTTGGTTTTTTTTATTTTTTTTTCGTTCGCACTCAAACGAACGGAGAGAGAGAGAAAATTAAAAACAAAAACAGCGGTGTCGTTCGCCGCCGTCCACTTGTGAATCCTTTGAGGCGAACGGCTCGACGCCTTTTTTGAATTACGCGTTCTACATCGCGACGCGTCGTTTAAACGCACGACAGTATAAATATAGGCTCTCCGACGCGACTTTTATAGTTTATTCGTTCGCCGCGCGTGCACTCGACCGTCACGACAGAAAGAGAGTGAGATCGCCGCCGCGTACTTTTTCGCGAAATAAGGACGCGCGAAGGAGAATATTATTAAAATGCCGCGAAGGGCTTGGTGTTTTTCCGGTTTTTTGGCGTGTTTTCGTGACAAAAAAAACTATCGAATCGCGTTTCCACGAACGATATTGTTATTTCATTAACGTCAAACAATTTCGTCGACGCTCTCGCGGGAAATTAATATTTTAACAAACACACAACCCGTTGCGTCGCGACGCGAGAACAGCAGGGGCGGGAGGCGGCTTGAAAGCGTATCGATACGGCAATCGGTGGCCCCGCAGTGTTGCGCGCGAATTGTGTTGGCTGCGCAAATATTTTCGTTTTCAAAACGAAAACGCGAACAAATAAACAACACGGCCGGGAAAAAATGTCGACTCGACATGTCGACAGAGAGAGACGACACACACTCGGTCGACGATTCCGTTTCCGAGCTCCTCCTCGGCGGACGCGTAGTTTTTTCAACCGCGAGCGAGTAGTTTTCGGAAACTCGGGTTTAGTAACCCAACCACCTCTCAATCGGACGCGTTCGATACGTTTTTCAGTCGCGTACGCGATATTATATAATCGCGTTTGTGTTAAATAGTTGTTCTCGTCGTCGCCTCTCGACTGTGGTGAAAAAAAACCCAAACGAGCCTCACCGCTCAAATATCGGCCAACTGTTAAGTGCCGAGGATCCTCGAGAGTGACCGTCGTCGTCGCCGCGCAAACCGCCCGAAATCTAGTCGATCACGCGCGGGCGCTCGTTTCCGTCCTGTGCGGGGCTGCAGTAATGGGCCTCGGCCGTGTTTGTTTTATCGGCCCTCCTCGTGTATTATACCCACACACTGAAATATTATCATTTTCAACGGTTAAATCGTAATAACGACCTCGCGCGTTTCAAATATAATATATTATATATTATAATCACGTAAATCACGTTGACCGTGTTGAAAATTTAAGTTTGATTCTTCGTGTAAACCGTACTGTCGTTTTAATAAAAACCACCAAACGAATGCCAAAACGATGCGACTCGATTGTACTTGATTGGTCGACATTTTATGCCGTTTTTTTCACCTCGAGTCCGTATTGGACGATTATATATTGCGCTTGCGTTTTTCTTGTCCGTAATTTGTCTGAAACGCGTATTATCGACGCGCACGCGCTTTTACATTCGTCAAACGACTTTTTCGACTTTGAGATCGCGTTTCTAGTCGACGACGGACGCGAGAGAGAAAAAAAACGAACGGATTTGTTTTCACGCGGTCCGACCGCGATAATAAAATATTATTATTGCCACCCCGATATAGCGGCAGATGTGTACGCCGTTTTAAAAATCAAACGAATGCAAAACGATGTGACTTGATTGTACATACTTTGATAATTTAGTAAGATCGACATTTTTTGCTGTTTTTTCACCGTTGAAAACTTTTCGATTTCAAAAACTACGAAAAAGAGTCGACGTTTTTAATTCGGTGAACCGCTCGAGTCCATATTGGCCGATTATATTGCTTTTGCGTTTTTCTTTTCCGTAATTTTTCCAAAATTCCATCTCCTCGCGGCGCACACAATTTAACCGACGACGGAACGACGCAAAAAATTTGACACGGGAAAGTACTGCTGCTGGAAGACGTCGCTACTCATCGAAACGTCTGTCGAAAATTTAACTGAGGCAATTGCAAAAAGACCCGCGCAAAAAGAGTACTCTGATATCCACATTTTGTTGGCGTACTTAAAAATAATTTCGAACGCATTGCCTTGAAATAATCCATCGGTGTACAACGTAGGATGTACCTACCCGAAATTCTCGGCTTCTTTTCTGAATCCTTCTTCTGCGTCGTATAAAAGCGATAATAATTACATTTCTGGACGACATTTTTACTATTTCCGCGCGACCACTTTCTTCAGCGTACCAAAAATTGTCGATAGCAATTTCGACGATCGCGACTGCCGATATAAAAAGTCTATAGTTTGCGGGCACCGTTACATTCGTCAAACGACTCGACTTCGAATTGAGATCACGTTTTCGAGGGGGGAAAACGGATTTGTTTTCACGCGGTGATAATGTGTAATGCTGCTATTATTATTGCCACCGATATAGCAGCAGATAGCCGCCATAACGAAGGGCCAGGACACGGTTTCGGATCCTCGCGTGTATACCCTAGCACAAGAAACGAACGAGAACACACATATATGAGATTATATATATATATATGAGGTCGAGTGGGTTTAGCACCTCGTATGTATACGGGTCTAATGAGACTACTAGTCTCGCGCGCGCAAAGTACAAATCATTTTCCTCACGTAACCAACCGACCGTATTTTCGTGATTTTTTACCGGCGGTTTTCTCTTTTTATTCCTCCTCTTTCATCATCTTTTTCTTCGAATTCTTTAGCTCTCTCTCTCTCTCCGGATATACTATGGCGCGCTAATGAAAAACCGTAAGCACTTGGCCGCGATAATAATAATAATATATCGTATAGACGTATGTCGTAAAAAATATAGCGTTCTTCGGAAACTCGAGTTTTTTTCGCCGCCGCCGCCGCCGCCGCGACCTCGTCGTCGTTTTGGTTTTGTCAAATTCGATTTTGAAACGTCTCTGCCGAACAACGAGAGAGGAGTAACTCTCTCCGTAACGCGCTCAATTCGGTCCGGATCGAATATTATTATCGCGCGCGCGTCCGCTGAAAATCGCGTCGAAAACATAATATCATGATACTTTTCGACGCGTCCGTATCGCAATTTATCGCAGTGTGCACTGTCTATTCGACGATTTTATTCCGAGTTTATTACGAGCTTCTTCGCAAACGTTTCCGTTTTTATAATTATTCTAATTACCATTGGTATCGATTAAATGGACGTTTTTTGAAAAACAACATTTATTTCACGTTTAAGAACATCGTGTTCCCGTCGGACTGCAGGGAACGAGATCATTTTTCCCACTAGAAATCCGCGGTTACAGCGTTTATATATTTCGAAAATCTCCAAAGGACGCGTTTCCTGATTTCTTTCGCTCGTTTATATAATATATTTATTTAATCATAACCAGGGCTCGGGACTTAAAGCATTTGCTTATTTTTATGGATTGACTTAAAATGTAGCAGAGTGCTATAGAAGTGTATGTCATGTTACAACACGTTCAATTTTGAAATTTGAGAGTGCTTTTTTTTGCTTTTTTCGGTGATTTTTCAAAAAAATGCTTATTTCCAGTTTTTCTGATAATTATTTGCTTTTTTGACCAGTTTTTATACTTTTTTATGATTTTCTACTGCAAAGTTGTTAAATATTGTTAAAGTTATAAAGATTTATTTTTTATTTTATTGTTTTTTTTTTTTCAATAAATAGTTTTGCTTAAATTTAAGTTTTTTAAATGCTTATTTGAGTGCCTATAATGATGTTTTTAAGCGCTTTTTCAAGCGCTTATTTTAATGATTTTAAGTGCTTTAAGTCCCGAGCCCTGATCATAACTAAATATTTTTGATAAATCGATTTGAAATCTAAGTTTTCTGGCGATTGTCGCGAACCTCCGTGTCATTAAACGCGTATACAAAAATTGCGTACTCATTATCTAACAATAATAAAATTTTGAAAAAAACATCATCGTTCCGATCAATAATTATTATAGTCGAACTCGGTTATCTCGAACTTAACGTTCGACTCGCGAAATCGTCGACTTTTTCTCCGGTCCTTGGTATTTCACTTCGAATATTTTCGCGGATAACTCGAAGTTTTGAGCTTTATTATAAAATCGTGATGTTATTCCCTCGTGTATGAATTTGAACATCGAAAATGAGGTCATCGGTGGTTTATCATCCAACTGTGGTCGACTACACGACAATGCACGCACTTTTTTAAAATTATAACATATCCTCACAGAATTCATAACATATAAATAATACGTATAGTATAGTAAATATGATATTTTGTACCGTTTTAAACATTTTTAATTTGGACAACTACGAGTATATGAGAACATTATTTTTTCGGGGGATGGCTTCAGCCCCAAAGCCCCTCCGCCCCCCCCCCCCCATGGGGTGCGCCACGCTGTACTCGGGCGAATAAATCGACTCGGACGACGCGTTTTTTTTTTTTTTTTTCTCGTCGCGCAACAACTGAACTATGTGCCGACCGCTGCTGACACGTCGTAACCGTTAACGATTTACCGTCTACGTTCGATTATAATACGGCTTCGGCGATATACGTATGTATATTTCGATAATAAATCCGTTCGTCCTCGACCTTAGCGTTTGTAAACAAATAAATTTCGCGTCGCCGCCGCCGCTGCGGGGTTCTGCGTCAAAGGGGTTGGCCGCGATGCAGAAGATAAGCTCGTTGGTTTTTTATTTCCGATCTAAAAAACGAATAACCCTTTTTCTCCCTCCGGATAAATACGCGCCGCGCATCTACGACGACTGTACGTTTCGTCGTCGTATTTTAATCATTCGCCGCCGCCGCGCCGTCCGTACATAATATACGCGATAGTGTGCAGTATATTATTACATTGTATACGAACGTTTTGGATCGTTTAAATTTCGCGCCAGTCGCAATAAAACAGACCAATCGTTATTATAATAATAATATCATGGTGTATTCTAGTCGATAAAAAATAAAATAAAGCGGCAAATCCCCGAACGCGCGACGACGCGTCTATATTACAATATATTGTCTAATATGTTTCGATTTCGAAAAAAAAACGTTTCGTAAACGAAAACGTATTAAATCGTTTAAATAAATATAATAAAAATAAACGTTTAGACACGTCTGTATATTATATTATTATTAGGGCCCGGATTTAAATGCACTTAAAACCATACAGATATGCTCTAGAAAATAGCCAACAATGCCTTTAAAAAATGCATTTTACCACAAAAATGACCTTAAAAATGCCCTTAAAAAATACAATTTACCACAAATATGACCTTAAAAATGCCATATATTTTTTTTTTATACAAATTATAATTTATAAATGAGACATAATAATTATTTTTACACGACGATCTACAGTCAATAATAAATTAAGATAAGATAAAAACTAAATCGAAAAAAAAAATTGACAATGTGTATGGAAAAACCCGATAAACCTTCTTTAAATATCAAGAAAATAATTTATCTTGAGATAATTTTTTTAAATAGTCCAAGTTTTATATCTACATTGAACAAATATGCATTAAAACCAACAAAATGACCCAATAATGCTAAAAATGCCCTAAAAATGTAAAAACGTCGAAATATGCAAAATAAAATTTGTAGTTTTCAAACCCTCGTTACATGAAACGAATTATGTACTTAGAAAGCATTGTAGTGTATATGCACTTTGCATTGAAATCCGGGCCCTAATTATTATTATTATTACCACTGCGAAAAACGACCTGAAAATATTGTCGAATAAAATGAAACGAAATAACTTTAGTAACGTGAAAATATAATATATAAAAAAAAAGCGACTTGTTTTTATCGTTTACAATAGTAAGACTCTAAAAAAATTTATAAATATTACCTATAAACATATCATATTTCAAACGTGATTTTCGTAACACTGATGACCCACACTTTTAAATAATATTTTTATAATATTTTCACGTAAATCAACTCGATAGATTAGTGCCGATTGAAAAAAAAAGTGCATCGACTTTCTAATTATTATTATTATTATTATAACGTGTGTAATACGCGGCGCGAAAAGAAAGTCGAAAAAATCAAATTAAAAAGAGACGTAATTTTTTGTTTTTTTTTTTTTTTCAAAGATATAACTAGAAATTCTAAATTCTAAATCGTCAGTGGCCCGTGTTGTATAAATTCAGCAGAGATATGCAAAAAAAAAAAAAAAAAACTATTTTTTATAAGCAATTTTTTTTAAAAAACATCGAAAAAAAAGGACTTGATAAAATTTAATATTTGAATTCATTGAAACGTGACACGAGTGTGTTTTCACACAGCACTCGACTGCTAGTTTTAATGTTAATCCGAAAAAAAATAAGCAAACGCTGCGAGTCCCGAACCCCGGTTATATATTATAACATATCGAGCCGTTGATTATAATATATAATATTTTATAAACGAAAAAAACAAAAAATAACGCGAGCGGTTTTTTTTTTCCAATTTAAAGTATACCTATTTTCATATGTTTAACAATACGCTTTTTTTTTCTTTTTTTTTTTTCGTCAAACTACACAAAACACGCGGCCGCGTTATGTACGTATACGTCATAATATTGTATCATATCGAACGCGCTGAAAACACGAATTGAAAAATTCGAAACATTTACATAATATAATATTATGTACTACTCGTATACTGCTATTATATCGGTTTTAATTTCCTTTTTTTTCCCCTGTCTTTAGACACAAAGGAATCGTGTTTCTACGGGTCGATCTACATTTAAAAAACAAAAAAAAACTATAATATTATGTTACCTACCTTGGACGCGTCATACGACATTTTATTCACACAACATTCGTCGTGTACACAGTTTTTTTTTTTTTTTTAAAGTATATATTATAATTTATAATATATTTTCGGCGCGTGTACTGCAGTGTGTTTAGAGTAGTTAAAATATTCTCTCTCTCTCTCTCTGTTTTGCTTTTCTTTTCTTTCCGCTCTAAATGTGTTTTTACAAAAAAACAAAAATAATGATAAATAAAATTCGGAATCATTAAAAAAAAAAATAGAGAAAAGTTTAAAATACTTAACGTTCGAGCAAAAAGTGCAAGACAAACAGGGGAGGGGTGGGGGGCGGCGATTTATCCGACTGTAGAGAGAAAGGCCTCAAAACAACGACGACTATAATAAAACAATTCATTCGAAAGGGCATATATAACGAATAGTTCCTCCCGAACGAAACGGCGCGTTTTGTTTTTAGCCGCGTGGTTAAAAATTCAATCAATCGTTGAACAACAACAACGACAATTATTATTACTCTGATCACACCGCGAAGCCGATGTTTTTTTTTTTTTTACACCATTTCTTTTAAACGTCGTCGTGGCCGGTCGAAATCGTTTCAAAACGATACTAGTGTAGTTATGCGGCGCTAAAAAACACACGGTCGGCCAATAATAAACGTGTTTTCGTACACTTTTTCTCTCACAGCTCGGTTCCGACGACGTCCGATAGATACTTACACGTCGAGTAAAAATTAATGCGTTTTCAAAAAAATCACAAGTGTCGATCATTCGATATACGTGTTTTTACCAATTTTTCTTATCTATTCGTATTTCCGAAAAACGCGCGTTCAATTCGATCGATATTTCGCATTTTTCAAAAAGTTCAATTAGTTAATAAAAGATAATATGTAATTTTCAACACATTTTTTTTTCTCGTGAAAAAAATGCTAAATTTAAAAAAGTGCTCCGACCGATGCACAGTAGAAGTGTTAAGCTGTCCAAAACTGTTTTCAAAATTTCTCTAAGATTATTACAAAGTACTACCGTTTTTTTTGGAAGTCGTAAAGGTCTTTTCGACGAAAAATTGACGTGGCTTTCATAATGCCCTTATATATACACGATCGTTCCGAAAAAGTAGACGACGCGACCCCACCAGATCCCTCGGAAAACTCGTCGCGTCTAGTGAAAGTCGTCCGACAAACCGCGTTGGTAAAAACACGTCCTCGCGACGACCTTCTTCCATTAATTTTTACTCGTATTTTTCTCATCGCACCGCACGTAATATTATAATAATATTATTATATGTATAAACGCGTCGTCGGCATTATTGTGTGTATGACTTTGTTTCCTCCCCGAGGAATATCGATACAATTTCCTCATTGAGGAAGCGATTCGGCGACCGAGAACAACAACGGACGTACGCGGAATTATCGCGATTATATCGATTATTTTCGTACGTTTTTTTTTTTTTTCATATTTTACGAAACGATTAGTAAGCGTACACACGCACACACACACGCACACACGGCGTAGTAATCCTTTGCGCGGACATTGGACGGGGGGGGGGGGCCGGGCGTTTTGTTTTTTAAGTTTAAACGGGCGAAATTAATAATGACGAAAAAAACACGTTGTTTTACGTGTGTTTTTTTTTTACCGCCGCCGCCGCCGCCGCGTGTGCGCGCGCGTATACGTATCGTTCGGGTCGTTTTTTCAAACCGAGTCGAATAATATTAAAAAGTAGACGTTCGTTTTTTTTTTTGTTTTTTACGTCTCTCGATTATCAGATATTATAATTAGCGATGATTTACAAAAAAATCGCCGTCCATCGAATTATTTATTTTTAGTTTTTTTTTTTTTTTTTTGAAAAAACGACCCGAACCGAGATGGGAGAAAAAAACGAAATCGTCGTACTTACCGATCTCGAAACGCCCGGCTCGGCGGCGAAGATCGCGAGAATCGTGGCGATCGCGACCATCGTCTGGCGGCGGCGGAAAGTTGCCATGGCTGCTGCGGCGGGGCTGTGCGGTAGATCTGGGCCGGCGTACGTCCGTGGAATGACTGCGCGCGAGCACCACGGGGTCGGCAAACGCGAGATATCGGACCGCTTTTCCGCGAGAGGGTCGGGATGATCGACTCGCGGCCGGCGGGACGGGCTCGCGCGCGCGGGGCGCCGGCAGGGCTTGCGCGCCGCGCTAGGTGGCGCGGCGACGACGACGGCGACGGCGACGGCGACGGCGACGGCGACGGCGACGATTCGAATTGATGAGTTGCGGTTATCCGCGGTCTACGACGACGACGACCAATTACGGCGACGGCGACACGTAGGTATGAATCCGGAACGATATCGCGTAATATATATTCTCTCGCGGCGATAATTGCGTTTTGCGTTTGTAGACAGAGAGAGAAAAACGAAATCGATTTTCACGCGGCCACCGTGTGGAAAATCAAAAACGCGCGTCGCGTTCTCTCGGCGCCACCGGGACGATTTGCGGGCCGAGGTAAAGATTTTCCCGTGTTAATTAACGCTAGTATTAATAAGAAAATACAGTCGATAATACGTAATTCGAAACGTTCGGTAATTTCCTCTTGAAAATCTCGCGGTGATTCCAATAAAAACCTTCTTCGTTCCGAGTAGGTACGAGTGCCTCCGGTTCTTAGGCGCCTCCCAAACCATAAGCTAAAAATTGAAGATTGTCCGTTTCAAAATTAATTTAGCCTATATTGGTATTCTTTACTTCCTCGTGGCTCGTACCTCGAAAGTTTTTTGATTTTTTTTGTAATTGTCTTCATAAAAAGCTTCATTGGATCTGTAAATAATTCGATTTTATAGTAAAACGTACAAATTATTATGGGAATTAAATTACGAAAATGATATTATTAAGTATGACATAATTTGTAGAATAATAGTCATTATCGCAGGGGCGGCCCCTCTCTGTTGTTGCGAAATATTTCTCAAATAATTATTGTATGGATACACTAGACTTGGATCACTGAATTAAGTTGTTCGTTATTTTTTTGATTATTCGTTATACTAATATTTATAGACGAGGTATTTAGAAGCTCAAATTTTTATAAATTTACATAATTTATTCTTCCGATCGGTTCCGCGAATCCGTCAAGTATTTAAGTCATAGTACTAAAAAATTTCTGTAGTAATACAAAGATCAAGTAATAAATATATTATTAATTTGGGGCCTCTAAATAAATCCTCGCACACGGGCCTCAGAATTCATAATTGCGGCACTGGGTACACTCGGTATAGTGAGTCGAAATTAAATTTTAGGAAAAAAGTGGCCACTAACACGTGACAATTCAAAGTTGTTTCGTCCGTTTGACGCTGTATAATAAATAATAAGAAAATACAGTCGATAATTCGATAATTCCAAACGTGTTCGGTAATCGTTCGAAGTAAATGCGCGCTCGTCCTCTTGAAAATCTCGCGGTGATTCCGATAAAAACCTTCTTCGTTCCGAGTAGGTACGAGTGCCTCCGGTTCTTAGGGGCCTCCCACCAAACCATAAGCTAAAAATTGAAGATTGTCCGTTTCAAAATTAATTTAGCCTATATTGGTATTCTTTACTTCCTCGTGGCTCGTACCTCGAAAGTTTTTTGATTTTTTTTGTAATTGTCTTCATAAAAAGCTTCATTGGATCTGTAAATAATTCGATTTTATAGTAAAACGTACAGATTATTATAGGGATAAAATGACGAAAATGATATTATAAAGTATGACATAATAATTTGTAGAATAATAGTCATTATCGCAGGGGCGGCCCCTCTCTGTTATTGCGAAATATTTCTCAAATAATTATTGTATGGATACACTAGACTTGGATCACTGAATTAAGTTGTTCGTTATTTTTTTGATTATTCGTTATACTAATATTTATAGAGGAGATATTTAGAAGCTCAAATTTTTATAAATTTACATAATTTATTCTTCCGATCGGTTCCGCGAATCCGTCAAGTATTTAAGTCATAGTACTAAAAAATTTCTGTAGTAATACAAAGATCAAGTAATAAATATATTATTAATTTGGGGCCTCTAAATAAATCCTCGCACACGGGCCTCAGAATTCATAATTGCGGCACTGGGTACACTCGGTATAGTGAGTCGAAATTAAATTTTAGGAAAAAAGTGGCCACTAACACGTGACAATTCAAAGTTGTTTCGTCCGTTTGACGCTGTATAATAAATAATAAGAAAATACAGTCGATAATTCGATAATTCCAAACGTGTTCGGTAATCGTTCGAAGTAAATGCGCGCTCGTCCTCTTGAAAATCTCGCGGTGATTCCGATAAAAACCTTCTTCGTTCCGAGTAGGTACACTCGGTATAGTGATTCGAAATTAAATTTTAGGAAAAAACTGGCCACTAACACGTGACAATAATTCAAAGTTTCGTCCGTTTGACGTTCCAAGTACATATTCGCCAAATGTATTTGTATTCTTATAATCTTTTTGTTTATTAAATTTAGCTTATTATAACTATAGAATTATTATTAAACAACAACAAAAAAAAAAACGAAACTTAATTCGACGAAGCAGAAAACCGTTAGGGATTTCTTCGAAAAAAAAAATAATCTCTTATAACAATAATTTAATTTACATAGTATAATTATTACATACGTATATTTAGTTTAATTTAAAATCGATAAAACAATAACTCTAATATGTACCACCTGATTGTAATTTGTAATGCTCTCTCTCTCGGTAATTCGAACAGTCCCGTCGACTTTGACTGTAATAGAAAATAAAAAGCTTTCGATAATAATAATAAAACAAAAACCGCCGACTCGTTTTGATTTTAATATGCTTACTTACCAAATAAACACGCGCGCACACATAAAATACAAACGAATAGAATTTTGAGTAAAAATTTTTCCGAAAACACGTTTTCTCTCCGCCGCCTGTCCGACGACTTGACGTACAAGTTCTTTTAAAACATTATCAACTGCACTTGGTCTAACTCAGTTGGCGTTCGATATAAAATACGCTCAAAGCCATACGGCTCGGTAAAAAATACGAATTAAAATCAAAAAGATGTACTACTTGGCGTTCGAATCGCGATGGAAAAATTAAATTCCACCAATATAATATTGCCGAGTGCCGCTTCGGTCGCTTCGAATGGTAAACGATCGAGGACGCCGCGCCGCCGCCGCGCCGCAGATACTCTTTTCAGATCAGACGGAGGAAGCGAAAGTCCGGAGCGATTTGCGCAAACAACCGTTCGTCCTCGTAGGCGAGTTTCGGCTCCTTCGCCGGAGACGTGTCCTGCGACAAACGTACGCACCCCGGTGTGAAATATTGTCGTTTCGTCGCGATCCTTTCGACTCGTCCGAGACTATAATATAATCATCGCCGTGAGCAATTTTGTCGTCCGCCCGAATTCCGCAATAATACTAAATCGACCGTTAATTTACAATTCGTTAAATAACCACGCGACGACGACGGGAAATGGCTCGTACAAAAGTCTCGTATAAACTCTCTCGGGTCGCGAAACACGAAATTACTACTCGTTTCTGAAAAAGAAAATATCTACTACCCTTACTATACGAACCTCTTTGTTGCGTTAAATTTAAAATTATTATCTTCGAGTATTTTTATAGAAGAAGAAAAAAAATAAACGGAAAAACGGCAAATAGTGTTACGTCTTTTTAAAATACCTCCTGCGGAACCTAATTTTTTATTTAATTACATTTTCGATAAACTTTTTGCCGCGGATTTACTATCCGAAAGTTTGATCGCAAAAAAAAAAAACAACAAAAGTATAAAATAATTTGCGAAAAAACAATTCTCCCGAATTCCGAAAACGTTTACAAACAGAAATATGTATTTCGACGGATTTCGAAAATTGTACGCGCAAGATCGTCAAAAAACAAAGGTTGTTTCGAATACGCCGTCGTCGAAATGGAAAATCTCCATTTCGTAAGATAAAGTTTTGTCGTTCGAGCAGACGAGAGAATACATATTATTGTGGTGATAAATATTAAAATAGCGCGACGAGCTTTTGGAATTCGTTTTTGTGGTTCGGACGGGGCAAAATAATCACTCGATAGTAATATAATATTAATAGTAGGCGAAGTAGTGAGTAAACACAATAGGACGAATAGATTTACAAACGGTTTTGCGGTTCTTTTACGACGACGACGTGTAAGATAAAGTTTCGTCGTTCGGTCGTCGAGCAGACGAGAGAATACATAATATTGTAGTGGTAAATTATAACAGCGCGACGGGCTTTTGGAATTGGTTTTTTTGTGGTCCGATCGGGGCGGGCAAACGTATTCAAAGAGTAAAAACTAAAAATAATCACTCGATAGTACAGCAGGGTGTTTCAAAATGATACATTCGATTTTAGTAGACTATAAATATTGTTCCTGTAATTTGAGGTAAACGAAGCATTTGAAAGGTGAGGTTATCGAGTTTAGTTATGCAGTTTAGTCATGTGACGTAACTTAATTAGTTGTTATCGAAATGTCGACTCGACCGATCAATGGATCGGTCGCTAATGACGCTACATTTTGTCCATCGCCGGATCCTAACAATCTGTGATTTTTTTCTCTAGGGTTACATAAAAAGCATTTTTTACGTACCTCCCCTTCCAAAAGATCTTGACGAATTGAAAAGTCGCATTACACGGACGCCATCAGCTTGGTTACAGTCGACATGCTTCGACAGTGTTTATGAGGAATTTGAATGTCGCTTAGATGTGTGTCGTGCAAGTAAGGGGGGTAATATAAAAATTTATTTTAACATTATTAATCAAATTTTACAGTGAATATGATTTTTTGAAATCGGATGAATCATTTTGGTAGTAGGCGAAGTAGCGAGTAAACAATATGGGACGAATAGATTTTTTACAAACGGGTTTTGCAGTTCGACCACAACACAACACAATACGACGTCACACTCGTTTGGACTCGTAGTTTATTTCACGATTACGTAATCCGAGCTAGAAAACGTTAAAACACGCGCACAAGTCCGTAAGTAGATAATATTATCTACGTAATAATAAAAGAAAAAACACCGTAAAACATAATTAAAAAAAACCCCGTCGAAAGACGACTCTGGA
The DNA here is from genome assembly GCA_948098885.1 of Drepanosiphum platanoidis. Lineage (NCBI taxonomy): Eukaryota > Metazoa > Arthropoda > Insecta > Hemiptera > Aphididae > Drepanosiphum > Drepanosiphum platanoidis. The sequence continues at coordinate 7,511,128 of OX402542.1, read as the reverse complement.
CACGGCGCGGCGGCGGCGTAGTACCTGTGGGTTTTCTTTATGTACGACGACGACGACGACGGCGAAAAGGGATCGAGAAGAAAACGAGAATGGGTAGAAATTAGTTTCGTTTTTAATAACGTCGTCGTACGAGAACGCCGCGGACAAACGTGTGCGCCGCGTATACTAATCGCGGGGATATTATGTCTATGAGATTGCGTTTCGTTTTCCCGGTGCAAACACTAATAATAATATAATATTACACGAGGCCTTAGACCGCGGCGGCATAATATCGCGCGCGACAGACAGACATGTGTGTTTGTGTTTCGGAAACAGTCGTCGACGCGAATTCGAGAGAGAGAAGAAAAAAAAACGCTCACTCGTTTATATTAAACGCGCGCGTCGTCGTAAGCTCGTATTTTTCGATTACGCGCTACAATACTGCCGTGTGTACGTCTCTGCACAGTTACTATATTATAGTTTGTCTCTCGCGCGCGTTTCGTCACTCGTTTCTCGCAGTGCATTTTTCTAAAGACATTTTCACTGGGCGACATCAAAATATATTTTTTTTAAGTATAAAGTCAAATATAATGTGATAGAAATAGTTCAAGGTCACCCCTCATAGTTATTATTATAGGGCCCGGAATTATATGCACGAAAAATGTACGAAATATGCATGCATTTATGCACTGAATATCATTAAAATATGCACTTTAAATATGCAAAAATATTTTCTCCAAATTCAGCAACATATTTACGAACAGACGATTGTACTTTGGACATTTTAATTTAAGAAACACAAATAGTCCAACACTCGAACGAATACACAATATCCGCGAAGCACTGTCGTATAAAAACTAAACCATTAGTCCATTTAGGTACATACTAGGTAGGTACTAGTTTTTCGTTACCAAATTTTATCGTAGTAATAAACTTTATCTTATCTTATCAAATTATACTTCATGATACACTGAATTGACGTAAGTCTTGCGCATAATAATACTTCATACTATTTTTTTTCTATATATGCATTATATTTCAGAAAATTGCTGAAATATGCACAATAATTTAAAATGGTCCAAATATGCTGCAAAAATATGCCAAATTTAATTTTGCATATCAACACATTAGGTTGAGATTCAAATTTGTATCTTACCTAGCTACTTTTTAGATAAATAGATAGAAATATGCAAATGCATACAATTCCGGGCCCTAGTTATTAAAAATAAATCTTAACGCTAATATCAAACGGTAAAAATTAATAAACTGAGAAAAAAATGTTGTAATTAATTTAAATGAAACATAATAGAATTTTTTTTCTACGTCCTCTGAATGTTATAATTTTTCTACATTTTGATAAATAACCACTTATTTTACTATGTTTATATTATAAATTGAAAGCATATTATATAATTAATAATAATATATATGATTATTTTTTAAATAATTAAAAAATTCTTCTTTTGAAAATTGTGTCGCCCCCACGTTAAAAAAAAAATCTATTAACTTGGCGACAAAGTATGACACCGCTGGGCGACATTTGTGTCGCCTAGTTTACTAGTTTAAAAAATGCACTGGTTTCTCGTGTACACAGTCCACTCGGAAAAGCATAATATTATATAAAATATGTTTAAAGAATAACACTCGTATACGTAATAGTAATAATAACAAAATATTATTATAAATACTAGCCGACCTGGCAAACGTTGTTTTGCCATAATATAATATTATTTCTAGTGAATTTCGTAGTGTAAAAAATAACCAACTCGTCGTAAGTATGCGCGGTGGGGAGGGGGTGGCGTCTATAGAGAAATAACGTTCTTCATTTTTAACCCATTTTACCCCCTTAAGGGTTGAATTTTGAGAAATATAAGTGTCACGATCAATCGTGTAACTTATTTCACATCATAACAAAGGCCGATCGGTGTGTTGAATAAATACGTGTATCGATCGACGAATTATTCGTTATTTACTCGAATCGGTCGCGCTCGAAATCATTGTTATAATATTATCATAAACGAACGACGACGCTAATTTAAATGTAGCTTTGCGGGCACTTGCCAAACAATAACAAAAAACCCCGTCACGCGAACTGTATTGACAAATTGTTTTGCGTAAAAAGTTTTTAAATAAAAAAAATTCGATATTTATAAGATTATCGTCAGATGTGACTGATATCTCTGAAGCAGAACTTTTCAGAGTCAAGCGAGAAATGAATTGGTTTTACAAAGGAGTGTTTTTCCGCCGTGTACGTTCGTATTCTATTCTTTTTTTCTTCCCCCGATGCAGGAGTGCTTGGAAAGTTTTATGCAGTTCCCCATCAGTTGAATGGAATTTCGACATCGGTATAATACTCTCTCTCTCGAGAAGAAGAAGAAGTTGTCATTCATATTTTATCGCGTTCGAAAACGTCAACGAAAAGGACGAAACGAAATGTGACGAATTTCTCAGCGGTAAGAGTATACTTGTTTTAGCTAAAGTCGATTTTAGATATTTTACGACGATTTTGAACGAAATCAACCCCGAAATCGCTCGTTTTAGAGTCTCGTCTAAATAGTGTTTATTTCCTTATCGTATTTTCGTACCCAATATTAAAATAATTTCGTCGCGCCTAACGTGATAACATTATAGTCGAGTCGGCGTGAAAACCTAATAATCTTCCTTTTTTTTAGCAATAAAACGATAAATCGATTTATTAAGTACCTATAACGATAATGGATTAATAAAAACACCACATATCTACAACATAGACATTTATACATTTTATAGACCGAAAAAAAAAGAAAAGCCGTCAAAATCGTCTGCTAGGATTTTAGAAAGAGCCGAATAATAATTTTGAAAACTACTTGCCGCACACTATATTTTAACGATAATGATTGAAAAATATAAAAATCTATTAAAAGTAAAAACGATATAAAATAAACAAAAATAATAATACGAATAAAAGTCATTACGTTATGAAAAAAATGTATATATTTATAATACCAGTGGAGTGGTTAGAGGGGTTATAACCGCGTTCGAAATTGCTAAATATTCAAATACTACGTATTATTATAAATATCGTATACCGTGTAAAACACGATAAAACTCGACAAGTGTGTGTGTCGTTAAAAATTCATATTTTTTATTTTCTCTTTCGAATTTTACGATAACGTATATTGTTTTTAGTTTTAGTGCGGAAACTTGTCAAAGGTCTGGACGAAAATCATACTATCCATCGTCTTTGTCTAGTCATACAAGTCGAAGACGTCATATCTGTGAGTAGATTTTTTTGGTTTTTTTTGCCGCGGGCTCAACGCCGATATTATTCTTTTCTATATTGAAATCTTTTTCGATCCGGCCGGCCGGTAGTTTTCGTTCGTCGCGGTTTCGTTTGAACAGGCGTTTTTATAATAATAATTATCGCTCGCAGACCAGACGAAACGGAAAGATCACCGCGTTCGTTGTCGCGGGCGAATCCGAGTGATTCCGCTCTACTCTATAATATACTAGCTGAATATTACCCGTCCTTGCCGGGTTTAAGTATGAAAAATGTGTATTGCCCAAATAATAATAATAATTGACATTTTCCCGTCATCAGCTGACTGCTATTATTATTTAATAGTTTATTAAACAAACACACGATATGAGTTTAGTATAGTAATAACGATATTTTACATGTAAAAATTTATTTTTACCGATTTACCTAACTGAATACCGGCTTTTAAAGTTTTTCCCGGTATAATGAGGGGGTAAAAGCGTCAAGTGCTAAATGTTATTATATTTATAGTAGACCAAATTCCATACTCGAAGCTCGAGCGGTACCGGCCAGGCGAATTTTTCCATTTTCACCCTTTTAAGTTTCTAGTTTCACCTCTTTAAACCCCGGTAGGGGTGGACTTTGGAAAAATCCTTTCTCAATGGGCGTCGATACAAAACTACCGACCAAATTTCACACCCATAGCTTCAGCGGTTCTGGCCAGGTGATTTTTTTCTAGTTTCACCCTTTCACCCCTTTCAACCCCCTTGAGGGTCGAATTTCACAAAACTAAGTTTATCGACAATGTTTATTCGCGTTACACAGTACGTATACTTAATTTCAGAACGAACGATTTCCGTTTTTGCCGTTTTTAACCCCCTTAGGGGTGGAATTTTCAAAAATCCCTTCTTAGTGCGCGTCTACGCCATAAGAGCTATCTTCGTGCCAAATTTCGACACGATCGGTCCAGCGGTTTGGGCTGTACGTTGATTATTGGTAAAGTACACTTTCTCTTATATTATATAGAGATTATGCGACAAATGAGAGACGCGTGTTTACGTAAAATGTGTAAAACCGTGTGAACGGCAAGCTCTCGACAGACGATAACGTTATTAGGACGATATATCGTCGTCGTCGTCGTCGGTCTGTTGCTATTGTTTCGACGAAAAGTGTGCGCCGCCGTACGATTATCGTCACGTCGTTGTTGTAAAATATAAAACGAAAATCCACACGTCACTCTATAAATCGTCAAAAATATCAAACCGTCACAGCGGTTACACGGCCAATGTTTTTGTAATTTTACGTTTTAAAAGACGAAAAACCTTTGGTTTTATCTCATCGGACGTTCCTTCTGATTGACACGAACGATCACGGAAAATCACGAGTGTTTCATCACTAGAGCTAGGATTTTAATGACCTAAAAAATGCTTAAAATAAACAAAAATTAGTTTAAATACACAAAATGAACGTAATATTTGTAATATTACGTAAAAATGACCTTAAAAATGCAATAAAATGGAAAAATGCAAAAAAATGCAAAATAAAAATTACATATTCTACATTGTTATATCACGAAACAAATTTAGTTTTTGGTTAGAATTGTATAGCACTTAAAGAAAAAAAATGCAAAAGTCACCAAAATCCTAGCTCTGTTCATCACTATTCCAATAATTGTTGTCTTTGTGCGGGAACTCGCGCGCGCGCGCGCATCGGAGAGATTGAACTTTTTTTTCTTTTCCGCTCGACGATTCTCCATAATCCTTCCGATAGTTTGTGAATCGGGTCCGGCTTGTTGATTAACAAAGTTTTGACCGTGTGGTTGACAGTCGGCGGTTTTGAAAACCGCCGTTCACGCGTTGGCGACTGCGGGGGCCGATTGGCAATTTATTAGTCCGGAGGCGGCTTATTTTCCATACGAAACGACGAGTTCCGTCCGATCGGCGCGCTCGGAAAAGAAGGAAAGAAAAATTGTGAATCGTTTTTTTTTTTTTCACGGTATACGCGGGAAATATTCGCGGCCGTTCGAAAACAACACGCTCGTCTGATGACCGCGAACGTTCGCGAAACGTCAAAAGTTTAGCGCGCGCCGAGGAGGACGGAGCGAGGCGCATATTATTATTATTATTATTGTTAAACATCGCGTTTTTCATTTGTTTGTTTTCTCTTTTTTTTTTTCGTCGAGATTTCTTTTGATGAAAATATCGCACGCGCAGCAAACATTAATCCTAGGCTTTAATAATATACGTATTCCGTCATTCCTGCTCAGGAATTTATAATCATATAATAACGACGACGCCGCCGCCGCCGCCGCCGCCGCCGCTCGTATTTCGCCGAGGTACGCGCGAACCGAGACGGATGTCCAATCCTCAGGTCGCCGTCGGTTTCCCGTCGCTCTTTATTAAAACTATTTTCGTAACGCAAAAGAACAAAGTAAATACCCTCGCTCGACGAACACGAAATTCCTTTTATCGTTTTTTCTCCTTTTATCCCCGCCCCCCGCCCCGACGAGTTATTTAAAGCGAAGAGACTCACAGATACACAACGCTCTTTGTTCGATATACGTACTCGAGGTATACCTTTGAAATATCGCGATATTATTTATTTCTTTATAATAATAATTATATTATTTCGTAAAATGTTTTCTCGTCGGAAACGCGCGTTTTCTTATTTTTATCAGCGTGATTTTTCCTCCTCTTTCCCCCCGACAGCGTAAAGAACGGTCCGTCGTCGTGTAACGACGATGTTACGCGCGAGAGGTCGCGGGTTGTTTTCGTTTTTCAAGCCTCGACGGCTTGAAATCCCGTACTCGACTCGTTTATTTTAGTAGATTTCTACTTATTTTCTCTCTAAAAATTCGATCTTGCCCGGAGTATTATGTAAAAGAAAAGTGCTTAAATGTATACATAATACTCCTATTTTTTATTCTCAATTACATGAGTATTTAAACATATTTATTTTTTAGAAATGACGATATTTTTTTTTGCTCCCTCACGTTAAAATTTCTCCTCTTAAACTCTCTTCCCGAGGCCACTGTTCTTCTTCCTACTCAGTACGATCCTGTACTGAGTAGGAACTACTCCGTTGCTTTTGGTATAGCTCGACTGCAATAATAGGAACGGTAAAAGAAAAAATAAGAAATCTAAAAAATAATCAGGCAAGACCTATTTTTTTTTATTTTTATCTTCGTTTCGTTTGTTTCTTCTCTATTTCGCCGCCCTAGGATTTCGAGCAGTCGATCCGACATTGATAGGTTCCGTCGTTTCCTTTGAATTCTACGTGAACGACGACGTCCCGTTTGGCTGTCGAACACCTCGCCAAGACAACCGCTTCGTCGGTCGGGTGACCTGACCATATCGCGTCGGCTTTGCAAATCCTTTCCATCTGTTTCATACCGTTTTGCCTGCAAACACCGCGCGACGAAAACCATGTGATTTTTATCTCTCCAACCGCGTTGTCGCGGACGACGAAAACTTACGGAATCTTATTTCGGAGTCGTTAGCGTCTATTTTTTTATTTTTTTTGTCGTTTCAACGACTTTGGATTGTTTTTTTTGAAATCGTCATTCGAACGGGCCATTTCTGCTCGCGGAGACGACGACGACGGTAAAAATAAATGATTTCTATGGTTGAAAACGTCGAAACGCGAAGAAACGTCGAGAATAATTTTGCGCCAAGGTTTGGTACGCAATAAAAACAAAACAAAACGAAAGCAAAAAAATCGTTGGAGTTATATTGCGTTATTTTTCTATTTGTTGTTGTTGTTCCGTCGTCGGTCGACGACGACGTAGACGTAGTTTTTTTATTATTATTCCAATGTGCAAACTTTGCAACTGGCCGATATTTTATTTGAAAATATTAAAAAAGTTACGGTCGTCGTTGTTGCAAACAATAATATATCGTTGGAAAACATGATATTATCATGATATACGGGCGAATTAATCGAAAATAAACCGTCGGCCAATACGGCGCGGCGGCGGTGTTCCGGAGAATTCCGGCGAAATCGTTTTATATTCAATTAAATATAAAGCTCCTGGAAATCGAAATCAAACAATCGCGTGTTTTGAAAATTTCACGTCATTTTTCGCGATGACGACGAGACGACGTCCCTTTTTACGTCATTATTATATAATAATATAGCGTTGTTAATTCGGCGCAAGTACGACTCGACAAACAACAAAACGTGTATTGTGTGTATTTTGTAAACACGACGACGTGTACTCGCCTAAACAAATAGGGAAAAACAACCGATTTAAATTGTTTAAATTTTTTTTCTTTTCTTCTAAGGTCTGTGTAACGTTTGATTTTCAATTCTTTTCTTCTACTCTTATCGACAATGACCGCCCGTGGCTGACGCCGCGAAATAACAAAAAAATAAATCGGAACACATTTTTTTGGTCGTCCGAGAGATATTTCGATCCGAATCGTACGATAACGTGAAATATGTTTATCGAATAAAGCCCGAAGAAAACACGACGTGTTGTGTAAAAACTTGGTGGAAAAAGCGCATCCGAATCCGTCGCGCCGACGACGACGGCTGTTTTCACATTGAAATCTCCGAAAAAAAAACTCCATCGCTAGCGCGCTTTTCTCCGTTAGAAAGAGTGAAATACGTAAAAAACGAACACGACTGCGGCGAGATAAGAAAGGTGTAATATTTTCGTTTGCCTTCGCTCCGAAAATCGGTATTTTTATATACAGTGAAAACTCTTTATAACGAAACTCTTTACAACGAAAAACTCTATATAACGTAAATATTACATAATAATGGTTCGTTTGCTTTATAATCCATTAGTCAATTCATTCTCTATAACGTATTGTCACTCTCAATAACGAAAACATATTTTATGTTTCATAATACAATTTATGTGTTATTGTACTTATTACATACATAAATTATAAAAATAATCGGCAGTAATGCCGACATTTCCAAAAACGATTACATTCTTTCATCATCTACTTTTAATATCGTTATTATCGTAAAAATAACGATGTGTTTGATATATAATATTACATAGGTACATGCCTTTATACATAAATAATTAAAATTTTGTTTTTTTTTTAAACCCTCTCTATTACGAAAACTGTCTATAACGAAAGAAATCTCTTGGTCCCTTAAGATTCGTTATAAAGAGTTTTCACTGTATTATATTTTTCGGACCGTTTATACTCGATCTGACTTTTTGGTGTGCGATCGTCGTCGTCGTTTTTTTGAACTTTATATAAATACTTGGACAGAGTCTACTTTTGGAATTCGTGTTTGTTTAAATTTAAGCTTCGGTAATAGAGTTGGATTAAATCTACGCCTGTTTCTATGACGCGGGTAGGCACAATGATATTATTGTAAAAATACAAGTGTGTAGGTTAATTAAAAAATAAAAAAATCGTCGAGTACTCGACGACGAAATTAAATAGTCGTTTCGATTGATTTGTTGCGACGGCGACGACGACGAGTCGTCAGCGGACACTCGATAAATCCTACGAAAATAACGGCGCCTGATTAAAATGTTCGCCGAGTGCGCCTGGAAAGTTTGAATAATCTCGTGTTTTTTTTTTTTTTTTTGAAAAAATCTCCTAAGAGATATGAATATTAGTAAATTTAATAACGAAAAATTCGATTTTCGAACAACCGAAACTCGCGTCGCAAATTATTATGTAATTGCGCGAGTTCTAAATGTTACCTTTTCGATTGTAATCGAAATTTCCAGAAGATGTTTGAAAGAAAATTCAATAACTGTCCGATTTCGTAGTGAATATAATAATAATTTAATAGAGCGCGGATTTCTTTATGCAATCGCATGTGGTTTTATCCTTTTCGTTTTCGTTTTTTTTTTTTGGATTTCCTGTCAGTTTTGTCTTCACGAATCGTTCGAATCTAATATATTTTTACTTGGCATATTTCCGCATATTTAACGCGTGTCGAAGCGAACATTTTGAAGAAAAAACCGTACAAAATAATCATCCACACGGCATTTTTTAGTGATGGTTGCAAACTCAAAACATGACGTCGGATCGAAAGTGGCGAAACGAAATCAAAAACGAGCTTTCCGATAAAAATTAAGGCCCGGAAATTTAATAAAACGTTAAAATTTAGTAAGCGCTTTCTTTTTTCTTTTTTTTTTCATCGAGTGATAAATTTTTACGAGTCGTTTGATTTGTACATTTTAAACGATTATTTGCATCGTTTTCGATACTTTTTGCCGCATAAAAACCGGCGGCGGCGGCGCTCTAAATAACGTTGTTTTAGTCGGGCGTTCCCCCGGCCCGATTACGTCAACTGAATCGATTGATATTATTTACCTCGGCAAATACATAATAATCTATATATATAAAAATGGAGACAAAAAATTGGAAATTGAATCAGTTGAGAACGGCTGGGCCGATTTGGCTCAAATTTTTTTTAAATGATAGAGAATGTCGGGGAGCGGGTTTATAGCATAAATTATGGAGAAAATTAACCCTAAGGGGGTTAAAAGGGGTAAAAATGGAAAAAATTCTGAGTCAATGGAGCTTTGTGGTATTAAATTTTGTCAATAGTTTCATTTAATATAGCGGAGGCCCCATGGGAAAGGATTTTTCGAAATTCGACACCTACCGGAGTTAAAAGGGGTATAAGGGGTAAAAATGAAAAAAAAACTGATAAAATAAAAAGTTATACTGCACACGGGCGAAGCCGGGTTATTCAGCTAGTATAGTATAATATAGTAACGAAATAATTCCAATTTTAAAACTCGATTATTATTCCCGATATCGGCCGCGGGTTCTTCGCTTCTTCGCGCCGACTTGGACGGGACGTGCAATCAAATGTGCAATCAAAGTTTCCCTGCGAATAATAATATTGTTATTTCACAATCGGCCGCCGCCGCCGCCAATAATAACTAGTTTTCCGATAGACGTTATAATATTACAATATCGTAATAAAAACACGAAAAAAGAAGCGTTCGACAGAGAGTCATCGCGCCGAATTATTTGACGACGTCAAAGACATCCGCGAAAAAGCCGCAATAATATCCGCCTGGATCATCGTCATCGTCACTAATCTCGACTGTGTGATTATAAAGTTTCCGGTCCGACGGCGGCGGCGCCGAGGTAAAAACACTCGCGCGCACACATCTAACGAGGAGTGAAAAAAGAGAATGGGAAAAAAAAGGGTAATATTATTTGGTCTGGTGATTCTGGGAAACATCAAAGCCGGCGGCGGCGGCGCGCCGAGCATAAACAACCATTGTCGTCTAAATAATACGTATACACGTGTGCGCGTTCCGCCAAGTGGGTTGCAGCGAACAATCGCGGCGAAAAGTTTTGGACGAAAGGCCAATATTAGACAACTCGTTTGAATATGACGACGGCGGCGGCGGAAAAACCTGACACCGCCTCGTCGCGACGACGACAAAGCGTGCTCGATGTTTCGGTCGTCCCTGCCGATCGGCGTATTATGATATCGTGTGTCGTCGTCGGCTCGGATTTCGTCGGGACGACGACGATTTCCGACTAAAACTACTATAATCCCTGCTCGCGACCGATTTTAATAGCCGTATCGTACTTTCGACTCGAAATTTAAGGTGTTTTTTTGAAATCGATTCGTAAAAATTCCTCCGGCGTCCGATTTCCAACTTTCGGCCGAAAGGCCGTAACACGTTTGGGCACAAAACGATATTTTTACCTGAGATTCGGGAAAACGATTGGGAACACACGTTTAGGTACACTTTTTTTCAGACCCCAAAAAGCAATACAACGTTTGGGTAACATAATATTTTTAAAATAATACTTCGTTTGGGTACCAACGTTTAGGTGCACATTTTTTACTTATATACTTTTACATTTTATTTTTTAGAGCCTATTAGCGTTACCCAGGAGACACCACGAGGAGGTTGGCTTATATAATTCTTTGTCACTTTGTATCCGACGAAACCAGGCTTGACTCAAATGAAAACGACAACCTAATATTATACAGTTTTCGAAAACTTCTAATACACTGCATCATGGGCCGCTTTCTCATAGTCTAAATTAATTTTTTTAACGTTTCATGGAATTGGAAAAAATAATTGTTTTATTTTTAACCATACGTCAATATAAGCTTGTTGAGATTTAGTTTCCATAAAAACATATATAATTGGTAGATAAAATCCATTTATGTATACATGTTGCGCATTATTATCTATCGCATTACTATCGTAGATCACGTGTTTATAAAGTGTACCCAAACGTTCTCTGATTTACCAGGTAAAATTATAAAGTACCTTTTATTTTATGTGTCCAAACGTTGTGTCTATTTGTACCCAAACGTGTTGGCTTTTGGGTCAATGTGACCAAACGTTCCCGACCCGGCCGAAACACTACGAGTATTGAAGTCTCTCTCTCTCTCCACGGAGTCAATATAATAACTAGGGTTCGGGACTTATTGCACACAAATTGTAGGAAATATGCATGCACATATGCACTTAAAATAACCGAAATATGCAACTAAAAATTTACGAATCGATTTCAAAAAACACCTTAAACTTCGAGTCGAAAGCACGATACGGCTATTAAAATCGGTCGCGAGCAGGGATTATGGTAGTTTTAGTCGGAAATCGTCGTCGTCCCGACGAAATCCGAGCCGACGACGACACGCGATATCATAATACGCCGATCGGGAGGGACGACCGAAACGTCGAGCACGCTTTGTCGTCGTCGTCGCGACGAGGCGGTGTCAGGTTTTTCCGCCGCCGCCGCCGTCGTCGTATTCAAACGAGTTGTCTAATATCGGCCTTTCGTCCAAAACTTTTCGCCGCGATTGTTCGCTGCAACCCGCTTGGCGGAACGCGCACACATGTATACGTATTATTTAGACGACAATGGTTGTTTATGCTCGGCGCGCAATTTTTGTTCTGTAGATAACAGAGAATCTGAGAATCTTGAGGGACAAATTGACCCCTCATGGCTCACTTAAAAATTCTACTGAGGGGCAAAAATGACCCTCATGGCAGTCAACGTGTTAAAAAAAAAAACAAAAACTCAAAAATATGACTTTCTATAATACTATAGTAACAAAATATATATTTTATCGAGGACGAAAGTCGCCGTGTAATGATTATTTCTCCGATATTTGCGCTAATCGAGCTAATTCTATCGACAAAACGTAAAAAAAATAAATAAAAGCGGCGTTCAACACAAGGTTATGTCGACTTACAATGAAGAAGTTTGTACTGCGTTTCGATAGTTGGAATTTTCTTTTCGACCGCACGTTTTTGCTACGCGACAATATAGGACGCGAGATCCGTCGCGACAACTATAATATCGCGTTTATCGATCGATACGAACGCGTTATTAAAAAAAAAAAACAAGACCTATCGATCGTCGTCCGGGCGAACGCAGTTTTTTGGGAAACATTATTCGTTTATTATAATATCGACTCGAAAGAAACGTGTACGTGAAAAACAAAACGATTTCGCTAAAAATACATTTTTATTCATTTTTCTCGAGATCAAAAAACTTTTCGATTAATAATTATTATTATATTTTACGATTTACCCGTTTCTTTTTTTCGTCGGTTTCAATCGTTTTTTTGTTCGTAGTTTTTACGGACGACATCGACGTAAATATAATATATTCGGCTATAATTGCTCGCGAGCTAAATAAATAACGAAAACGATGGAACGAAAAACACGCTACCCGTCCCGCGTGACTCTTTCTCTCAAAAGAAAAGAAAACATATTAAACGAATTCTTTCGTTTCTTGAAATAAATTCGGAATAATTATATTGAAAGTCGTGAGTTTATTTTGGTCGATTTGTTTTCGCAACACGTAAGAAAATTATGGTGAAATCGGAAAAATGCAAATAATCCAAAAAGATTTGCCATCAGAAACTTAAAACCTATTTTTTTTTTTTTTTCATTTCAATTCAACTGATATTTATGCGCCAGAGAGTATTTGGTAGTCGCCTTTTTAATTTTTACCCGACGTTTTTTGAAGCGTTAATGAAAAATCAAGCGTAAAAACAATACATAGTTCGGTCGATCCGGTTTGTAACGAAATAGATTTCGGTCGTTTTCTCTTGGCCTCGAAAGCAGAGTTTTTTTTTAAAATCGTTACACGTGAGAGCATGCTACGTCGTTGTCCATAAAGGTAGTAGAACGACGACGTATAAAATGTAAACGGAGCTTTTGAAAAAAAAAAAACGAACGGACGGACGAACGTTTTAAATGGTCAAAAGCAATTAAAAGTTCGTACGACTTTATCGATGGAAAACAAACATAATATAGTGTACACATTATGTAATTGTATACTATAAAATCAAATCCTAGTCGTTCAATTACAGACGTTCGTTAAATGAAAAAAAAAAAGGAGGAAAATAGAAAAAAAACTCTTCGGTTTAGCATTTTTACGATAAAATCGAGGTAAAAGGACCTAAAAAGGAGCTAAAAAAAAAAAAAAAAATCACCACTCCGCGATGATATAATATACGGTTTATCGTGTGACGCCTACGGCGCGGCGGCGTTTAAAAGTTTTCACGTCGTCGTGTAATTTCGTTCGACTTTGATTCGGTTTTTGTATAAAACGAATGTTCGGTTCGTTTATCGTATAACAAAATAACGCGACGTTTTCTTTTTTTCTAATCATTCGCCCGAGAGTGATATTTTTCTACGGGTTTTTTATATAATTGTATACTATAAAATCAAATCCTAGTCGATTAATTACAGACGTTCGTTAAATGAAAAAAAAAAGAAGGAAAATAGAAAAAAAACACTCCGGTTTAGCATTTTTACGATAAAATCGAGGTAAAAGGACCTAAAAAGGAGCTAAAAAAAAAAAAAAATCACCACTCCGCGATGATATAATATACGGTTTATCGTGTGACGCCTACGGCGCGGCGGCGCGCGGCGTTTAAAAGTTTTCACGTCGTCGTGTAATTTCGTTCGACTTCCTTCGGTTTTTGTATAAAACGAATGTTCGGTTCGTTTATTATCGTATAACAAAATAACGTGACGTTTTCTTTTTTTCTAATCATTCGCCCGAGAATGATATTTTTCTACGGGTTTTTTCATACCGGACGATCGACAGTGGCGAATAATATTATTATCAGGGCTCGGGACTTTATGCTCTTAAAATCATAACAATATGCGCATACATATGCATAATTAAATATCAAAATATGCGCTTAGATATGTGTTTATTTTGAATTAAAAATGACGTACCAATATAAAAAAAAACTCTTTTCCCGTGTAAGATTCCAAAAAATTTCGAAATACCTGGTTCGATAGTTTATTCAGTGGAACATTAGCCGACAACAATGCTTTACAATTGGTCCATATTGAAAGTTGACTTTTTAGATGTATTAGTTTGTGTAATTAATTTATTATTTTATTTATATTGATTATTAATTAATAAATGATTAAATAATCATTTGTCGAGTCCTTGTCTTGAAAATTTCCCTCCGTTTAATCATTTTTGCATGTTTTACTGTTTTTATATTATGTTGTATTACACTAGATCGCCGTTCAAACTCTACTTTAAGTTCACATACTTTGCAAAATAAAATTCTTCCATCTGCGGAAAATACATCGTCCCCAAATTCCGAAATGAAACCTCTCAATCGACAAATTTGTGATTGTTTTTCTTACGGCATATTTATTGAATGAAGAAATTATACCACGAATACGAGCACAATAACATAATAAATTTATAACTCGTCGAAAATTGTACACAAACATTTTTATTTTTTCTTATTAATCGTTAGTGAAATTAAAAAAAAGTATAGAATATGCATTAAAAACGAATAATTCTTTACAATATGCATGTGAAGAAAAAAAACTCAAGATATGCAAAAATATGCAAGAAAAATTTTAAAATTTGAAGTCATTATATCACAAAACAAATATGTATCGAATCCGATTTCTCGTATCTATTTCCCGAACAAATATGCAAATGCATAAAGTCCCGAGCCCTGATTATTATTGTTCTCATACGTTTCGAACGATTTCTTGGGGAAAACGATCGAAACACGGCGGCCTCTATTTCTAAATTGTCGTTCGATCGAAATTCCGATTTAATTCTCGTCTAAAGTACCTATTCGGATCAAAAGCGACCAGAGCATAAAATATAATAAAAAATCGATTTTTAAACAAATATTTTAATAAAAAAGTAATTGATTTTTTTTTTTTTTTGGTCTCCTGTCGTTCGAATAATTCGATTCTCTTCGGCGCCAACCGATTCTGTTTTGTACAGATTTTACACTCGTTTTTCAAACAATAGTTTCAGACGGCGCGCCGAATTCCGCGTGGATCGAAATACCGCAGTACCTATCGAAATACTCTCCCGCGACTGAAATATGACGGTACTCACGAGGTAGTCGAATTTTGCGGGTTTGACGGGCGAACATCCTGACGTCTTCGAGAAACGCGCAGTGAGTACTTACTACTACTGTGTGTTTATTGTTGCGGGAAATTTCGGATCGCCGAGATCGTCGAAATACCGCGAGGGGTCCGCGGTATAGTCCAGGGGTGGCCAAACTTTTTTCGCTCACGATCTACTATAAAAGTATATACTTTACACGTCCTTTGAGGATCGACTTTCGCGGAATATTTATTTATTTTTTATGATTATTATTCAATAACTATAATCATTTAAACCAGTGTTTCCCAAACTTTTTATCTTTACCGCCCACTTCTGAAAAAAAAATCCGACAAACGCCCCCTTAAAAAAAATATTGTTACAAAAGTATGCAATGAAAAATGAAATGTATTGTTTATAAATATTCATATAATGTATAGGTACAAATGAAAATAAATACCTTAATGAGACGGATGTGGTTGGTGTCTTCGATTAAGCCATGATGTGACAAACGTTAAAATTTAAATAAAATAATACACAACAGATTACGTTTTTCAACGAATTTAGATCACGTACGGTGTTTCTGTTATTGCGATAACGA
The DNA here is from genome assembly GCA_948098885.1 of Drepanosiphum platanoidis. Classification (NCBI taxonomy): domain Eukaryota; kingdom Metazoa; phylum Arthropoda; class Insecta; order Hemiptera; family Aphididae; genus Drepanosiphum; species Drepanosiphum platanoidis. Next base: position 7,495,002 of record OX402542.1, on the reverse strand, counting down.
TAGATGAAACTGTCACCGCCCCCTTTTTGTAATGAAATGATGCCCCCCGATTAAGCTTGTAACTTCCATTGCCCCCCTGGATATCTCTAGCGATTTAAACAAACATACTTGCATAAAGTGTAAACCAATTACTAATAATTACTAAAAATAATATAATAATAAATAATAATTTCTAAAATCTAATTGCTCGAGTCTAATATTGTAACATATTGTTTTGTTGATTTCGGCCTGAAAAAATGAGATCTACCGATTTTCGCTCGTAGAAAACGTTAGTAAAACACTCGAATTATCACGATTATATAAGTACCATTCGTTCGTCGCGTTTTCAACGGTCGGATTGCTTTCTTAGAAAATCGCTCTTTACGACCGGTCATAATACGAGTATACTGTAATATATAAAAAAATAGAAAATAAATAAACAAAACAGTTAAATTAAAGAGCAATAATTATTCTATAAAACATGTTTTACTAACCGTTTTTGTCGCTCCTATGTAAAATTCGTTTTCACGAATTGTAATTTTATGTTCAGCGCGCTCTGATGATTTCTAATCGAAACCGGTCGCGGTGACTGTTTTGCACTCTAGTACTTATAAATACTCAATGCGACACCTTTATATTTTCATTATCGTTTAAAATATATTTAATAGTTTGTGTTAAAATAAATCGAAACGTTTTTTCATTTATCGACGAAAGTTAATCTCGGTTCGAAAGGGAATAAAAAAACGACTCGTTAATAATTTAAATGTCAAAAGGAAAAAACGACGGATTCGGCGGACACGATTCTTGTGCGGTCGTCGTCTTTCGATGATTTTCCCGTCGCGTTAAAATCATCGGCGGGCGTCCAGTACGTCCAGTAGGTTCGATTTGAATATTAATAATTATAATAAACTAGCTGAATAACCCGGCTTCGCCCGTGTGCAGTATAACTTTTTATTTTATCAGTTTTTTTTTCATTTTTACCCCTTTTACCCCTTTTAACTCCGGTAGGTGTCCAATTTCGAAAAATCCTTTCCAATGGGGTCTCCACTATATAAAACGAAACTGCTGCCCAAATTTCATACTCAAAGCTCCAGCAGTTCCAGCCAGGCGAATTTTTCTAGTTTCACCCTTTTTACCCCTTTTAACCCCCTTAGGGGTCGAATTTCGAAAAATCCTTTCCCATGGGGCCTCTGCCATATTAAATGAAACTATTGACAAAATTTAATACCACAAAGCTCCATTGACTCAGGATTTTTTCCATTTTTACCCCTTTTAACCCCCTTAGGGTTAATTTTCTCCATAATTTATGCTATAAACCCGCTCCCCGACATTCTGTATCATTTAAAAAAAAATTTGAGCCAAATCGGCCCAGCCGTTCTCAACTGATTCAATTTCCAATTTTTTGTCTCCATTTTTATATATATAGAAGAGAAAAAGAAAAGAGAAACTCCCCCCTCGTCGATAACAACGCGTAGCTCGACATGAAAATAATATGCGCCGGACCATTATGGACGGGGGGCTTCACAGAGCTGGAAATTATAATCAATTTTTTATTTTTTTGTCAAAACAAATGTATTATTTACGTACGTTGTGCGCGCCACAAAGTAAAACGTTCGTTTTTTCTCTCTCCGTCTCGTTTTATTATTATATATAAATCAATATTCATGAATGCAATATGACGCGTGGGCGTATAGTTAATAATTTGAAAAAAAAAAAACCAACTCGAACTCGAACTGTGTTCGATAAATTTACGCCGCGAAGCCACAAACTCGAAACCGCAGCGGTACGTCACGTCACGCGTTTCGTCCGTATAATAATATTATAATATATACAGGTACAATAGATCCAATTTGTATAAATTTAATTATGATTCGAAAATAATGGCCGCCGCGGCGACCCTTTCTCGCATCCGGCCGAGACAAAGCGACGATTTCCAGGCGTATTATATGTATATACCGAAAGGGAAATAATAATAATATACTCTGCCGTGTGACTCGCGATTTCTGGTTTTTTTTTTGCTCGCCGACGAATATATCGAATGCCTTAAAAATGCACTCGCGACCCTAAAAACTCTTAGACAAAACGCATAAAAAAAAATTTCGAAAAATTATTCAAAACGACCTAAAAAAAACTCTGAAAGTGTGCTACTAAAAAGTTTCAACGTTTTATAAATTAAAATATTGTGATGAAATAAAATATAAAACCTCGAAAAATGCGGTTATTAGAATAGCGTTGGTTTTTGGAGTAGTTAAATAATAATATACTCTGCTGCGACTGGCGATTTGTGTTTTTTTCTTTTTCGCCAACTCTCCGAACGTCTTAAAAAATTTTCGAAATATGATTTAACGACCTAAAATACTCGTAAAAACGTACCGAAAAGTTTCATACGTTTTATAAATTATAATAATAATAAAATGGAAAAATGGAAATTTATGATTCATGTGCACTGGAAATAGGTTAAAAAATGACCCGAAGAAAATAAATAACGTCTTAAAACCTCGAAAAATGCAACAAAAAAAAAAAAAAAAAAACGTCGCCAAAAAAGTCGGTTATTAGCGTGTACTCTGAGTACACGTTTGTATATATCTCGGGAAACATCGCCGTGTCGAGGAGCGTTTCGGGAGAAAATATGGAAAAAAAATAAATAAATACATTCGAGAGCCCTTCACTAATATCACGACGCGTCGTCTTGTTTACCCGTGATTAATTTTTAGTCGGCGGTGCCCTTTTGTTGTTCCAAATTTAGTTAGGTGCCCCTATTATGAAAAACATGATAAAAACGAACACTTGTTTTCATTGTTTTACCGATTTGAATACTTTTATTGTACATGTTAAAAACGAATTACAATATTATGATTGAAAATAAAGGAAAAATAAAAATACAGCTTTAAAAGTTAAAAATGAATGAGAGTTTTGCGGCTGCTTATTTTTTGAAAGTTTGGCAATATCTGGTTCGATTTTCGAGAGTTGGATACGAAGGTCAGGTCCTACATTAAGACGGTTCCGGCATTTGGTTTTAGTAGCCGCATAGTAGGCTGAAAATCCTGTCTCACATAGTAAATATGTGGTAGCAAAAGGTAAAAGGAGTATTGTTATTGCTTTTTGACTCAAATTATCAAAACTTGTATATTTTTCAAATTTAGCCAAAATTCAACATAACAATAATTGCTACTGAAGGTGGATTGAAATGTTGAATCTGAAGTACGTAATATCGATCAAACTCTCATATTCGATTGAAGACGAGCTTGAGAGGGTTTTCCACAGACTGAAAATGGATTTATGCCATTTGTTAATCCAATTAGAAACACTGTATCGAGTGTACTATGGTAATTTCATACGCAAAACAATTTTTTTTAACTACAATAAATATTGTAAATATTTTTTTTCACTCTCGAGCTCGCGGTGCACAGGTTTGGAACCGCTGGGGTATAGAGTAATATAATACGTACGGGGCAAAGCGCATTGCACCGCGAGTTTACGGACACGATCGATTTGTATTTTCAACCGAAATTGCCGGTGTCCCCGAGTAGCCAGAGCTACTCTCTCTGTCTACCATCATATTTCGGTTACACCGGAACGAGAATTTTTTTATGACGAACCCGGTCGGTCGGAATCGCAGCGTTTCCCGAGAAACGTCGACGAACGCCGCGCCGCGGCGCCGGATTTCCTGCGGATCTCGGACGTCATCCACTCGGGCCGATATCCATCGCTCGAACGGTGAAATTTGTCGCCGTCGGAAATATCGCAGTAATTTGCCGCCGCGCGACGGACGTTGATTCCTCCTAGATTTACGCTGCCGCACGCCGCCGGTGACATTTACACGCACGTAAAAGAAGATAAATGAAAAGTGCTCCATCTCGCGCGAGGAGACCACCGCGCGTATTCAAACGAATCCGCTTTAAACGTCGCTCGTCGCCGTGTTTCGATCGAAAAATATAAAAAGCGTCGTAATTTTTTTAGATCGACGCGTCACAATATATTATACGTAATATATCGCCAACTCCGAAGAGACGTGATGATAATATTTGAAAATAGTGCGCCTTTTCTACCCGACGACGAATATTATTTCGTTCGAAACGAAATTCGAGCACTTTTCTTTCACACAATAATACTACGGGCAAGACCTGTTTTTTGTTATTTTATTACTAGCCGAATAACCCGGCTTCGCCCGTGTGCAGTATAACTTTTTAATTTATCAGTTTTTTTCATTTTTACACCTTTTACCCCTTTGAACCCCGGTAGGGGTCGAATTTCGAAAAATCCTTTCCCCATGGGGTCTCCACTATATAAAACGAAACTGTTGACCAAATTTCATACATAAAGCTCCAGCAGTTCCGGGCAGGCGAATTTTTCTAGTTTCACCTTTTTTACCCCTTTTAACCCCCTTAGGGGTCGAATTTTGGAAAATCCTTTCTTTAGGGGCCTCTGCTATATTAAATGAAACTATTGACAACATTCAATACCACAAAGCTCCAGTGACTCTGGCTGTGTCGTCGTCGTTTCGAAAAACGATCGTGAAAAATAATATTATTATCGCGCGAACAAAAACGTTGTTTCGAGCGCCAATCGTTCGAAAATCGACTTTACTTTTCTTCCGTTTGGTAAACAATATTTTCGGTCGCCGGATCGGACTTTTATTGTAAAACAATAACGTTTTTCACTTTAGCACTTATATATTCCATTTCAAATATCTGTGCGAATCGCGTCGACCGTTAGTACCTACTCATTACCGTTTAATTATTTTGTTTTTCTTTAATTTTCGGCTTTACAAACGTGACGATTACACCACGCGCGGCGTAGCAGTAAAATTCATGCGAGAAAATGTATTTTTATGGAATTTTCTCGACCACTGAGTATTGATACATAATCTTCGAGTTGTTTTTATCGGAAAGCAGCTCGTTTAATTTTGTTTTGATTTCATTCTTTCGTCGATTATTGAAAAGCTCTCGTGTAACGTCGTATTTTGAGTTTCCGTTTTTTTTTTTATTATTATTATTATCACTAAATTAGTTTTATACATTTTTTGTTTAAAAAAAATTTCCCTTTGCAATACATTTCGAATTTTGTAAAAATATGCAAAAAAAAACCATTTCACCGTTAGATTCAAACCGTTACGATTCGCGAAGACAATGCGGTCAAAAATCCAAAAAAAAAAAATGAAAATAAAATAGAAATAGAAATCCGCGTCTCTTTCTACCTGGAACATCGCGTTTTCCCGGACCAAGTTCGGGCACGCGCTAGTTATTTTCACCACATTTTTCGAGGTCATTTACCGATTTCTAGCGATCGAAAACGCACCGACCGACGACGTCGAATTCACATAAATATACGCTTGTAGATTTCGATTGCGTAAGACGTGGTGGAGGTGAAAAACGGAAAGGGATTAAAAAAAGACGCGGTGACTTAGTTTCTTCCGAGCAGAGCGCCTAAAAGTTTGGGCAAACTAAAATAAAGTCGCGCGTTTTATTCGCGAAGAACGTACAAAGCACGTCCGACTGCGCTATGGCGTAGGTACTCTTGTTTTTACAATCGTCAAGTCGAAATAAATAATGTAGGTATAGTGATCGGACGAAAAAAAGAAAAAAAATCGATTGTTTCAGAAAGGCCCGGGGCGAGCTTTTGCCGACGACGACGCCGCGACGGGCAGCCGAAAAAACAAAAAAGGTCGTTTTTACTTTTTCGCGACGGACGCGTCTAAAGATGTCGAAAACTTTAAAAATAATAACACGTACATATTGTATGTAAATAATACGAACGCCGCTCATGAATTAATACATAAAAAACGCTGCAAAATACTAAAATTAATAAATTAATTTTTTTCTCGAGTCGTACTCGTTGTTTTTCCACGGTTGAACTTCAAAACTTCATCTTTCCGTTTGACGATAACGACGTTTTTGGCGTTTTTGAGGCCGTTCGAGTAATTAATTGTTTACAAGTCGTTTGATTTGTACTTTTTAATGAATAAACGACATATTATATATTTCGACACTTTTCAGTGCATAAAAATCCGCGCTCAAATAATAACTAGTAATAATAACAAAATATTATAAAATTATTTCAAAACAAACTATTCGAACAGTAATAAAATAAAGGTCTTGCCTTTTTTGCACTCTTACTTACAGTACCTTTATTTTATTCGATATTATTATTTGAATATATCCAATAATTAGTAATAATTAATTGTACGATGAAAAAAAAAAACGTAATCGCGACGCGTCGTCGAGTGGCCACTAAACCGAATACGGTTTTACGCGTCTGCCGATAGGAACGACTTTCTCGTCCGTTTGTTTTAGAGAGGTTTTTTTCTTTTGCTTTTATAGTTTCTAGTGTTTTTTACGTTCTTTTGCGCGCGCGCGCGCGCGTGTTTTTTTTTAATCAAACGTCTCTACACAACTCGCAGTTAATAAAAATAAATCGATCGCACGACGAAATCAAATATATTCTATCATTATTTCATCACGCGATTACGTCGAACGGAGCACTACACAATAGACGTGGTGACGGTTTGTGTTTGAAAAATAAAACAAACGGGAACGACTCGACGACGTTTTTTTTTTTCTTTCTTTTTTTCCAAACGAACGCTTAAAGACAACAACGGACAACGATAAAGGAGAAATCTCGAGCGAGAGGAGAGAATTTTTTTCTCGGAAAGAGACAGAGACACGGTAATGAAATTACATTTTTCAAAAGAAAAAATACTCTAATCCGTTTAAATCGTCGTTATAGCGTATATATATTTTTATTTTTTTTTGGAATATTTGAAAACAATAAAAATCTTACGGTCATAATCATCGAGAAACGTTCTTGGTTTTCGTCGTACTCGGGATTTTTGTTTCTCCTCCTCCTCCTTCGAACACGTTTACACGCGAGTTTTGACTTGTCGTTTATCGGCGTCGTCGAATCGTTTGATATCTTGTAATATTTTTTCACGAGGACACTCGTCGACACCCGGGCGTAAAAGGATCATCCGGCGTCAAGGGCGGTAATATTTAAATAAATCCGTTCGATCGAAACGCGATGTGTTACAAAAATGTATTTGACACATCATTTTTGCTCGAAAGTTCAATTACCTACTTTGAATGAATTTATAAATCATTCGAACGCGTCACGAGCAATGTTATAATAATTATTGTTTCGTCGTTTTTTTTTTTTTTTTTAAAACATTTCTCCGAGGTTAGTCGTTAATTAAAAGGGGTCGCCGTGTCAATTCATCGACACTCTAAATACAGCGAACGGGTGATTGAAATAAATGTCGAGTAGTTTTCAAACTTGAAATCAATCGATCAAACTTTGTAACATCAATGTGGAAATAATCACCAGAAAAACAACCCGATGATCATCCGAAAATACCAGTTGAAATCTCTCGAAAAATATACAACGCGATATCGCCTCCTCCCTCCCCCCCCACCCCGGAGCTTAATTAGGGTAGTCCGTTCGGCGTCACCTTTCGAGGCGATCGCTCTGTATATTTTGTATAATATATTGAATTAAACCTGCGACCCGCGGCGGATATCGCACTCTCCGGTCAACTGCCCGGCAGTGAGTCCAGCTCGGTCGTATATATATTTACGAGAGCACAGAGCTGGTAGTCTTTTAATCTTCTTTTCCGCCGCGCCTCTCGACCCTCGGCCGGTTAATTCTGAGCGGAAACGCCATTAGAGTATATATTTCTATGTGTTTGCGCTTCGCACACACATAATATAACGGTAGAGTAGGCCCGATAGGAGTTAATGAAAACCTATACGCGCGCGCGCGCGCGCGCAGGAGACCCGTGGAAATGTAATTGGACGACTAGAACGAATGTCTGTATTATTAATCCTGCACGAGCAATTTATTTCCGCCCCGTCGCCAACGGCCGCGGACGTCGTCGTATGAAATATATTATGTAATTCGTGGCCCGATCGAATCGCCGCCGGTGTACGTATGTATATGAGAGGAAAAAAAATCCGATTATTATAATGTTTTTCATTTTCACCCCTTTTACCCCTTTTAACTCCGGTAGGTGTCGAATTTCGAAAAATCCTTTCCCATGGGGTCTCGGCTATATAAAACGAAACTGCTGACCAAATTTCACACTCAAAGCTCCGGCAGTTCCGGCCAGTCGAATTTTTCTAGTTTCACCTTTTTTACCCCTTTTAACCCCCTTAGGGTTAGGTAAAAACCATCCTCGTACTTCAAGGAATATTATCAAAAAAAGAATTAGCGAAATCGGTACAGGGGTTGTTGAGTTATGCGCTTACAACACATTTTGCGATTCATTTTTATATATAAGATGAGTGTGTTTTTTGGAGAGAATGTCGTCGCGAATAATAATCGATAGAGAAAACAGTAATAGACGAGCAGAAAGTGACGAGAATGGTCGCGAAAGCGAGTCTCGAAACGTTGATATTAGTTTCGAAAAATAACATTTCGATTCGTTCGGACTCTAACTCGGGATTATTATGACGACGGCGAATCGATGCCACGCGGTGGTGGTAATTATTTTTCGTCGCGTCGACTGAATATTTCGCTAGCGAAACGTCTTAAAATAAATTTCATCGCGAACAATAATCGATGGAGGAAAATAGACGCGAAGGAAACTATATCTACGGTCGACGCGTCCGTCGCGAAACCGAGTCTCGAAACGTTGATTTTAGTTTCGAAAAATAACATTTCGATTCGTCCGGACTCGGTTTGACTTTGGATCGTGCGCGTTTAATTTAAATAATACGCGCGCACTCGAAAAACCGAAACAACGTCAGTGTGTTTACACCGAAATAATGATAATACGAATTTTGCCGTATATTATTGTTATTATTTGAACAGTCGAAAACGCGCTCTCGGACCAGAAATGATTTTTTTTCTGTATTGTATTTCTATAGTTTTTAATTTTTAAGCGCGCGCGCGCGCGTAAATTAATTTTCACACTGCACTTTTTTCCGAATAATACGTTCGCCTCGACTATTCAAACACTACCCCCGTCGTCGTATTCTCGTATTGTTTAATTTTTCGAAAAAAAAAAATTATAAAAAAGAAATAACGTTTTATTTATCTTAATTAAAATCAAGCGCGCGTGCGCGCGCGTAAATTGAATTCGCTAATTTTTGCCGCGTCAAATCAAAAACGTAATAAATTCAACGGACGCGATTTAATATCGCGTTGAATATTTCCTGCCGTTCGCGTATAACAAGAGTAATTATGTAATTATAACAATAATAATATTACTGTCTGGCAAAACAGCGCCCCGAACAAACAGAGACTTTTGAATTATTATTTGTTCGCGACGACGACGCGACGTTACGATATTATTATTACGAGTATTACGTTTAACGTTTTAAATAGGTAATATTTCTTTACTCCGGACTGTGTCCGGTTGTTTTATAGTGGCGAAAGGTGTGTTTCGAGTGTTGTAAAACGATAATATTAAAATAATATGTCTATTCAGACTAATTATTCGAAGATAATCGGAAAAATGAGACAAACAACCGATATCGTTCGTGTTACGTTGTACGTTAATTGAAATTAAAATTAAATCGAAAGCCGCCGCCGCCGCCGCCGCCGTTCGTGCTAAATTATATTTAATATTTTTAGATTTGTCGCGGTAAAATATTCAAACCGCAAACATAATCGAATTGCTGAAAATACGAGATTTCGGTAGAGATTCGAAAAACAGTCGATTTACGACGACGACGACGTAAGTGTATAATCGCCGACGACGTTTAAAACATTTAAATATTCGATCTCGTCAAATCTATTTGATTTGAGGCGTTTTGAACGTTTTCGTACGACTTAAAATTCTGATGACTCTTAGTAGTGTATTTAATAGATAAAAAAATTAATCATAATTCGGGAAAATTGTGGGGGGCCCGTTAGCACCCCCTCCATTCAGAATAGTACTCGATTTGTGTAATAGATACAGCTATATCGTACTTCGGAGGTGTGAAGTTTCGTTTACGCTTTTCGCGCCGTTTCTTCTTTTAATTTTTCGGACGGTATAAAATATAATTTACGTATTTCCGCGTACATTATATTATTATGTATACGATGTTGTTGTCGAAATGAAAAAAAAAATAAAAAAAATCAACCGAAACTTTTACGAAACAAAACTTTTGCGGTGTAATTAAAACCGTTTGTTGGAATATATATTTTATTCAAAACGGGACGGCGTATTTTTTTATTTTTTTTTTGTTTTTAATTTTCTCTCTCTCTCTCTCCGTTTCACATCGGAACGAACGGAAATATTACGTGCATAATTTCGCGGCCGAGACCGCGACGTGGTGGTGTCTTTGATATTTCCGTTTTCCGGTCATCGTATTTTCGTTCGAATGTTGTTATCGCGAATGGAATTCGGGGAAAACGTTTCGAGAGCGTCGCTCCGCTCCGGGACGCGTTTCGTTTTTAAATCGCGTCGGTAATATTATTTGTCGTTTCTCGACGAATTCTCAAACGCTCGTCACGACGACGACCGAGCTCCACGAGAGCGTTCGATTGTGACGAAAAAAAAGAAAAAAACCGCGAGAGCTCGCGCGCTAAATCGCTGTTTTTTCATGATGTTTTGCGGTGCCCTTTTTTTAGCTTCTTCTTTTTTTCGTTCGGCTAATTTGTTCTTCTCGCGGCCCTTCGGTGGTTTTCGAAAATCCTCGCGACCAATCGGAATCGATTGTTTTTTTTTAAAGAAAACGTTTTTCCGACTCTGTACTCTGTGAGCGAGTAATTTTTACATTACTTTTTGTATATTCTTTCTTACGCGCGAAAGATGTTTTTTTATTTTATTTTTTTTGAAAAAATCCATTTTATAATAATTAATCGATCGGGTTAACATAAACGTGCCCCGACGACACGACCACGATACGTTATTTTTAGTGCATTTAATGCACTAAAAAACCCTTAAAAAGTGCAGTCAAAAAAATGCAATGATTATCATCGATTTTACCGCCGAATTCCATACAATATAGTTTGTTGTTTAAAAACTCATTACTCTAATCGTTAAAAAGGATTTATTTTCCATAAGAATATTGTTCGACGACGACGTGTAATTATTATCAGAAAATCGTGTTTTTCGTTCGCCTCGTCAGGTACTACTGCCCGACCTACTCGTAGGCGATGATGACCACGTGGGTGGAAAAAAAATTATAATTTTTTCCTTCCGAAATCGCGACGCGCGAAGACGCGTTATTTTTTAAAAATAAGGGCGAAACTAATAATAATAGGGGCTCGCGACGACGAGATGTTCGGAAATTATCATTTCTCTCGTCGATCGATGAAAAACAACGAAAAACACACGCGACATTTGCGAAACCTAAATTAATAGTTTTCCGCGCGCGTCAACGAGATCGCTGAGAACGTTAATAATATAAGCGTACGCGCGTATAATATTGAATTCGTTTCTCTCTCTCTGTGCGCGAGCGAAATAATTTAGGTTAAAAAATAACAGTTGGTTTTTTTTTTTTTCTGAAAGAGAACACCACGGTCGACTTTTTCACGTGTATGTGTAATTTCGTTATCCGATCGGGTGAGACGAGTGCGGGCGGCGCGGCGGCGCACTCGTCGCGTTTTCGAATTTTATATTTAATCGACCAGAGTTTAATTTGAATTTAAGTTTTTTTTAACGATATATTCGTATAATATTACATTGCGTGTTCCGCAGCGACGAAATCTATTCGTAGAGGAATTATTTATTTATTTATTTTTTAATTGAAATGCTTTTTCGTAGTACTACACGCTCTGTGTCGAATCGCGCGCGGATGTTTTTTTTTGGTAGTTGTTTTATTCGTCGATAAATAATATAATAACATTTCGATATTTTTATTTTTTCCAATCGTTGCCGTTTTCGATTGTTGTACGTTTTGTCGCTTTACCAGTTCTTTTGTCCGTATTTATTTCCACTCGACTTTTGCGACCGCGATTTTTCGTTTTTTTTCGCATTCGTTTTGAACCGAATTTGGTTTTCGTATCAGTCGATCAAATATATACATAATAATATAGTTGGTAAAACAATCTCGTCAAATGATTTTGACGTTTTTTTTTTTTCACCGATTAACGTCTTTGGTATGAAAAAAAGCAAAGAACAAAGTAGTATAATAATAATAATAACTAGAGCTAGGATTTTAATGACCTAAAAACTCTAAAAAATGAACTTAAAAAAATGCTTAAAATAAACAAAAATTAGTTAAAATACACAAAATGAACGTAACATTTGTAATATTACGTAAAAATGACCTTAAAAATGCAATAAAATGCATTGAACACAAAAAATGCAAAATAAAAATTACATAATATTCTACATTGTTATATTATCACGAAACAAATTAAATTTTTTGGTTAGAATTGTATAGCACTCAAAGAAAAAAAATGCGAAAGTCACCAAAATCCTAGCTCTAATAATAACACAACAATATGTTTGTCTGCGGGGTTTTTTTCCTCTATCTGTCCATTTTCTGCAAAATATGCCGAGGAATCCAGCAGTCGTTGTTATTGGTTTTTTCGACGAAAAGCAGCATTGCTCTGTTGCGCCGCGCTCTCTCGAACGAGATCGATCGGTTTTTAACTAGTCCTCTCATCTCGCGAAATACTTGTACTGTTTACCTAGCGTTCCGTTTTAAAAACCACGCGGGGGGGGGGGGGGGCAGGGGGTCGACGTTTTAATTTACGACCCTTTCGCGGCCGCCCCGCCCGTTTCGACGAGTAAGTTTTGAAATAAAATACATCTGATTACTTTAAAAGCGTACGCTAACCTACACGTACTACGACGCGCGGCGGTTAGAATACGAATATTTATATCGCATCGTAAACCATCGTAATATCATAACGGTCGGTAATATTTCACGAGCCAAATTCGATTTCGAGTTTATGAAACTCGACGGCGCGCGGCGGCGCGGCGGTGTTTTTTCAATCGAAATCATAACGCGCGGTTATAATCGAGAGAATATTATTATTATTTATCGCGCGTTACGCGCGGCGCGGCGCGACGGCGGCACTCTCGAAATTAAAATTCCGCGAAAACGATCGCAAAAATCGCACGCGTTTCGCCGAAATAATGTTATATTTTTTGAACGCGCGCGCGTCGCAGAGTTTCCGCTCGGAATGTGACTCGGGCAAAGTTTACTATTATTTACGCCAAAGTCTCTTGTCAACTATGTAAATATTGGCTGAAACCGTACGTATCGTTACGTCACGACCATCTAACGCGATGTTAAATCAAGCGCTCGACTACAATGATCGGTACAGGCCCGCGAGAAATCACGACCAAGAGCGACGATTACCGGTTTTTATAAAAATCCGATTATTTTTTTTTTCGTTCGTCGGTTCCATTAATGTTTGTCGATTTCTATAGTTTCGGGCGTAAAAATATTGTAAAAAGCAAAATTTCGACACATCGATTTGCTCTCGCGATCATTTTTTTTACTCGTTTTCGTGTAAAAACATATTGTATTACAAAACGCGAGCAAAAAAATCAAACGGTTGGAACGATAAAAGTTTCGTTTCGTTTATTATTATTATAATAAACGTTTTAAAAACGTTGACGATCGAGACGCGATCGTAAAAATTTGTCAATCGCAATAGAAAACGAACGAATTTCATCGTAGACGAGTAGTGCAACAAACAATACGAACGCGACATAAGGTAAAGCCGAAAAGGAACATTTACATGGCCTAGACGTCTGCTTCTTCTGTTATTATCGTTTTGATCGCGCACGGCTTACGAACAATATGACGTAATAAACGTTTGAAAACTTTGTTTCTCGTCGAGACGGTACCGGCGATCGACGTGATCGTAAAGTTTTAATCTCGATCGCGATTTTTGTCGAGTGTTGTTTATACTACACACGTTTATCGTAAAAGGAAAACAGGAGCCGTTCGCTCTATGTTTAAGAATAAAAAAAATCAAATCGCCTTTATTATTATTGTTTTGTGAAACATAAAAAATGTCAAACGAGATGCGAATAAAACGACCGAAAGTATATTAGATCAATTGTTACACTTTGTTTCGGTAACTAATTTAATATCGATAACCCAAATGTAACGAGAAAAAAAAAAAAGCGTCGACGAGCATTTGTCATCACAAAACATTGTAAAATAACACTGTATATATAACAAATGGAAAAACGAGAAATTTTATCATTATAAATTCGACGGTATAATTTATTCCGTTTGCGTTTTTTGTTTTTATCGTTCAGCTCGAATTTACTCGAAATTTCCGATTGTAAACGCTTACAACTATTTTGCGCGTCGAATTTTTTCTAAAAACTAGTGCCAAGTATCGCTTGTAATATTGTTGGCGTATTACACACACAAAAAAAGCAACGTTTCGGCAAAACGGGAAAATTAAAACCCGGAAAATCGAATAACCCGACGACGACGACGACGACGACGAACGAATAGAATATTATAATTAATATTATATAGGTTCCGGCAGCGGCGTTCCCGGGAACCGAGATTATTGTCTCGAGATATTCGCCGACAGAGTAAACACGTCGATATCAAAATCAACTTATTTAATTTCGACGTACGCGCTGGCGGGAAGAAAACTTCTCGCAAACAAAAGCTTTGAGCGGCAGATCAATCATTTCGCTAATATTCGGGGGTTTCCCTCTTGGAGCAACACCGGGGAGGTATGCGCAACGTCTTAACTTCCGAGATTTCATATTGGCTTCGCGAACTTTCCTTTCGACTTTACGGACTTTCGGGGCCGAGGCGCAGATTATGTACCTACCGCCGCCGCAAGGACGAGAGCGCAGTGTTTCTCAACCGGTGTGTGTCGCGCCGGGTTAGTGATCTGCAGGACTCGTGAGTTCATGCGCTAAAAAAAAAAACGCACAAACGCTCTTGAAACTGGTCAAATACGCTCCAAAAGAGTTTGGAAATTGTACGGCGCATTTGTACGAATCGAAAATCTAAAAACACGCGCGCAAAAAAATCACAAGGATTTAGGATAATTATACACTATCGTATTTTCATAAGTTATACTCGACGACGACGATTCGTCTCTAAGCTTATTTATTGTTTCGTGCGTTTTTTAATTTTCTATTGCCAGAGATCGTTGCGAGATAATTGTTTTATTTTTTTTTCAAAACGTAAATGTTCAGATCGGATTAGAATCGCCCGCAAAGTCGTAAAACAACAAACTTTAAAATTATTATTAAATCGTTTCGAGTTTTTAAGCGATTCTATTTAATGCACAATCGGCGAGTAGAGATCTTATTTACAACTCGAAAAAATTAATTAATTTCGAAATTTATCTCGATCAAAGCGTACCGTTACAGTTTTTTTTGTTTTTTTATTTATATAAATCATATTATTATTATAAAATGGAAGCCCTTTTTTTTTTTTTTTTCTGTATTCACGCGCACATCTCGAAAACTACTCGATGAATTTTGGTACGAATTTCGCTAACGGATTGGCCGAGTCTCGGGGAAGGTTTAAAGCTACAAAAGGTCTCGAAAATTCAACCCTTAAGGGGGTAAAAAGGGTAAAATCGCGGAAGCTTTGAGTATAACATTTGGTCGATAGTTTTTTTTTTTTTCGACAAAAATGAAAGGATTTTCCAAAATTCAACCCTCTAACTGGGTGGTTTAAAGGGGTAAAACTAGAAAAAATCGCCTCGCCTGGACCACCGCTTCGAGTATGAAATTTGGTCAATAGTTTTGTTCGAAAAATATTCTTCCTTCAAACACCGTGCACGGGGGACAGCTAGTATATATTATATTTATATAGATAAAACGTAGAGCTGTCACATCTCGGACCCGAGGACTTCTCGGTAATCCGGACCCGATACAATTAGAGTCGCAGCTAGTCCGCCGAACGCCCCCGAGTTTTACACGGTCGAGAAATTTAATAATCAAACCGTTGTATGATAATATACAATTTCTTCTTGTCGAGACGTGCTTATTATATTATAGTTTATCGCTTCGCGACGGTCATATTATTATTATATGATTCACTATTGTTCTAATCAGGGCTCGGGACTTAAAGCACTTAAAATCATTAAAATAAGCGCTTAAAAAGTCCCGAGCCCTGGTTATAATATTATTATCGAAAATACAGCCCCAACTAATGACAAAAAATTATTGTAAAATAACAACAAAAAAAAACTCGCTTTAAAATCAATCAAGTCGATATTTCGAACTGGATCGTTGAACTCAATACGACCGAATTTCATGACGTCAAACGCGTCGATAACATCGCGGTGGCTTATCGGTCACATAATTTATATTATATAAGTATACGTCCGTAACTTCTACTTCCCGATGACAACAATGGACGATTGATAAACGTCATCACAATCGGCGGTTGGTCACCGCGCGCGTAATATAAAACATTTTAAATATGCGTAGTTTCATATTTTATTTTGATTAAATGTATAATTAAATCGTAAGCTACGCATGAGTCGACGAACGAAACGAGGAACCGATAACGATTACTGCGAGTGAAAAAAAAAACAAAACCATTTCCGTTAGTGCTCTACCGAAACTAGATTACGCCGAACGTCCGCTCGACCGTGTCGATCTTTTAAATATTACGTAAATCGTATTTTACGAGTGATTTCGCTCGTCCGGCGCGAGTTTCCAGTACTGACGAAAAATCTTGGATCGTCGTACTCGGAGCTGCTTTCTCCGTTTTTTCGGATCGCTTTTTAATATAAGTATTCCCGCGCGGTTTATAATCATTTGATTTATCAAATAAAAAAAAAAAATTGTACGAAAACTCGTATCGAAACAAATAGTATTTGAAAACGATTTTTCTTCGAAATACAATACAGTAAATTACGACGACGACGTCGAGATTATTTAAACTTTCCGTCGAGTGAGAGAAACGAAAAAAACTTGAAAATCCATTGGCCCGCGCAGTCGTCGTAAAGCCGTAATACATAATTATTATTTCCTCTCGGTGCGCGTCCGACGACTTTCTCGTCTCGAGACGGCGCGGCGACGATGAAACGACGGGTCCTGTGAACACTCGTCGAGTTCTCCTGACACGAGACAAAAAAATAGTATTGTTTTCGAGCGCTAAAGAGAGGGGGGGGGGAAATCGGAGGAAGAAAATAAAAAAGGAATATTCGAGAAGACGAAATGGAAAACACTTTCCCTTTTCCTCGAAGAAATTCACGGTTACGCTTATTTTTTCTCGCGAAATTTTCGGCGGTCTGGACGGCAGACGATGTGTTAATCGCGTTAGGTTGTGTCTATCGACTCGGAGCCCGTCGCCATTGTGTATCGCGCCGACCGTCGACGGTTCGACAAACGTTACGACACAAAAGTATTACAAAACGCACTCGAACGCGCACTCGATGACAGAAGAGGTATTTAAAACACTCGAAATCGGCCTGAAAGCAACTGCAGCTGCCTACGTCTTTTCGATTTGCGCGTGTACGATAATTATTATTATCGATCGACTCCCGGCAGAGACGAATTGTTCACAACAAACTGAAATGTTCAGACATTCGCGAATGTTTCCAAACCGTTTCTCGTCTGCTAAAGTCGTATCTAATCACAGACACTCCGACGGTTTTTCACGTATATGATATCGTAGTTTATTGTTTGTAAAATCACGATCCGGTTAGACTCGGTCTATTTCTAATTTCACAATTAGTCGCAAAATCAAAGAAACCACACACACAATTGGTGAAAATTTATTAAAACCTTGTTTACTATAACTGCCGTAAAAGAAAATTCAAGAAATTCCATATTATCGAATAATACTGTGAAAGCTCGTATTGATAGAAAATGTCTTTCGATATCGAAGAACAATAATTATTAGGTAGTAAAAATAAAAATTCACCTTTTTTCGCATTGCAGTGTGATGAAAGTACCTACTGATGTTTCACAATGTTGTCATACTTTAATAAAAAAAAAAATCGATTATAAGCATTATTAAAAGCCTACCTATTATAAAGAATTTCATTGTTTTTTTTATTTATTCATATAATAATAATCAAAATTCTAAAATAAAAAGACTAAAACTAAAAGAAAAATAAGGTATAAAATTGAGGTGGTCCGTGACGTATCGAAAGTTCTCATAGTGGTCCGTATAGTACCAAAAAGGTTGGCAACCATTGGGTTAGAGGATCCCTGCGGTTTATTTTGGGCAAATTTTCCAAGGATATTTACACACAGTCGCCGTCTGTGATTTCAACGCGATAAATTTCAACTACGGAACGGCACGCGGTGTTGCTCTCGAACGGAAACGAACTGTAATGTCGAATTTAGCGAAAGAAAGAACGAAAGAAAAGAAAAACGATCGTGTTATTATCGGCAATAATATGGCCGACGAAATCGCACACCGCCACAGGAGGACGCGAGAAGTGGTCGTCGGCACTCGGTATAATCATATTATTATTATACCTGTTTAATATTATATTGTTTAATATCAACTCGGGCGTTTGAGTGCGTAGTTCCGATACAACAACAACAACGACACCACCGCCCCACGTCTACAATAACTATATACCTCGTATAGGTAATCCCGAAATCGATCGACCTTTTTTCTCCTGCCCCGCCGCCGCCGCCGCCGCGCCGGTGAAATATTACTAATTACACCGTCGGACGCGATTAAATTAGTTTAAAGGGATCGGGAAATATACACGCGGATCGAAACTAATTAAATCCGACCTGTGTACGTATATATATTTGTGCGGTAAAACTAATCCGCGCGTTCTCGCAAAATTATTCGAAACGTTTCGCGCCGATATATTATTATAATAATCATATTAATAACGACAATAATAGGAAAAACATAAAAAACGATACGATCAAATCGAACGCGCGTATTGTGTGATTTTACGGGCCTCTAGCTATTAAATTCGTCGGAATTGTCCGAGTAAAATATTTTTGATCGTACCGCGGTATTGGGAGGCACTCGAGAATGATTATTTGTATTTCTTTTTGAAAAACCAAAGATTCCGTGCACACGAGTATATACGACAATAATAGTTTGAAACGGTTTCGCCGCGCGATTGTTTTTATTAATTTAATTTTGTTCGGAATTTTCAATCGGATTTTCGACGACAATTCGACGTTTTCGCAATAATATTATTTTACGTCTCGGCGCCTACCACTCGAAAGACGCTCGTTCGTCGTTCGCTCGTTTGTTATTTTATTATTATTTGTCTATTAAACTTTGACCCGATACCGTCGTCGGCCTCGCCCCGCAAAATCGTATTCGTTTTGTAATGTCGACGGTGATTTTCGAGTTTATTTCGTCCGTTTACGTCTTTGCGCGCGGCACTAGGAACTCGGAATCAACGGATTTTCGTGATGATTTTTCAGCCGCCACCGCGACTTTAAGGATCGCGTTCCGAAAACGATAATATTTCTATTCGAAATCGCCGCCGTATGAATTCCAAAATGAATAAATACGAGCGCGTAAAATTAGTAAATTTCACTTCAAAGAAATTTATAGTTTTTTTTTCAACCGCGACTAGTGTTTGTCGTACATTTTTAGGACGCAGCAATAAAATAACCCGTCGTTGGCAAGGACGGCAGGACGGCAGGACTTATTTCGGACGCGAAATCAATTTAGAAAGTACTCGATAAGGAAATTTAAGCGTCGTCGTCGCGATAAGAGGGAAACGCGAGTTTTTTTTTTTTTTTTTTTGAAAACGAAATGAAAAAAATCAAGAGAGCGCGACGCGACGAGCTTTGTGTTCGGTTTCGAAAGGGATTAAACGCGTCTCCTTTTCAAACCTCGCGCGTCGTCGTCGCTATTTTAATCGTACGCTGCGAGTATGCGCGGACTTCGTTTTAAAAACGTATTGAATATCGGGTGAAAAATAAAATGCGCGCGACGACGTTTGGTATTAATTTTCGCGGCTCTTTTCCCGAAACGCGTTCGGTAAGTCGGTTGACAACAACTCGCGTTCACGAGTGGATGAGCCCCAAACGGGTGGCAAAAGACGTTAATTAGAGGAGTGAACGTATTACGTGTTTTCGCGCGCGTCAGCAAGTTAATTCAAGGCGAATCGGTAAAAAAGGGGGAAAATTCAAATAAACGTTTATTTATTTGCATAGGCTTTGAGTCGAAAAAGTTTTGTTTTTCAGTCGAATACAGGACAGAAATTACGTCGTACGATCGCTCTACACTTTAACGACAAACGATTTGTATATTTACCGTGGTCCGACGCGCGTTTCGAGATCGCAAAGTGGGGAGACGATAATTTTCAAACTTTCAAAAAAAAGGGGGGCGAAAGTCGTCGACGGTTTTTTGTTTTGCAAAACTTATTAAACACGCCGAGAGAATCGAATAAAAAGAATAAAATTGAAAAAAATAAAATACTAAATCGTATTTTCTACCGTAAGAACCGCCGCCGCGGCGTAACGATTTTCGACTCGGCGAGCTTAATAATATGTTTATCGAGTAAAACCTGCCGTCTCTCTCGTGTTTGTCGACACTATCCGACGGATGGGCGAATAATGTTTATGTACGAAAATGTTTTATTCCGAGTCTTTGAAACCGACCCCCCGCGAATAATAATAAAAGAAAATAAACAAAACCAGACGAGAGTGCAATACGCCAACAACAACAACAACAACAACAATTATTATATACAGTTGATAACAATAACCCGTCGGGGGCAACGTAGGTAAATATAGACGCACGGTAAACACGAGACGTCCCTTCAAAACATAAGACCGCCGCCGGGGGAAATAATTGTGTTTTTCTTTTAAATAAAAATTGCCATAAACGATCCGCGAACCTGGCGAGATACGCCGCCGCCGCCGCTGTCGGTCGGAAGAAGAATTATCGTAAAACTTTTGCGACAAATCGCAATTAATTTCCATTCTATATAATATACTCGGATATTATATTTTATTCTCTCTGATACGACAGTTCTCGAAGGTTAGGTTGAAAAAATCTACCGAAAATCCGAATGGAAAACGATGATAAATCGTGTCGGGGTGGTGATTATTAGTTTATTTACTAATTTATTACACGAGAATTAAAGAGTTTTTTTCTTTTCATTTCTATCTATTTTTTTTTTTTTATGTAAAACAAAAGTCCTTTTTTTTATGATCTCGTAAAAGTACTCGGTGGATTTCTATACGGTTTTCGCGCCAACAAGTCTCCGGGAGGGTAAAATTAGAAAAATCGCCTAGCCGGAACCGCCCCGAGTATGAAAATAGTTTTAGTTTTATATAGAGTGGAGAAGCCCGAAGAAAGGATAATTTATAAAAAAAAAAAATGAAATCGCACACATCGTGTAAATAGTCCTGACGTAAATATATTATGACGTCATGAAATGTGGTCTTACCGTTAATTGTCCCGGATTTCGATCGCATCGTCCGCACAGCAGGTTCGAAATTCGTTTTCATTTTCGTCCTTGTTCGATTTCGCGCTCCGACCGGCACTTGCACAAAATCACTGTTGTGTCCGATCGATCGAGACCGTTCGCATTGGCGAGATTAAAGGAATTACGTAAATCTATCGTGTTTCCACCAAAACCGACGGGAACGTTTGAAAAATAAAAACACTGGTTTATCGTTAAAAAACGAACGTTTACGATTACGACCCCCCTCGTCTCCGAAAAAATTGACTTTCGAACGGGGCGAATGAAAAAATTGCCGCAATTTACGCTGAAACCCGCCCTCCCGGTCCCAGAGTTCCCAAAAACCACCTGCCCCGATCCGAGCCCTAGTCGCGATAATTAAATATATTCACCTTGCCCGCAACATTAATCGGACGGTATCGTTTACAACGCGTTATTATTGCTAATGGTTTCGCGGCAGTATCGCCGTCGTGTATATCACACATTGGCCACCGGAATTCGCGTCGAGTAATAATATCATATCACGGCGGACGGCTATACTGTTGACAGCCGTCGAAATTCCATTCGTTTCGGTTGACATTATATCACTTGGCATTGATATAATCTGTCGACTCGAGGACGAATAAGCTTTCAGGATTCGCCTGTTTTTTGGTATACTTTTTACGCACAAACGTATTAATATCAGACTATAAAAATTCATACGTCGAATATTGTTTCAATATTAATTATCGTTGCGTAGTTGTCGATTTTGAACAGAAAAAAATATAAATACGTTTTCTAACATTTTTTATATGAAAAAAACGACCGGAAATTTACAATTTTTTTCGATCGCCACCCAGCCGCAGTATCTCGTTAGAGAATCCTCGATTTGATTGTTTGAAAAAGAGAAATGATTTGCGTGTATATTTCGCTCGTTTTAACTAGACTTCCAAACGAAAGACATATTAATATGAGAAATAATATAGATAATCGTTGCATATTTTTCGATGGCTTTTGAGCAGAAAAAAAAAAACGTTTTCTAACATTTTTAATATGAAAAAAACGACCGGAAATTTACAATTTTTTTCGATCGCCACCCACCCGCAGTATCTCGTTAGAGAAATTCGATTTGATTGTTTGAAAAAGAGAAATGATTTGCGTGTATATTTCGATCGTTTTAACTGTCACGACTTCCAAACGAAAGACAGATAAATATGCGAAATAATAGATAATCGTTGCATATTTTTCGATTGCTTTTTGAACGGAAAAAAATAAATACGTTTTCTAAGATTTAATATGAAAAAAAAACGACCGGAAATTTACAATTTTTCGATCGTTAGATCGTCGGGGTTTTCGGAGGATCCGACCACTACCCGCAGCAGTATCTCGTTATAATAATATATTTACATCATCTGTTTGCGTTGCTAATGTTTCGTTTATTTTTTTCGTGCATATTTCGCTCGTTTTAACTCCCCAAAGACCAAACGATTAGAAATAGCGTATAGACTCGAAAATTTACAACAGGTTATCACTAGGGCTCGGATTTTGTAGCAAATGCTTCTTTTGAGGGGTGTGTGATAGAAAGATAATTCTCATAGATAAATACGTTTTGAATCGTTCTGATTTCAATGAAGTAAACTTTTTTTTGCTTTTTTCCACAAAACTTGCTTTTTATTGCTTTTTCCCCTATTCGGTTATTTTCTCTTAATTTTTACATACATTTTTCTTGAAAATTTAACTTTTTTTTATGTATATATTATACTCGGACTATAAATCATTATTGCCAGAAATTTTAAAACCAGTGAAAAAACCAGTAATAAACGTATGAATGATAAAATAACTATCGTTATTGTGCCGAAATTGTAATGAATAACAGTGTAATTTAAATGATTCAGTTTCTATGAAATATGCATGGATTACATCGGTTGATGTGGAAAGGTTTTTTCTACGTATAAATAAAATATATTAGCAGCACCCAATAGAATGAGTTTTAATGAAAGTATCTTGACCAAATATTATGTGCTCGTAAATTCCTTTTTTAATATTTAATTTTATGTGTAATTGAAATTTGTTTTTTTTTTTTAGAATTAAATTTAATAAATGCTTTTTTTTGCTTTTTTCGGCTACTTAAAATGCTTTTTTAAGGATTTATTTTGCTACAAAATCCGAGCCCTAGTTATGAAATATCGTCGGAGGATGAAAATATTATGCACTTTTTTCGTCACGGACGAATGCAGTTGTTTGTGTATCGGACGAGGAGACGGCGTGACCGCGGCCGTAACAACACATACTGCAGCCGCATATCTGACACGCTGCTACTACTCGTACATTGTCGACGCATTCTCGAGTAGTGAATATTTCGGTCGGAGCGGTTTACAGAGACGTGTTGATGATAATAACGTTTTGTTATTAAAAACGGGCAAGTTTCGACCGTCGTCGATAAATCTCGGTCGGCGAGAAAACACACACACGACGACGACGACGATTCGGGAGAATTCTCTCGCGTTCTCGTCGTAATATTATAATATAATATGTATTCCGGTCGGGTTTGTGTCGAGTGCGCTCGTATTAAGAAAGAGGATTATTATATACACACGTCGATATCGATAGGTTTTTATTTTTTTCACACGCAGATTAAACGTGAAAAATCTTTCATGAAATCGGGTCATTGCAGTGCACTTTTGTTTTGTAATTTTCATTTTAAGCGGTCCGAGACTTTAGACGACTTGGTATTTATTTTTCGTAGTAACAGACAGAGGAGTATTGTGTTGTTATATTTACAATAAACACGCGCGCGTTCTGAGCCGGGCGAACGGGGGGGTTTAATACGTACATACGACGAACAAATAAATAAAACGGGTCTGCGCGAACAGGTGGCGGTGGTAGTAATCCGCGGGGAAATAGTAATAATATTCGAAAAAATGTCGACTCGAGACGAGGCTGTGTCGAGATTCAATATAATTTAATAAACCTGGTCGTCGGGATTTTATTAAGTGCCAACTATATAACTTGAAATTGCACGAATACGCGGTAAAAATGTTGCGCGAAACAACAAAATTGTTATTAAATTATTAACACTTTTTATTTATCACACATATTTGTATTAATTATTCGTATCGTTATTGTTAGATATTCTACAGTGGAAAAGAGGCGTAAACAAAAACAAAAATTATCATCCAATTGTCTGAGAAAATAAATTAAAAAATTTAAAACCACGCGATTTAACGTTTTTACTCGAACGTTTATTTTCGTCGTTATTTATTTTGCTTTGAAAAATTCGATTGGAAATATTGCGATCGTTTAAACAAACTTTATTGTGTCAATCGATATATTATGTTTATAAAATAATACGATCGAATTTCATCGAAAATTAGAGCAGAGTAAAATTCGAAATTCGACTTCTCCGAAACGAATTTCAAGCTCGCTCTCTCTGCTCAAAAACATGCAAACGCTATGCCGACCTCAGACATATTATTAAATATATAAAATTATTTCAATACAAACTATTTGTAAATATATTTAAACTAATAATATTTTGTGAATTATTTTGTTTAACCATTAAATACAACCATTTTGTTTGATTTATTTTCTATATTATTATTATTGTAATCGAAATGCGCGCGTCAAACGGATATGATTTCGTCGCGTGAAATTATAATACAGTATTATAGTCGACTTTTGCTCCACAATATCATCGAAAACGATGACATTTGTTCACACATTATTGGGGGAAAAAAAAAGGAAACAATAACGCTCAATTTACAGTGGATATTATCAACACGACGACGACTCGTGTTATTGCAAGAAAACAAAACAAACAAAACAAATAAAATAGCGTACGTAAATCTCGGCTGCGGCGGCGGCGTCGTTTCTCGGAGAAGCCGACGACGACGTGTGCCGCGCGCGACTTTTAAATGAGAGAAACACACATACTTTTTACGAATCGTCGTCGTCGTCGCTGTTGTTGTTGTTGTTGTTAATCGACGGCGGCGAGATAATTCTCAATTGTTCGTCGTCGCTGCTGCTTTAAATCTAAATCCGGTCTCTGCGAGCGACCGGAATCGTTTGTTTTCGATCAGCTCGGCGACGGAAAACGTGTCGCGTTTTCGCGGAACATCACAGCGGCGTATATTCGATATGGAAATCAGCAAGTCTCGCAAGTCGCTCTCGTCCGGGGCCTGTAAATAACGCGACACACACCGCCGCCACCCGCCCCGCGCGCGCGCGTTTAATCGAAACACGAAATTTCAAATAAACTAAAATCGCCGTCGTCGACGTTATACCAAATAGTTTTTGAGGCAAATGATCAAAGTGTTGTGCAACGCGTCCGCGAAGAATTCCCGCGTCGTCTCGCCGCCGGTCGCCACGTTCCGGCCCGTCACCAAGCTGATGGCTTTCATCAGGCCCGCCGTCGAACGGTCGTCCCTGCACAGCGCCAGCAACATTTGCACGTAATCCAACCGGCCGCCGGCGTCGGAAAACACCGCGAACAGTAGGTCTTTGATTTTCAACTGTCGCAAATGCACCGCGGGATTGGACGGCAACGTTTTCTGATACCACAACGGCACGGAATCGTACTGGTCCTTGTCCAGTGTGCCTGCAAAAGAGCGTCAAAAAATTTCGATAAAAATCCAGCACAAACACAAATCTCTTCTTCGTTATTGAGTTGTCAATCAATATCTTGTCTACGAATGCTTTCTATTTATTTTTATTACAGAACGTTATATTATGTGTTATTTAGTTTTTTTTTTTTAATAATTGTATACCTTTGTGCATACTGTGGAAACACTACTGAACGAGGTATTTAGTAAAATTAGTTTCCGATCGACAATAAATTGTTTAATAACTAAATAATGAAAACGTATCGCGTAATTTAACGATTAAAGTGATCTGAAAAAAAGCGCAAATTAGAGAGAGCAAGCCGCGAGATTGTTATTAAAATATTTTAGGTAAACCATACACTACGTGTGTTTAGTAAATTCTAAAATACGATCTGCCCAAAGTAGCCCATTTTTAATTAAAGAGTGGGAAAAAAAATTGTGATTGTTTTTACCTTCGTGATAATCGTTTTCGTTCGTTCGCTCCAAGTTGGCGTATTGACGTTTCAGATGTAACAAATCGTCCGCGTCGGGATAGGAAAGTCGCAGACAATGGATCACGAAATCGGACCAGTCGATGTAGTTGACGGCGCGTCCGAACAACGCGCGCAATTCGGAATTACTCGTACGAAACGACGGCCTGTTGGTGTTTGTTGTTAACCGTCGCGATCACACACACACACACATCAATTTTATCGATATGATTTTCGAAAAACTCACTGCTCCGTCCTGCGCACGTGATTGTTCAGCCAGTCGGAGAAAACGACCAGCTGGACACGTTTTTTCGGACAAACCGTGGCCAGTTGACGCGCGATCGTCTCCAGAGTGTCGACAGTCAAAACGCGCGAACCGTCGTCGTCGCCTCCGCCGCCGCCTCCGCCGCCTCCGCCGCCGCCGCCGCCGTCGTCCACCGACAAAGGAAACGGTTGTGGCGGAGGACTGTTCGGATACAAAACGTTTTCCGGGTTCAGATAAAAACGGTCGTCGATAAACAATATCTCGTGACGGACGGCCGTCCTTTCGCGTATGGCCGTTTCGAATAAACTGCACACGACGTCGACGCCGGAAAGCTCGTACTGCAGACGGTCGTTTATCCGTTGCACCGCGTCGAGTCGGTACTGAACAAAACAGTCGTCCATTTCCTGAAAGCGACCGTTGTTGTTTTAGTCGAGAAACGGTTAATTGGATTTCCATTCGACAATAACACGTCGAATCCGAGTCGTATATAACACAACTACTAGCTGCCTCTCACCTTGACGTCCTTGAGAAACGCGTCTAGAATATGTTTCAATTGGTCGACCGACCTGAGTTTCTCTACTTCCAACAAGAACTTCCATATTTTCAAATAAATAGTGTTCTTCTCGGCCAGCTCGGCGCTTTGCGTCTCTTTGCTCTCGTCCAGCCACTCTAGTATCGCGGAGAACATACCGGTCACCTTGCGCTCGACCATTTTCACGGTCGCCCTGTACACGCGCGAGTTGTCCTCGACACCGGCACCTTTCACGCCGTGCGCGGACGACGACGTCACGTTCGCTCTGGAACCGTAGTCTACCGACGCGATTTCGATCTTACTCGGGACCGCCGACATCGGCAGCTCTTGGCTGTGCAACTTGGACATGTACGAATTGATGAACAGCACCGTGTTGACAATCCGATCGACCTGTAAACACGACGCGTAGTTACAGTAGATTATATTGTATTCGATCGATTAAAATATTATAAGAAATACGCGCCTCGATCTGCAACATAGACTTGTAGTTCTTGACGGCCGAGGCGACCTGTCTGCCGAGCCAGAGCTCGATGTTTTTGCCGCCGATAAACTGTCGGCATTTTTCGATTTTCTCGTTGGTCCATTTCAACAGCACCAACGTGGCGTCCGACACGGCCAACGACAGTTGCCTCGTCACGTCGGCAACGGTCATGGTCGCGCCGACCCTCGTCGGGATGTCGAACAGGTCGGCCTGCAGGCGCCTGACGAGTTTGATTTTCTCCGCGTTCGGCGTCAACAGTATTTCCCTGAGATATCTGTTCATCGCCACGACGTACGGCTCCTGTTCGGACAGCAGTATTCTCCTGCGCAAGAAGCAGCTCTCCATGTTCGTCACGAACTCGCGCTCGAAGCGCTTCCAAAAGTTGGCCAACATCGCGCCCGCATTGTTGTCCACGTACACGTTGAAGAACTGCGACTTGACTTCCACCACCTTGGCTTGCTCGTTCCCGGACGAGATGGTCAGTTTCCTCGACATCTGACTCTGGCTCAGTGACAAATTGTTTATGAAATCGAATTCCGACTCGGCGCGTTGCCTTTTTCTTTTGAACGCGCCGGCGCCGCCGCCGCCGCCGCCGCCGTTCGTTTTGATTTCTACTTTGCTTTTTTCCCCGTCGCATTTCGACTGTCCCAGCTGAACGCGATGGACGCAACGTACCCAGTGACTCTGCTCGTCCCAGTCCACGACCCGGCCGGTCAGCACGTCGCAGATCAGTCGCGCTTTACGGCCGCCGTCCGACAGCGAGTCGTTCGCGGCGGCGGCGGCGGCGGCGTCTTGCAACACCGTCAGCACGCCCTGAGACCGGTAGTAATTGTACACGTCGTTCCACTCGACGTCGCACGGGTTTTCGCAAGACGCGGCGATCTGGAAAAAAAAAATTCGTTTTCGTACCGTACACCACGTATTACAGGGGTCGGCAATTAATTTATAATATGGCGGGCCAGATATTTAAAAAAAAAAAATTTCGAGGGCCAAAAAAATCTTAAACATAATTTTATCGTTAATGTAATTTATTTTTGTATTGAAAACACATTATTTAATATTTAATTATTTATAAAGTAATAATTAGGGCAGAGGACTTGTAGCTCTAAAAATGCAAGCACTTATGCACTAAAAAACCCCATAATATGCACTTAAAATTTTTCCGCAGAACTGACTGAGACTAAATACTAAAATATTGATTCTTGTCGTGTCTGGAAACGTTTTATAAATAAATCCTAATCGAATAAAAGCCCGCATGGTGCGTACACGTCTGTAGTGGTGATGTCGTAGGTATAGTTTACGTTAGATAGTTATGGCTTCTAGAAAAAATTTGTGCCCGAGCACAGTAAAAAACCATATTATAGGACAAAAATTAAAAATAAATACATTTTTATTCAAACATTTTGACTGTATTGTTTGAAATAAAAATGTCACTGTGGAAAAAATCGATTTAAGTTAAACATGTCTCAAAAAGTATAAAATAGCGTATAAAAGTGTAAAATATGCCCTAAATACCAAAAAAAAACGCAAAATATGCATTTATATGCACAATAAAATTTCAAAACTAGCTTTGTGGAAGCATGAAACGTATTTGTTTCGCACTCTGCTATTTTTGTGACTGTGCAAAAAAAAATATGCAAATGCTACAAGTCCTCTGCCCTAGTAATAATACATTCATACTAATAATAACAAAATTTAATGAGAAAAATGACATTTCTTTTCTTGAGCTAATTTTTTAAAATCTGGTACTCTTGGAGAACGACTGATGCGTAAAGTGTTTTCAAGGTGGTGATCTGTTAGTCTTGAACGGTATCGGTTTTTTAAAAACGTCATTTTTGAAAACGAAGTTTCACATACATAAGTGCAGCCAAACATAGTAGCTAATTTTATGGCAAGGGTTTTACAGTTCATGTTATTTATCCAAGACATGTTTTATCCAAAAATCTTCAGTATACGAAGTCTTATTCATTTGCAATGAGATATCAATGGATATTTATTTATTTATTTATTTGTATATAAACGGGTATTACCCTTTGTAGTAGAAAAAAAAATATAAGTACAGTAATAATTGACAATAATGAATAAATTTACAGATAACTATATAATGAAAAAGAAAAAAAAAAAAATATAAAAAAATTAACAAAAATGAATTACATTAAAATGATCAAACAATAGAATTTAGAGCATAATATACATTATTTTTGAAAACAAGACGCGACATATAAAAAAAATCAACATAATCAGTTATTCTGTTTGCCAAAAGCAGAGCTCTGGGGAAAAACGAGGTAGAGGTGTAATTATTTTTTGAAGGAGAAATATGAAAAAAATTGGTTTTTCTTAATACGCGAGATTGTACATTAAGACCAATCTGAAATAATAATTCTGGAGAAATAATGAGGCCATTTAATAAGTCATATACGAACATAATATCTGCCACCTTTCTCCTCAATTCACAAGACGATATCCCCAATTGGGAAATTTGCAATAATATATATACTGGATATATAGGAAAATTAAGAAAATTTTTGGCGGTCCATATTTTTTCCTTCCGCGGGCCGCCTATTGCCGACCCCTGACGTATTATAATATGCCCCTATTCTTATATCGTTTTCCAATGGCTCTCACTCGCAGGAAACCGGTCAGCGACGTCCGGTATCGGCCCGAATGACCGAACTCCGGGCCGACAAACGGCACCAGTATCGTCGGATTTTCGTTCTTCAAGCGGCCGTACGTACCGAACGGCGGAAAGTGTTTTTTGGCCAGCCTCTCCTCCAATATCATCACTTCTTCGCGCGCAAGGCCGATTATCACCCAGCCTGCCGGCGCGCGGTTTTCCTTTATGTAACACAGCACGCAGTCGATCACACAGTGTTTCGGCAACGGTTTGCCCCGGTAAATGTGCACGAACGCGTTTCTTCCACACTCCACGCGTTCGTCGTTTTTCGTCCTGCACGTTTGCGTCTGCGTCGACCGCACGGCCGGCGTCGTCGCCCGTTCGCCGTCCGCTGAATGAAAAACAGAACGAAATGTCAATTATAATAATTTTACATTCCTCCATTATGAAAACACGCACGCGATACACGTATTATATACGTATATAATAATTAGGACTCGGATGCATTTATGCACTTAAAACCACTGTAATACGTATGCATTTATGCACGAAAAAGCATAAAATATGCAAAAAAAAAAACACCAAAACACGCGGAATAAAATGTGTTTTACCTTTAGTATTAAAAATTCACGCGCGGCGATTAAAGCGGTACTACTTGATTCGTCGTCGCCACATATACATATTATGGCATGAATTATTATTATCTCTATCCGAATGAAAAAAAGCGAATTTCCCTTCGAACCCTACTGATGAACACGATGATGACTTTAAAAAGCTCTAAACACACGTTTGATTTAAAATAACGAAAACGTTTTTACGATAAGTAAACGAGTGTATTTTTTCGTGTACATTTGATAGGTCCGAGAACAGGATGCATGGTTAAGGTGACCATACGTCCCGTTTTGAACGGGACAGTCCCGTTTTTTGAATCTCTGTCCCGTTTTCCAAAAGTAGACAAAAAAAATAATGAAAATAAATGTTCGTTGACGAAATATCGTTTTTATTATATCTTATTTCTTATGTGTGCGTGTGTGTTTAACGTTATTGACCGTGAATGGCATCTAGATAAGATAACGAGACAACAGTAAAATATAAAAATAACTACTGTCGAACGAATTTTTTCAACAATTTATGGGCGGCCGAAAAAACACAGCTTCAAGTGTCGAGTTTAAAAGCAATGTCGCTAACAAAAGTTAACTTTAAAATGTCTTGTACAGAATTTTACCCGTTCCTGAAGTCATCGCCAGATTTATTAAAACAAATTTGTACAAACGAAAAATATACAAGTATTTAATTTTGTAATTATTACACGAAAACATTTTGTTTATAATAAGTTAATTACCTAGTAAGTGTAATAAGTTAATTTCATTTTTTTTGTCCTTTAAAAACATTATATAAGTACCACAGAAATTTGCTAATAATATTAAAAATATTTCTTTGTAACAAATAATAATGATTTGGCATGGTCTCAAGCCCCTAGGAAATATTTTCAAAAATTTTAAACGCGTAAACCGCGCGCGTGTGTACACTGACGTGAGAACAAAAACCGAATACGTACTGATTATATCTAGCACACGTATAACGATGACTTGTCCTGAACCGCCGAGTACGAAATTGCACCCCTAACCGGGGGTTAAAACCGGGGTAAAAAAAGGGTAGAAACCGGGTTGTTAAACAACGTTACCTACCGGAGCAGTCGTCTTCCAACAGTTCTGCGAAATCGGCGTTGTCGGTTTCCCGATAATAAGCGCACAGGCAATACTGCAGAGCCGTTGCCGGCACGACGGGAAGTATTTCGCGTTGGACGAGCGCGTCGCAGATCTCGCGGCGTTCGCCGTCGTTCGGCAAGTCGAAATTTAAAATTCCCCTCACGGCCGACGACGTCTCGTTGTCGTCCTCGCCGCGGACCGGCGACCCGGGCAGGGCGTAGAGCGACGAGAAAACGTCGTGCACCACGAACCCCAGCACCTGCGCACAGCTGGGCGACCGGTCGGACGTCACGCATTTCAAATACTCCGACACGTCCCGGCGGTTCAGCGCGCGATGCGTTTTCCACCGTTCGTCGTCGTCGGCGGCCCCGAACTCCGAGTGGTCGTTCAACAGCAGACCCAGGCGATCGTCGGCCGCGTACGAGTCCAACGGTCTGCGCCGCACGAACATTTCCTTCCAGTCGTTCCACAAGCGTCCGGGGACGCGGCGGAAATTCGTTTTCCCGTACGCGCCGCACTCGGCGCTCAGGCCGATCAAATCGCGGACCATGGTTTTCACTTCGTCTCTCGTCTCGGCCGCGCGGTCGTTCCTTTCCGTCGACTAGAAAGTCAACAAAATATTTCGGCTAATTGCTTGCTGTTTATTTGATGATTTTTAGATTAAAAATGGAGCAAACTAGATGTTTGAATGGACTGGCATTAACGCGCATGTGCATAGAAATATAGAAATAAATAATATAATTGATCGGTTTGCAAAAAAAAAAAAAGGAAAAATAGATTTTATTGTATAATTATTGCACTTATTTATTATTTCATTATTTCTACTTTATCATATTGTGCTTAATATTATAATACTAAAACTTAAATAAAGATGTAACATTAAAGGTGAATTTATGAAACAATGCGTTTTTTAGGTAAGCTTATTTCTAACGTAGTCGCATTGTGAAAGAAATTAATATAGTAAAATCGACTCGAGTTTGCCCAAACTTTTGAAAAACACGCTTAGGGTAATATTATTGATTTGAAAAATAGATTCGCCCCCCCCCTCCTCCGTGGAAAATGTCTAAGGACGCCCCCCTGTTTATATTGCATATTTTATCATTTTTCCATCCAATATTTTAAGTAATTTTTAGAGATATACAATTATTATTTACAAATTATATGTCGTTGGTATTTAATCGAATCTATTATCAATTAAATTTTAAACAATATTAGCCTTAATGTTTAAATTTTTAGTGCTGCGTGTTTTTTTATCGATAATGCATATTTGATTGCATATTTTCGAGTGTTTAAGTGCATCGAGTCCCGAGCGCCCCCCGATAATAAATCGAAATATTCGAACGCGTTTAATCGCAAAATCGTCACCTCCGCTTCTTGTCCTCTGATGTCCGATTCGATTCGTTCGTTCAACGCGTCGCCGCGTCTACCGTCCACGTCGCGGGTGTCGTTGACGAATCGCACTAGATTCTTGACCGCGATCGTATCGCGATCCTTCGCCACGAGCCTCGCGTTGTTCACGTTGTCCAGCATTTTCTTCTCGTACTCGGACATGCTGGTCAATTTGTCCGGCATCGATTTGTTCCTCAGCGCGTTCCGGTTGTGACGCGTTTTCGCGTTCAGACTGTCTCGCAAATACGCGTTCGCGGTCTCTCTGCTCCACGAGTCGTACGCTTTCGCGTGTTGTTTCTGAGCTTTGAGGTCCGATAGAAATCTTTTTTGAAAAAAAAAAAAACAAAACGTATTCTCAAACGTATTTACAATGTCCGAAAAGGTTTTCGTTTCGATTTAGTTTCAATCGATGTTGTTTCATCTACTCGACTCGAGTATATAATTATTATGAAAATCAAAAGTAATATTATCATAAAAAAATATTAAAATCACAACGGTCGTTTAGTTTAAATCGACACTATTACCAAATAGGCGATATGATTTCTACGACGAATAAAAATATAGATTATCAACTATCGACGTTAAATAAACGTTATCATTATCGTCATTATTCTAATTGGTTTATCGATATTATCGTTCGTGTGCTCGGTTTTTATCGACTTTCTTTAATTTACTAAAAACAATCGATACGTTATAATATGTAAGAACGGTCACAAATTACTCAAAAATTTCTATAGTTATCCAAGAATTCGAGTTATCCAAATCGAACATTTTTAAAACGGTACAAAATATATAATATTAATTCCCATGTATTTATATACGAATTATGTGTATATGTAATTTTAAAAAGCTATGTAAAATGAGGTTGGAAAATTATTTAAAAAAATGTATTTAACTTATTTTCGATATTAAAATATATACATGGGCGATTTTAAAACGATAATAAAACTCAAAACTTCCGAGTAGTCCACGAAAATATTAGACCGTATTATTAAATTTAAGTTTACATGAAATATTTAATCCGTCGTTTTGGTTTTTCGTTTTATCGCGTGTCACAAAGTACGAAATATTTTTAAAACACGACGACGGTCTACGTTATGCGAATGAATATCGATAAGGCGACGATTTTTGTTGTTGTTGTCAAATACCTAATACAAGATCGGTCTCCCTTAGTGTTCCAACTGTCCAGCTTGGCCGGCAGACTGCGTTCGAATCCGTCGATGCGTCCGTAAAACGTGTCGACACGTTGCCGTCCGTCGGACTCTTCCGGGCCCGCGGTTTCGGGGAAATATTGCAGACGGACCGGCCGCCGCCGTTCCGCGTCGTCGTCGTCGGCGCGCGCGCGTTCGTTCTCGCACGCGCCGGGCACGTTCAGCAGGACCGCCTCGGCGCTCCCGAAGGACTTGTGCAGCTGCTGCACGTATCTGATCAGATGCAAGTTGTTCGGGTCCTCGAGGAAAAAGCACAGCTTGTACAACAGGCCGAACACGGTGGACCTGGTTCCGCGCACGAGCCCGTCCACGGTGTCGTCGTCCAGCGGCACGCCTATCGTTTTCAACCACACTCTGAGGTGTTGGAAATTCGATCGGGCCGCCGCCTCGTCCTGGCCGTCGACCAGCAGCGAGAAATCGCCCGAGCTCACGATGTCATAGTTGCGCAGCAGTTTACCGACAAACACTCCGTTCCGAAACTTGGAACACACGCTGTCGGGGTGCAGGGAGCCGAGTGCCAGGCCTAATTGATGTACGAGCCATTCCCGCAGTATATCGCTCATCGTCGTCGTTTTCGTGCGAGAATGACGTGATTTTCGAAATCACAAACAATATCGATACGACGGCGTGTGTATCGTAGGAACGTCGCCGCAGATACTACCAGAGAAAATAACGCGTCGCAACACGCGATAATATTCGAAATATTGTTGACGACAGAGACGTAACATCGAACGTAACTCGCAGGACGACAAAAGGACGCCGCCGCCGCCGCCGCCGTCCGCGGGGACTCGATGTGTCTGAAAGGCGGCCCCGATAATTTCAACCGACAGTCTCGGGTCGAAACGCGCGCATAATAATATACGTATATACCTGCGAGACGGTATTTTTCTCGTCGTAGATAAATAAAGCCCGTAAGCCGCGCGAATTTCGTACAGAGTCGGCGAAAAACGCCATTATATTATATTATTATAAACCGGCGGCGAGAGGAGAGCGCCGCGTCGTTGGCTTTTAATCGATACGCAAACACACACACGGGCGCTCGCGGGATTTTGTTCTCGCTGCGTTATCTGCTGGATTACGTGTGTGTAGGCAAATGGAATTGTCATGACGAAAAGGTCATGTCGTAATAATAATATTATGTTTTCGCATATATACGTATATTATATTTTTTTATACGAGTAATTTATAAATCGTTCAGACAAGGATCACGAATCCTATCACGTCCGACTTACGTGTGGTTTGAACGGGACGACGACGACGACGTAGACTCTATACGTTTTAATATTGCATTTTATTAAAAATGCATTAATTTATAATAATCAAGTTATAGTTGTGTACTTGGCTCAGAATGCTGATTAGATTGTAAATGAGGTTTAAAATAAAATCAATAAAATTTTAGGTCTTTCGTGTTATTCGATTTCTTCGTTCTCGTAATAATACACGATGATGTATCGGCGTGGTTCTGGAAAGACTATTTCGAAACTATAAAACGTATATTCGACAAAACGTTATCAATTTTGAACGGGATTTAATTTCGTTCTTATTTTTTACGCGCGAGTTTCCACCGACTACCGGCGGTGAATATTAAGCGGACCTTTAAATAAACTCCCCCTCGGTCTTATTATTGTTAATCTTATTAAATGCGCGTTACGTTTTTACGTTTCGAGAACGATAAAGCCGCGTCGGGTATTTTTTTTAATTTAAAATATTATTCCGACGCAATATAAAACACTATTGTTTCGAACGCGAACGCGAGCGCGTCGCTTGTTTCGATCGTCGCGGTTTGAATTTTAAATTTTTACGCGCGTATTTTCGATACGGTTTTCGTAGTAATATCGTAACAATAATTGCACGTATAATTTAATCGTTTAAAATACGCGAAACGAAACGAGCGTTTCGAGTGTATGAAAATCAATGTTAGTCAATGTATACGTATTTATATAACAATTCGTTAGAACAAACGGCAACAATATTGTCGACGAGGCCAAGTATCGCATACGTTGCCCAGGATCTACTGCTATTCGACCGTGTAACGTCACCCCAATAGTGACGATTTTGACTTTTCGTCCTCGACTTTTATTCTCACTTTTTTTTCTACTATTTGAATTATATTATTTATATCTAGGACTCGGATTTCGTAGCAAAATAAATCCTTAAAAAAGCATTTGAAGTAGCCGAAAAAAGCAAAAAGAAGCATTATTTAATTCTAAAAAAAAAACAAATTTCAATCACACATAAAATTAAATATTAAAAAAGGAATTTACGAGCACATAATATTTGGTCAAGATACTTTCATTAAAACTCATTCTATTGGGTGCTGCTAATATATTATATTTATACGTAGAAAAAGACCTTTCCTTATAAAAATATAAATAATTTATATTTATTATATTATATTTATTTACCAATAAAAAAAGCAAAAAAAAAGTTTACTTCATTGAAATCAGAACGATTCAAAACGTATTTTATCTATGAGAATTGTCTTTCTACCACACACACCTCTCAAAAGAAGCATTTGCTACAAAATCCGAGCCCTATTTATAACATAATATTATCGGGTTACACCCGATGACGATTTCTAATCGAACGACTTTTTCGCTTAATCTTGATTATTATAGTACTCTAGGCGAGACGTTTATTTTATTATTGTTTAAATATTATATTCAATAGTTTGTGTTCAAATAATTGTATACATTTAATATTATTTTTACAGTATTTACACGCCGCCGTGTCATATTTAATTCGACGAGAAGAAAACAAAAAAAATAATAAGAACCAGGAACAATTGAAATATTTTTTTAATTAACTGTGACCACAGTCGGTGTGATATTTTGTTGGCATGCCGAAACGTGTCACATTCGTGCCAGTATATAGTTCTCTCGAGTACGCTCGGTACGACGCCGCCGCCGCATTCATAGTTTCACGTCCCGGGGCAAAGTGTATATTATGTAATATAATATGCCACTGAACCTAAATATTCATATTATTGCACTCGTTTCGCGTCCGGGAACGACGAAACCCGGATGAATATTATAACAATCATAATACTAATCAGTCTTTGGCTCCGCCGCGCGCCGTGCCTTCATAACTTATGTAAAAACACGCACGTCGCGGGAGCATTGCCAAGGCCTCCGCGCGCTTTTTTAATTATTAACACTATCGCGAGCGGGCGGTACACCCGAAGGATTTTTACCGGCCGATCTAGTTAAATAATGAGCCGCCGCGCCGACCCGAACAACGTCCTGATAACTGCAGTGAGCGGCGTAAATCGCGTTAGGATTTCCCGAAAGCGTTCGGGAGACAAACGGCGGAAATTATTAGTTTTCCATGAAATCGAACACGCGCTCGCTCGATTATGTAAAGTCACGAAAGTCGTTCTCGCCTGCGGGCGCGTGCTGGTTGTTTTCAGCCAAAAACCTACCCGTTTCAGAAACGTTTGCTTCGATCAGTGCCGCAACAATTGGGTGTGCAAGGTGTGCGATGCACACGGGCCTCCCAAACCGTAAGCTAAAAATTGAATAATTGTCCGTTTCAAAATGAATTTAGCCTATATATTGGTATACTTCTTTACTTCCTCGTGGCTCGTACCTCGAAAGTTTTTTGATTTTTTTGTAATTGTTTTCAATGAATTTATTATTAGCATGAGTAGATGATAATTAATATCACGCAAGCTTCATTTTGACAAGCTTCATTGACGTACAAATTATTATAGGAATAAAATTACGAAAATAATA
Organism: Drepanosiphum platanoidis; assembly: GCA_948098885.1. Lineage (NCBI taxonomy): Eukaryota > Metazoa > Arthropoda > Insecta > Hemiptera > Aphididae > Drepanosiphum > Drepanosiphum platanoidis. The sequence continues at coordinate 7,456,798 of OX402542.1, read as the reverse complement.
TTATAAAGTATGACATAATTTGTAGAATATTAGTCATTATCGCGGGGGCCGATGTTCGTTATTTTTTTGATTATTCGTCATACTAATATTTATAGAGGAGGTATTTAGAAGCTCAGATTTTTATAAATTTACATAATTTATTCTTCTGATCGGTTCCGCGAATCCGTCAAATATTTAAGTTATAGTACTAAAAAATACTAAAAAATTTCTGTAGTATTTTTAGAATTCATAATTGCGGCACTGGCTTCGATCGTTCGCCGTTCAAATAACCGCGTCGTCGTCTTACTTCGACGGGACGTAATCTCGTAACTATCGATTTCAAGCGACCTTATTGCGTGTGATAATATTGTCATTTTCTCCTGACGACGACGACGACGTGTCGACGTTCCAATACTATTTTTTATTCATTAATACGAATAGTCGTTATATATTATCTGTGACGGTACAATATTCGTTGTGATGTCATACGGATTTTCTCTCGTCCGCTCGCACTATAAAAACTGACCGTAATACGTTATTCATTCAAAACGATTGATTGCGCGCGCGTTTATTATAATGATATATTTTTTTAACGAATTGAAACGACGTGACTGAATCGATGCGCGACGGATGCCGCCGCCGCCGCCGCCTGTTCGATCAGAGTAAACGATAACAAAATTACGTAATTTCGACGCCGCCGCCATGTGGTACTTTTATGAATTCGTCATAGGCGTTTCCGTGATCGCGATAATAGAAATAAAATAAAAATCGTGCCCGACACGTCTTTTCCGCCGAGAAGAAGAAAGACCGCTGATGAACTTTTCTCGCGGGGGTTTTCGACGAAAACGCGTCTGAAAATCGCACGCGAAAAGTCAAACTCGCGCGTCTCTCTCCGGACGTTTACGGCCGCGCACGATTTTCCATCGGAAACCAAAATCAATAGCAATACTACGCGAGTTGAAAACACGCGTCCGCGGTAAAATCGATTGATTCTCCTCTCGTTTCACTAGGAATAATGAAAAAAAAAAATCACTATAATCCGGGTTCGGATTTTATAGCACCGAAAAATGCGCTATAATACGACCAAAAACACATCTTAAAAATATAATATGACCTGAAAACATAAAAAATTGCAAATCAAAATGTCACTATACCTAAAATATATGAATTAATAAATTTAAATTACCTTTGTCTGTTGGCGAGATTGAAAAAACAAAATTACACGTACATTGCGTACTTACTATTCAAAATTATCTGGAAATAAGATTTATATTGTTTTCGATTAAATAATATTCCAAATTATTTTACCCGAGTATGATCAAACGACGTCTTTCTACGTTTTCAAGTTTAAAGTTCCGGGCGGTATGACTGAAAAAATAGACGAGATTTATGAAAAATACAAAACGAATACATTATAATATGTATGTTGGCAAAAAATAGCACCGAAAATCTAAAAATTTTCAAACGTGCAAAAAACAGCGAAATTTAATTTAATATTTCCAGCTCACTCGGCTGTATGCTATAAAAATTAGCAAATGCTATGAAATCAGAACCATGATCATAATGAATGTGAAAAAAATAAACGCGCGCTTACGTACTTCCGGCGATACGACGTTTTGTTATTATTCACGTGTCGATCCTTATTTGTCATCGATCGAAACGCGCGTTCCCCGCTCGACGCATAAATAATCCTGTTCCGTGTGGATTGACTTCACTCGTCACTCGCCGTTGTTCCGTCCGAGTTCGCCGTTCGTTTTTTTCAAATTTACACGTTTTCGTCAATCGAGATGCAAAACAATACCGTTCTGATGGCCGTGCTCCTGGGTAAGTCGACTGTTTTACGACGTGGAAAATGTTATATTTTTTTATATTCTTTCTGTCGATTTACTACCACCTTTACCGACGAAACTCTCGGTAAAAACGATAAACAGCCACTTGTTAGTGTATTGATTTTTCAACGAAAATGTAGTAAACTCTATGTAAACTCTCGACTGCAAAATCCGTGGCCGTGCGTGAAATAATTTCAGCAAGTCCGCCTCGCTTCGACGAAACGAGTTGGTCGAGAAAAACTGCGGGCGTGTCGTTTTCCGTCGGGTTTTTTGCAAAATCGTTTTGAAAACTTTTTCGGTACATTTAGGAAAAAAATAACTTTCCCAACGCACTAGAGTATACGTAGACGAAAGTTTGTTACAAAAGCCTTTTTAAACGCTTAAAATTATTAACGATCTTTTTTTAAAAAAAATCACAACACCGTAAAACCAATAGGTTTGTAGCGTTTTTTTTTCACCCTGTCTCGTTTTCAGCCGCCGCCGCCGCCGCCGCCGTAAAGGACGACCGCGGAACCGACGTGAAGCCAAAGGAGAATTCCGCGGACGAGATTCTAATGGAATCGGACTTGGATTTGATCGCGGTAAGGGTCGGTTCGAAAATATACGTTTTTTTAGCCGCCACGAGAGAAGAACGACAAATATCGTGACGTGGACGCGGGAAACTTTTCGAAATATTATTCCCTTTTTTCTGCAACAAAAAAGCGACTGAATTAAACGGTTTTTGCTTTTTTATTGTTCGACGTCGGATTCGCTCGTTTTTTGAGTCTACGCAGTCCAAAACGTTCACGTTTTATTTTCAATAATATTATCATCATCTCGCTCGAGAGACGAAACCCACGCGATTCACGAAAATTTAATAATATAATCTCGTCACGTGTTGTTTTTTTATTTCATTTTTTTTAGAAAGCCAGCGGCGATTATTTCAAATGCGTCATGTCTCCGGTCGACGTCGGCGATTTGATGGACGATTATTTGAACGCCAAGACGGCCAACGACCTCCTCGCGATACCCGCGAAGGCCTGCGAGTGAGTACATACAAACACGTGCAATAACAGTATTATTTGTATTTGTCTTTTTTTTTTCCCAAAAAAAAATATCGATCCAATCGATTCTTCCGTTTCCTTTGTTTAGAATGATGTCACAAATGAAACCCAACGTGGCCGATTGCAAGTCCATCGTGGACGCGTTTTTGGACGACGGCGAAAAAGTAACGGCCGACAATTTCCCAAACGTCGCCGAACAATTGGTGTCGTTTCTGTGTCGGGACAATGGGAAAAATTTAACGAGTAAATTTCTCGCTTATTTCGATATTTCTCGCTCATTAGAAAACCTCTTATGATATTGTGTATATATTCCGAGAGTCGCTCCGAGCACACGAAAACTCGCTTCTCTCGCCAAAGTATAATAATTTTATTATTGTATAAAATATACGCTTAACCGCACAATAGATATTTCAAGTCCGCGTAAGTCTGCCGAGACTTTGTCTACAACGTTTTTCGAGTAATATTACAGCACGGTAATAATATTATATTATTGTTCGTTATCGATCGCCTTTTTCCAAGTCGGTCGAGTAGTCGTCGTTATTTCTAAGCATTTGAATGGAAAAAAAAAAAAACCCCCCGTCAAACGACATTCGTTGTCGTCGCGGTCGTCGTCGAAATATTTCGTCAGTTTTTTTCATTTTTACCCCTTTTAACTCCGGTAGGTGTCGAATTTAGGAAAATCCTTTCTTTAGCGGCCTCTGCTATATTAAATGAAACTATTGACAAAATTTAATACCACAAAGCTCCAGTGACTCAGGATTTTTTCCATTTTTACCCCTTTTAACCCCCTTAGGGGTCGAATTTTCTTAATAATTCTCTCCGTAAAAACCATCCTCGTACTCCAAGGAATATTATAACAAATAGAATTAGCGAAATCGGTTCAGGGGTTGTTGAGTTATGCGCTTACAACACATTTTGCGATTCGTTTTCATATATAAGATAATAGTGTTAAAATTCAAAACCAATTTTTGTTTTTTTGTGCCACAGCGTTTTTATTTAACGGCGGACTAAGTTGTACGACGAAAACCGAATCGTCTACCAGCGAATGCATTAGAAACATATCGGTCGACAACGGCGGCGCAGACAACACCATCTCGGACATGTCTCTAATACCGTTTTTCAAATTCGACAAATACCATTGCGAGTACGCGCGTCGCACAGTGGTCTGAAATACAATTCTAGATGGAAAAAATTAATTTCTTTTAATTTTTAGTATAATTAGTTATGCAATAAATCAAAATTACATGATTTGAGATCGGTTGTTTCAAATTATGAATCAGTTTTGATTTTCGTCACAAGGGGGAGGGAGGGGCTAGGGGTATTTTTTTAAGAGTAATAAAAAGTATGTATTTTACATCATATTATATGTTTTTAAGGCTGCTTAATTCAAATATCACATCAGTTTTGAAGATAGCCCCCAGGGGAGGTGTCTAGGGGTCATTTTTACATGTTTCAAAATGTGTGTATTTTACATCAACTCGTATAATTTTAAAATTGCTAAATTAAAATATTGCATTAGTTTCGAAATAATTTCTAACTAAGTCCTCTCTCAATGTTACAACTTATATTAAGGGGATAATTTTTTTTAATTTTAAAATATATTCAAAGTTGTTATAGTTTATATTTTTTTAAATGATCGTCAATTTCTGTATCATTTTGTGGTTCAGCGTTGCCGCTAGAACTCGCTAGAAAAAAAATTATTAAAATTACAGACGCAAGTGGACGCAAACCAAACTTTGAAAATATCATTAAGTAGAATAAGTACTATATAATCTATGTAATATTTAATGATTAATATTAATTAATTAATATATATTCACTATGAAAGATTAGTACTTTTTGTTTTTACGATTTTTCTGATATTTTAATTATACTTATAGCATGAAGTTTTAAAATATTTCAAATATAATACTTCCCAAAATTTTCGAAATCCATGTTGAAAATATAAAATTAAGTTTAAGTTAAGTTTTATTTTTAATTCACAAAGAATGAACACAAAACGCTAAATGAGTCGGTTTATCGAAAATTCAATAATTTATATGTTTTCTTTACATATTATCGCAATATTCTTATCGAATATCGAACTCATTGTTAAAATGGGTATTATTTTTACAATCTATAGTACATATATATTCGTATAAAATCATAATATTGCAATTTAATGACATTATAAAATTGTGTTTTTTCCACCTAAAATTGAAATTCAGACCACTGTGCGTCGTCGTGATTTCCACCGAGTTTGATTTGTCGTCGACGTCGTCCTAACGTTTTGTTTTTGTTTTTTTCCAGTATTTTCTCTCGGGTTCAGCGGTGTGTCGTGAGGGAAATACAAACCTGCAGTCCAGTGACGAGTTCCATGTTCGAATCGTTGTTCGCCATCGCGCGCAAATCGACTCCTTGCTCGAAATTCAACGTCGTCGCCTAAACTTCAAAATTTCCTTCGGCAGAAAAGTTCTGACGTTTCGAACACACCACGACGTGTATTGTTATTGTAAGTTATTATTGTCATACGTGACCTTTTATAAACGAGAAAACGTTGTAAACAAAACGTCCGTATACTCGTACGCTATTTGATAGTAAATATAAAACAATACTAACCGGATCGACGCATTTTGTGTTTTATTTATTCGTTATTGAATCTATTTTATTATATTATTTGTCAGTCCAAAACAGCTAAAAGGGCCAAATAATACGTCATTTTGAACGGCAACGATTTAAAAATGTATAAAAAAAATACGTATTTTATTTTCTCTATTTAATATTCAATATATTATAATATAATAATAATTTGAGCGCTCCGTTTAGTTGTCATTGTCGTCAGACTTCGTACCAGATGTTCCGAACGTTAGACGTTATCGTATATATCGTCTTACGAATAAAACGCGTGTTCTCTATTATGTGACGACGTCACGCGCGTAGAATACTATCAAACTAGGAAAAGTAAAAACTACACGCGGAACGAAAAATATGTCGAAAAAATTATATTTTTCCCTCGTCGCGCGTATATAATATTATTATTAGCGCGCGCGCGCACATAAATACGATATTATTTAGCCCCGGCGGGGCTTTAATTGTCAGCACGCGCGAACGTTAAACGCGTCATCTTAAGACGACGACGGTATTAATAATCGCGCGTTAATGTTTTAAACGATTAAAATACGAGATATACGTAATAATCTCGCGTGACGTATACGTGACGAACGTTGGCGAGACGACGAACTGCGCTCTTCCGCCGACCGAAGCGCATAGATTTTAGCGAAACGTCCGGGGCACCACGAGCACTTTCTAAGGGCACCGCGATCTACGGCCCATAACAAATAGTTTAAAATATGTGTTTTTTTTTTTAAAGTTTAAAAATGCATTAATTTATTATAATTACTTGGCTCAGAATACTTAGATTGTATTAGGTTTAATAAAATCAATAAAATTGGCTATCAATTAGTTTGTTTTTTTTTTGTTCTGTCTTTCGTGTTATTCACAGAAGGTTGAACCACGAGGTTAAATTTGGTCCAAAACAGGGAACCGCTGGTTTAAATATACACGCGATATTCTAAACAACATTTTTCGCGAAATACGGGTAAAACGACGACGGACGCGCGATCGATCTTTTTTTCAAAAAATTGAAAACGGTTGTTGCCATAGCGGTGTAGCGAGTGGGTTAGGTTAACTATAGTTAACTTACTATAGTCATAACTAGGGCTCGGATTTTGAAGCAAATGCTTCTTTTTATGTATTTAAGATGGAAATCTAATTTTTATACAACAAAATTCGTTTCACGTTGATCTGATTCCAAATAAACGAATTTATTTTCGCTTTTTTTTTAGTGTAAATGCTTTTTTTTGCTTTTTTCAGTCATTCTAGCTGTGGAATTTTCATATGTTTTTGTTATGCCATAGTAATAAAAAAAAAATGTTTATTTATAATTAATAAACTAAATCGTGTTCTTATAATATGAAAAACAAAGGCTGGAAACAATTATTACTGGACGTAAATAATATACTGTCTGGCGTTTCATCGATCGAATTTGATTTAAACGAAAACCTCTTGCATGAAGTATGCACCGATCACACTTCGGTGGTCAGTCTCACTTCAGAAAAACTTGCCGAATACATGGTACAAGCAAATTCTTTTTTAAATTTAAATTGATTTTTCAATTTTTTTTCTGTATTCAGTTTTACAAAATTATAACTAATTTATGTTAATTTCTAGTCGTGCTTTGTTAAAAATAAATACGCTTTATTTTCGCTTTTTTTGTTATATTTATTATGCTTTAAAATCCAAGCCCTAGTCATAACTCAAACTTATATTATAATAATTTCATCGGGGATTTATTTTCGAGTTTTTAATAAACCGTTTTGTTTCTCTAATTGAGGTTTATACGACTTACACGCACCACCGTGGTGGCTTTAACTCATATTATGTCACTCGAACGGTCGCGATTTTTCGTGTCGATTTTTCAACCGCCGAAACCGAAATCCCGTTGAAACTAAAAGCTAAAAACGGTTTTATTACCGCGCGCGCGCGCGCGCGTGTTTGCATTCTCGTCGGGTTTTTAGGAAACTCCGAACCGTGTACAAGTCCCCGCGGTGGTGTGTGTGAAGGCAGTGGTTAATTATACATGCAATGTTCCGGAAGGGGACACTACTAAAAAAAAAAGGGGGAAAAAAGTTCGCTCGACAATGGGATATAATATATCGTGTGTTGCGTCTCGTTCGTCGTTCTCCCCAGCAGCTCGTGTGTGTAAATATAATACAAAAAACCGCCGGCGCATAATATTATTACGACGATGGCGAGAATTATTATGCGCGGGACTTTTTCTCTACGACGACGAGCGATCATGAGAAAAAAAACGTCGTCGACACGGATTTAGTTAAAACAAAAAAAGTCGTTAAATGTAGAAAATTATTTCAATACAAACTGTAAAATATAATATTCAAACAATAGATGATGATCTCGCCTCGAGTGTTAAGAGTAAAGAGGTGCTCACTAATTTTATATACTCGTATTAATAATATTTTATTTATTATTTATGACTGTAGGGCTAGGATTTTGGTGACTTTTGCATTTTTTTTTTTCTTCAAGTGCTTATACAATTCAAACCAAAAACTAAATTTGTTTCGTGATAATATAACAATGTAGAATATGTAATTTTTATTTTGCATTTTGAAGGTCATTTTTACGTAATATTACAAATATTACGTTCATTTTATGTATTTCAACTAATTTTTGATAATTTTAAGCTTTTTTAGGTCATTTTTTAGAGTTTTTAGGTCATTTTTGCATTTTTTAGGTCATTAAAATCCTAGCTTTATTTATGAGTATTAATATATAACTATTAAGCGCAGGGCAGATTATACGAAATTTGTTAGAAAAGATTATGTTATACGTAATTACTACACTCGTCGTACTTACTCGACGTGGTTTTCCAAACGTTGGCCCACTTTTTTTAGACAACGCCTCGGGTTTTTTTTCCCCAAACTTTGTATAAAACACGACGACGACGTGCCGCCGTTGTTCCCGCCAGACTTTCTAGTGTACTACTCGTGTATTCGTTTTCGATTCACGCTCGGCCGGCAGAACGCACAGCATAAAACTAGAAATAACGTGGAAATTTTCGTCAGACCGTTTCCAAATCATAACTCTCATAACGGTAACAATAATAATTACAATGTATAATATTCATCGCGGCTCGGGGTCCCCCTCCCCCCCCTCCGACGAGCTGACGTTGGCTTCCTTCGACCGTATTTTCCTCGAACTATAATCTAAATTGCTGAACGTCGCCGCCGCCGTCGCCGCCGAGAGACAAAGCTTTTCGAGTATTCGTCGACGCGCGAGCGTGTTTGTACCGCGCGGAAACGAAGAAATCGTTTTAGATTACGAGAACAAATCTATTTATTTTTTTTTTTTTGTTGCTGCCCCCGCGTAATCCCCGTAGTATACCACACACCCCGATGGTCGATAATAATACGGTGCGGTCGCGTTGATCCGACACACGCGAGACCGACGACGCGACGTCGGATCGTTGAGAAATCCGGACTACTCTATACGAGAAGAAGAAAAAAAACCAAACACTGCCGCGTGTATTACGTGCCACGCAATAATATATCGTTATGGGTGAAAACTCTCCGTAACGAATCTCAGAGGACCGAGAGATTTCTCTCGTTATAGTTTCCCTGACAGATGAGGAGGAGACGGTTTCACAAAACAAAGTATATCTATCATACGTACCGTTTACTTGATTGTTTTTACGAGTACTTTTAAAAAACACCGCTGTTGTTCGATAGGTTGTTTTTTTTTTTTCGATTCCACCGGCCCGTTGAAAACGATAGTAATATTCACTGCTTTATGCGTTTGCGTCTTTCTCGGGAAGCCGCATATTTCAAATCTGATTTGATACAAATTGGTTGGTTTCATGTATCGAACCATACTATTGAAATACAAAAATTTATTACGTTGCATATTTTTGCATATTTTACTAAATTTATGCCATACCTATAATGGCACAACCCCGGCGACATATTATATGTATAAACGAAAGTCGAGCACAATATATATGAAGCACTACTCAAACTCGGGATTTACGAAGGGAATAATAATAACAGTCGATAATATTATGATGGGAAAACGAACGGGGAATATTCGCGCGCGTTATGTCATAACTAGGGTTCGGATTTGAAGGCCTTTCTTTTAATAATCATAATAGAAAACTTAATTTTTATACGAAAATGTGTTTCGGTTAATTTCTAAGACGATGGATGTATTTTGTTTTATGCCTTTTTCACTTATAAACGCCTTCTTTTCGTGTTTAATTTTCAGTTGATTTTCATAATTTTATACACGCCTTACGTACTATCGCTACAAATGGGTTTTTCTCTTCGCAATGTTTATCGATATCGTCGAATACAGCTGTATCGTCTCATCGAGTATTCGGTACGTTGAAAACGATAGTAATATTCACTGCTTTATGCATTTGCATCTTTCTCGGGAACCCGCATATTTCAAATCTGATTTGATACAAATTGGTTTCATGTATTGAACCATACAATTGAAATACAAAAATTTATTATGTTGCATATTATTGCATATTTAAATACATTTCGAGTGTATAAAATGCATTTTATGCATTATGAAAAAAATTTAAGTAGTCGTTTAAATACTTTCGTATCGAAAGTCGATTCTGAAAGAAGATCCAGTGTTGAATACAGCACTTGAAAAACGGAAAAACATTTGCGTTCTGTTAAACGTAAAGAAGATCAAAAAGTGCCAACCACTATTAACCATTGATTTATCGTCTGAAAAATCAAAGTTCAACATGGATTTATGCAAAGCTATATATGGTCTCTGCTAATATACCACTCAATAAATTATACTTTAAAATATATCTTTTTTATAAAATAATAAATGCATAATATTTGAGTTTTTTTTAGTGCATACGTACGTTTTCCAGTGCATAAAGTTCCGAGCCCCGGACTAATATTAAATGCTCGGTATATTTGTTTTTAGAAAATTAGACGACGAGACTCGCGGCGATATTGTGCCGATTTGTTTCGAGTTTGATTACGTATCGTCGACGTTGTCGACAGTGTTTTCGTTTTGAGAACGTCTGCCGTCGTGTTAAATTTTATGTTTTTGAGATTTCGTAGTATTTCGTATTTTATTCGTATTTATTTCGCGTTCTCAATCGTTATATTATTTTGTCAGGGTACTCAAAGTCATAATTATTGCCATTAAACGATATGAATAAATAGAGAGGAGAGAAAAAAAATGTACTCGCGTCGACGATCGTTGAAATATCGATTATTATTATAATATGCGGGAACGCGCGCGCGTATAATTATTAAACGCGAAATATTTCGTCGTCGTCGAGCAGCGACCGGATAAATACGCTCTGAATGGACACGCACACACACACACACCGTACGGGTTATTAACAAAGCAAACCGACCGTTATTGTTTATCGTCGCGTACACGTTACCTGCGCGCGAGCCGCGTTTATTGTTGTATATTATTGCCGTCGAAACGCGCGATAAACGGACCGCGACGCCACTCTGAAACGGGTAAGGAGCAAACGCGGCGAACCAATCGTTTTCGTGTTATTATTTTTTATCGATTGTTTGGCGAAAAACGCCCGCGCGCGTCTGTGTCGTGTTCTTTACACGAAAACGAAACGTTGTTTCTATAAATTCGTCTATCTCGAGAGCGTTTGAAAAGTATGAAAACGAGAGAACGGCGATGAAAACGACACGGAAAAAGTATTCGAAAACAATATCGAATCATTTCCGCGGGCGGAAACGGACGACAAAGGTGAAATGTTCGAGTTTTACGATGATAGTAGTAAAAAACAACAACAAAATATTAACTAATAATCTATGCGTATTCTAAACATATTGAATATTTTAAATTTTAAACCTTATTGCATTGGACTATAAGTGTTTGTTTTAAATTTTCGAATTCGAACGCTCTTCGATTTGGAGCCAATAAGTTCTTATACTTCATAAAAACATACCATAAAAATAATAAAGTAATAAATCATAACTATATACCTATACTGGAAATATTTAAGTATTATCTTATCTATAAGACTGCTGAGTTTCGAATATAGCTAAAATAGTTGTATAAAACGATTAAATTCAACAAAATTGCAATAAAATTGCAAAAATTGCAAAAATTGCAAAAAATTGCACTTAAAACTTTTAGATTTGAATTCGTACTTACATGAAACGTATTTAAAACTTACTTGGCAATAAATTGGAAAGGTAGAAGAAAAGTTGCAAATGCAACAACATCCGTCCGCGCCCTAGTAATTATTATTCTTCGCTGCCGCCGCGTCGAGACAGAGTCGACTGATGCTCGCGAGCTCGTTTTATTTGTGTTCCGAAACGCTGGAAAATCGTTTACAAGAATATCGCGCGCGAACAGAGTTGTAAGAGACGAGAGAGGAGAGACGATTGGCGCGCGCGTATGATGTAATCGCGATTTGTACAAAACAATAATGACGACGACGACAATTTTATGTTTATTATATTTATAATATTATGACAGCGCGGGTTTGTATTAACAATGACTAGGGGATCGTATCGCGACGATGTGGACGGCGGCGGCGGCCCGTATTTACGACACGGTGCATTTGTCTTCGTTCTCGCCGTCCTCGTCGATGCCGACGTTGGACGTTTCTACCCGGCCGCCGGTCAGGATGTCGTTGACCACGGCCCTGGCCAGATACCCGGAGGTGGTCGAATATTTGGCCGAAATGAAATCGTCCAGGTTTTCGGTGCGCGTCAGTTGATTGTCCTACAACACACACAGAGAGAGAGAAAACAAATTAAAACGTCGTAGATTTAGGGCCTCCGCACACTACGCGATACACACGCGACGCAATTTTTGCCACGCGCGATATCCTAGCAAAGTAAATGGGGAACCACTAACACTGCAATTTGATAACGACGCGACTGCGACGCGAGCGACTGGCGACCCGCGCGACCGACAGTGCTAGTCGCCTAGTAGTTTTATCGCGCGCGTTGCACGCGATTTTATTTAAATTTGTTAATATTTTGATTATATCATGGAGGCGTTCGACATAAAATTCGTTGGCGAGGTTGAAAAACACCCACCCCTATATAATAATTATACAATTCCCGATTGTTGTAGGAAATATTTGACGGACAAGGCATGGACCCAATATTTCCTTTTCTTTTTTGTTTGCATCCTTTTGTACCAATAGTACATTACAATATCTTCTTCATCGCTCGAACTAGACATTTTTTTTTTGAAAATTGAAAAAAAATTGAAAACAGATCAAAACAAGTGACACGATTGACACAGTATGATCGACTGAATATCGTTTCGCGTTGGTGGACCTCATATCGCACAAATCGCATGAATTGCACTTATCGCACTTAGGTGGACCTCATATCGCACAAATCGCATGAATTGCACTTATCGCACTTATCGTTGGTCAATTGCGTCGCATGTCAATCGCGTAGTGTGCGGAGGGCCTTAAGTTTTATCGAGGAAAAATAACGCGATACTTTTATCGATATCCGGAATGTACGATTCAACGCTATAATATTGTCCTTTGGTTTTATAATCGGGAAAACTGGTGTGTTTGCGCGTCTATTTTATACGATCTATATCGTTCTACAATAATTAGTGCACGTTTACAAACGCGACGTACGATTGCTGTAAACCAGGGGTCGGCAACCCGCGGCCCGCACAAAGGTGGTTAATTTTTGTGTTTTATTTTTGTTTAATAACATTTTTCATATAATTTTCAATATTTTATAATTCTTTTTCCTTTATAAATAAAATCTAATCTAACCGTTAATAGTTAATGGTTATTCTATTATACAGTTATATAGTCGGTTTAATCTATAAAATTATTATTATCTAATCGGAGTTGAAGATAATGACGGCTGTACTACTCAGTCATATTCATATAGTTACTTTGAGTTTGTAGCGATTAGTATTACAAAAGTTGTAAAGTTCTTGCGTGTCAAGAAGTTATGAATGTTGTTATTTCCTCAATAAATTTTATTCGAAAAAATGGTTTGGGTCATCGTCGATTTCAACATTTTCCGGATGAAATCGAATCGGAATATGGCGACGTTACAGTTACAACAACAAGTCTGCAAGCTGATATCGAAAATTTAACTAATAAACTGCAGGCACAGAAATCGCATTAATTTACAACTTTACAATTTTTTCTTAAATGCAATTATTTCCAGTAACATTTGTGTTTTTTTACTCTCATATTTCTATGTAAAATAAAATCAAATATAACAGCAATACAATTATAAGTATTATATAATAATATGTAATTTTTTTTTAATGTTGTGGCCCTTGATGAAAAATTGAAAAAAAATATGGCCCGCGTGGTTGAAAAGGTTGCCGACCCCTGCCGTAAACGATCAAAGTCATCGTCGCGATGACCGTAAAAACATTAGGTGCTCCAACGGGGACTTTTTAGCCCCACCTGCAAACCGCGTTCGACGAACCTTTTTCGACTAGGTGGTCGATAAGGAGAAATATTTTACTTATAATAAATTCAGCTCGTTTACCTTGCAGAACATTTGATTGGCCTCGATCACCAGGTGGTCTAAATTCAACTCTTTCAGCGTGAGTTCCGGGTTGCGGATGAGAATCGTCGACACTATGCACAGCAGCTGAAACGGAAAAAAAAAAAAAGGATAAAAATCTAAACGCGAGTCGTGACCGCGAAAATCTGAGACGCCGCGAAAGAGAAAACGTTTATTTACGTGTAGTTTTCTGTTTCGTTCGGGGACACATATCACTTGATATTGCGTTACTTTAAAAAAAATACGTCTTTGAAAGCTATATAAGCCTCTGAGGGGAAAAAAAGAAAGTAGTTTGACTAATTATTATAGATATTATCTCTTTTTAGTTAGTTTTGTTTTGAAAATTTTCGAAAAACTCTTTATTTCGTCGACTATTGTTCGATTGTTATTAGGTAATCCGCGAATACGTAAGACATGCGATTCTATTGAACAAATTATCATATTTTCAAATCGTACGAAATAAATTTGTAAATCGATTCGCGAGCGTAAAAACACGCGGGCGAATCCTACGACTCCCGATTATAATATAACTGCAACATCGTGACGTAAAAATCGATCGATACAAAACACGCCCGCGGACGATAATTTATACGTATTTCGTCGTTTCGCGCACAACGACGACGGGAGAAGACTCTCGACGAACGACTTTCTACGTTAATCCGATAGAATATAATCGACTGTAATCATATAATATACGCGCGATTTGCATATTTCGTCGCATAAACTTTATTGCCCTAAATTGACCGCGTTATACGTCGTATTTTATCGAGCGTCGACGATCCAACAATAACAACGGAAAGAGTGTGTATTTTAAAGTAACTGATTGTTTGTTTTCGCGTGATTACCGCCGCGGTTTGCCCTCTCCGAAGTCGACGGATACGATATCATACAGACGGGGAGACAAACGGTCTCGATTTACGACCGACGCGTTTACTCTCTTTTCAAAAAAATCCTGTATTATATGGCCGACGAAAACGACGACCGTCGCGCGAGCCTTTGAAATATTTTCACGACATTCGAAACCGGCCGTTTTGATATTTTAGGCCGCGAAAGTCGGTCTATTATTTTATTTAGTTGGCTCTTGTCGTTGTAAACAACTCGTCATCTCCTCCGGCAGCCCCGTTATTATTATTATTATTATTATTATAAAAACAACTATTTGGAAAACTCAAAGTCGAATCTCTGCGAATGACTAAGAACGCAGCAGCAGCGCGCTGGCATCGCATCAAAGCGACTCTCCGGCTAATGACTGTTTGGAACGAGGACACCGAACGGCCTGTCATCGGCACGCCGCTGTGCTCCGTAAAGAAACAACTTGATTTACCGCGCGCAACGCCAACAGGATAAAATGTTAAAAGTTAAAAGTTATCCTTCTCCTCGCGTCACGCTCGCGCGCGCCACATACACCCCACCTCGGGGTTACAAAACATTATACACCGTCTCGGGAAAGATAAGGTCCAGACACTTCTCGGAGAGGTGCCTATTATATTATAGCAGTCCAAAGTTTGAAATTACCCCCGTCCCGGGCGCCCGATTTCATCCGATCGATTCGGACGACGACGTTTTCCCGTACGAATTCCGTTCATAATTATTATAGCGTATCGTCGTCACACAAATCTAGTACCAGAAACCGTGTCCGAAACGGACCGTTCTTTCCGAAAAATGACCCAGGAAAACTTTAAATTTCAAATCGATCTATCGTAATATTTAGTTTTATAATTAGAATTTTAAATACGTTATATAATATATTGTATTATGTGGTAATTAATAATAATCAAAAAAAAATTAGTGGTATTCGTCGCGGGACGTTTATAAGAAATCCGCCAGATTTACCGATAGATATATTATTAATATTATCGGCGTCGAAAGTTATCGTACGAACGACACGACACGAGAGCTCGGACTTTAGCGATATTTTACAGTTTATATTTTGAATTTATCGGGCGGTTTTTTTTTTTTATTATTTATTATAAATTTTACACGCGTTTTAGTAAATATATTTACGACAAATGTCCGATTGTTTTACGGTTCGTTTTATTTAATATCTCAATTCTATTATCTGTAAACGTATCCGAGATATTATTTCTACAATTTTATACCGGTACGTTTTATTTGATTTGATTTAATTCTTTTGTAAACATTTCATCCTTTTTTCCTTTTATTAAAAAAGGCTGTTTTTAAGAGCGAATTTCGTGATTTTCAAAAGTGATACGTAAACTCTAATTATTATTATTATTGTAATAATTTTTATCGTTTTCGAGATAAATAAAAAAAAAAAAACTCGCGGTTCGTCGTAAGTGTTCATTTAAAAACGAGGCAAGCGGTTTAACGATTAAGTAAGCACCCGTCCCACTACAATATTATTTGAACTCTAAATGTAGACCGCGCGTTACGGTCAAAGAGACGTCTCGGCGTTGATTTTATCCAGTGTTTTCATCGTAAATCGATGACCCCCGCGCCGACTTTCAATGTCGATTTACGAAAACACTATACGTAAATGTAAGTAAGTGCAAACGACTCGAACTATAAATATCGAACGAAAATCGCCCGAAAAGTTCGTTTCGAAGGTCGCTCGCCTACGTGCGAAAACGTAATCGAGACGATTGGGGATTTCATTCAATTCGCCTGCGAAAAGCGAACGACCGGACATTGTTATTATAATTATTTTATTGATCTCACCTCGACGATGAGCTGCCTGTATTCGGGCTTCTCGATGTGATTCAACACGTCCTCGACGTACAGCGCGAACTGAAGCTCCGAGTGGGTCATGTTGTTGATGGTGGGCTGCTGAGGCAAGATCTGATTTCGGACCCGGATGCCCTTGGGCGTGCGCCTCAAAATGTCCCACACCTGGTTGTAGAACCGGTTGGGCACGCGACACCAGCAACCCTCGAGCTGACGCTTTTGCAGCATGTTCAATCTGCGGCAGCAAACAACGCGCGTTTTATTATTACCGTCCGATAGTGACGTCTGATCGCGTCCCGATCGCCGCGCGAAACGGAGAAAACAGCTGATAAATTTAGAGTCCGGATTTGTGTGCGTTTTCATATTTGTAATGGGTGTATGCATTTCGACGGGAGTAAGAAATGTGGACGATTTGCGTCACAGATAATGCATGGAAAAAAGTTTATTTTGCATATAAATGCATATTTTAGAGATGACATTCAACATTCAAGCATATTCAAGCATATTTTGTTGTAAAAGTTTACTAAGCCAATTATTTTGTTTCAAATTTCATCGTAGAAATTATTAGTTCATTACGTATTGTTGGGAAATAAATGTTATTCTCCATATTATGTTATATTTTTGGACGGTTTATGTTAAAATTATATCCCGTTTATCGCAAGTCGCAACACGGTCATCGGCAACAATGCTGACTGCTTTGTAAAGTATTTGTTGAATATAATATTTTTAAATATTTAGTAGTTGTTTAATAAATGTTTAAAGTCGATGTCTATAGTTAAAAAATTAAGTTTTTCAACAATGTCGAATTATTATTTATGGAAGAAATTAAAAAAAATAAGAGCATATCAAGTGCATATTTTGAAGTTTTTTGATGCATGAATGCATATTATTTTGGCCTTTTTGAGTGCATACAAATCCGGACTTTACAGTGATAATATACGAGCGATGACGAAGAAATAAGAATAATACGCGTGCGCCAGTTTCACTCTGGGACAACAGTTCGTTCGGTCTCGTTTCTCGTGTTGAAAGTCGCTTCGCACAAAACGGATATATTATATTTGAAAACAACGCTCGGCTTACCTACTACAGCGAAGTTTAAAAAAAAAATTAGTGTTTAAATCGCAAAATCTCATAGCCGGCGCCGCGGCGGCGTGGTTTTTACTCGCGTAAAAAACTATTGCGAATAAAACCGGGAGAAAACTTCGCCATAATAAAAGGGGCCGATTTCGTCGTCGTCGTCTCGTTACACGGCCGGTAAATAATGAAAACACGACGAGCAAACACGCGGGACGCGATGTTGAACTCGCGGAACGACGTAAACGCGCGCCATAATAACGATTTTAATAGGCATTAACTTCCGGGAAGTCGGCGCTGCAGAAATACAAAAATTATACAATACGAAAAACACAATATTATATAATGATAATAAACGTAAACGGCGCGAGTGCGTTTTACGACGATTCCGCCGCCGCCGCCGTGTCGGTAGCTCGTTTTTCCCTTCCGGCGGCGTTTTAGAAAATCAACAGCGCGACGGGTACTCGGAAACAGAGCCTGCGCGCGCGTAAACACGGCGGCGTGTCGAACGGCAATATCAAACTCACTCTTCTCTCTTGGCCCAGTCCTTGACAGTCAGTATTTTCTGCAACAACTGCCGGATGGCGTAAGGGCTCAAGTTCTCCACCATTTTCGTCTCCTTTTCCATTTTCAATTGTAATTTCATCGCTTCCAACACCCATCTGAAAAAAGGAAAAACGAAATATAATCGAAACACGGTTTGAAACAATCGAAAAATCGGTCAAATGGGGACATATTTGACTATTTGAGTGTTCGGAAAAACACAGTTGAAAATCGAAACGACACAACTCGTCCAACAATAGTCCTGCGAGATAATAATAGGACTAAAAAAAAAGAATCCCGGCCGTTCCTCGTTGAAAAATCAAATTTCAAAAATCACCGAACCCTCCGAAATATTATCGTTACGAAATAACATTATAATAGCCGTGTGTCTCAATGTCACGTCTACGCACAAAGTGGGTTCGGGTTTAACGTCATGTGACGCGGGCGGGCGGGCGCGCGAATATCGATTTTAATATCATCGCGTCATTATCTTAATGGAATTAACGCTTGCGAATCGATAGCCCCAAACACACACACACATTAGTCACACGAATAAACACACTCTACTTAAAATAATTACCCGTTTATTTGTGACCCACATTTGCTAACCGTTAAATAATAAACATGCAAATGTCGCGAGAATGTAGTTGTTTTTACTGCGGGCACACGTTGTTATATTATTATTATCGTCGTCGTCGCGACGACGTGGTGCGAATAATATGTTAAAATATTATAATATTTGCGGGGGGGAAAAAAACCGTTTTTTTTTTATAATATTATACACATACGAATGTACGATGTAATAATAACAAAAAAAAAAAGGGGGAAAAAATATTATAAATCGATAGCGATAATAATTAAACGCTCTGGTTTGTATAAAGCCCGGATCGTATAAACTTCCGAGTACACGAATAAAAACGAAAAAAATTAATCGATTTAAAAAAATGATAGTTAATAGGGATTTATTAAAACGTCCGTGGTCCGTCGAGGCCTAATCCCCGACGACGACGACGACTACTGACCGGTGATTATTTCGAGAAAAAAAACGCCGGGGACATTGTATATCGGTTCGCTTTGTGCGGGACACCACACACACACACTCGGTCATTGTTTTCGTCAAAAATCAAAAAAAAAAAACAATACGTCGTCGCAGTGGCGAGGCAGTGCGGCGGTTCCCAAACCGTGCTCCTTGGTGCTCCGCAACGGTTAGGTTATCGAGGGCTCCGCCGTTCGTAACACCACAACAAATCGTTCGTATATTTCACGAAGACTCGAATGCCCACAATTCACCGATATGTGTACTGCGATAAGAAAATTCTATACGATTTATGTGATTTTAAAATTTTAGATAATACGAAATATTTTTATCGGGGGCTCCGCGAGAAACTTCTACTTAAAAAAAGGTTCCGGAGCTGAAAAAGTTCGGGAACCGCTGGGCTAGAGTATTAAATAGTAGAAAATAAAAAAAGTCTTTCAATAATAATAATAATGCAAAAAACAACCGGCGGCGTATTGATTTCAATTTGAATATGGTTACCGTACCAATACTACTGGTACGTGCGAGTTATCTTATATATAAAATGAATGAATCGCAAAATGTGTTGTAAGCGCATAACTCGACCCCTAAGGGGGTTAAAAGGGGTAAAAATGGAAAAAATCCTGAGTCACTGGAGCTTTGTGGTATTAAATTTTGTCAACAGTTTCATTTAATATAGCAGAGGCCCCTAAAGAAAGGATTTTCCAAAATTCGACCCCTAAGGGGGTTAAAAGGGGTAAAAAAGGTGAAACTAGAAAAATTCGCCTGGCCGGAACACTGCTGGAGCTTTGAGTATGAAATTTGGTCAGCAGTTTCGTTTTATATAGTGGAGACCCCATGGGAAAGGATTTTCCTAAATTCGACACCTACAGGAGTTAAAAGGGGGGTAAAAGGTGTAAAAATGAAAAAAAAACTGATAAAATAAAAAGTTATACTGCACACGGGCGAAGCCGGGTTATTTTAGCTAGTTTGTAAATAAAACAATTAGTAAATGTTAATACGTACTCGAAAACAGACAGTTTATTATTAAATATAATATAATATTTTGAGTTTTGTTTCAATATTTGCCGAATAATAAATTAATATTCCTCGCGCGTCACGATAATATATATATATATACGTACGTACGGTTTCAACCTCGCACTCGCACTCACCCCACTCGTATTTTCAAAATTCCTTTGAACATGTCCGGATTGGTGCCGATCAGCCGGCCGCAGTACAAAATGATCTCCTGCTGCAGCACGGCCTGTATGACGTTGTACGGCTGTATGGTGGAGTACATTATCGAGTGTATCGCCGCCGGCGTCATGGGCTTGTCGAACACGGTTTCCTTTTGATCGACCACGCCGACGGTGAGCTGCGACGACGCGACGACGGCGAGAAAAAAAAAACAACGGCGGAATAAAATCGTCGCCGTCGCTCTCGCATATTAATAATTAGGGCAGAGGACTTGTAGCATTTGCATATTTTTTTTGGACAGTCACAAAAATAGCAGAGTGTGAAACAAATACGTTTCATTCTTCCACAAAGCTAGTTTTGAAATTTGATTGTGCATATAAATGCATATTTTGCGTTTTTTTGGTTTTTAGGGCATATTTTACACTTTTATACGCTATTTTATACTTTTTGAGACATATTTAACTTAAATCGATTTTTTCCTCAGTGACCTTTTTATTTCAAACAATACAGTCAAAATGTTTGAATAAAAATGTATTTATTTTTAATTTTTGTCGTATAATATGGTTTTTTACTGTGCTCGGACACAAATTTTTTCTAGAAGCGATAACTATCTAACGTAAACTATACCTACGACATCACCACTACAGACGTGTACGCACCATGTGGGCTTTTATTCGATTAGGATTTATTTATAAAACGTTTGTAGACACGACAAGAATCAATATTTTAGTATTTAGTCTCAGTCAGTTCTGCGGAAAATTTTTAAGTGCATATTTTAAGTGCATAAGTGCTTGCATATTTAGAGCTTTTTTAGAGCTACAAGTCCTCTGCCCTATTAATAATCATTACGATATACGACGACAATATTAATAATTGCCCATACCTGTTTGCCGTTGACCAGAACGGTCGTGATGAACGGGCTGATGCTGTCGACCGTGTGGCACAGTAAGCTGCTGCAATACCGCACGGCGATCCAATAGTGCAGACAACCGGCGCTGTGGTACAGGCTCGTCAGGTGCTCTCTGACTGACACAAAAACAAAACAAAACGATTAGAATTTTTTTTTATCTCTATATTATATATAATATTATATACTAGCTGACCCGGCGGCAAACGTTGTTTTGCCATATATTTTCGGTGAATTTTGCAGTATAAAAAATAACTGACTTATTGTAAGAAGTGCGTGGCGACGGCGCGCCGCGGCGTCTACGATTGAAAGAGGAATGGTGCGCTCGCACGCACGCAATTTCGGTAAAAGTTATGTAATAATATATGACGTTGCGAAATCCATACGTTTTGCGTAAACGTCGTCGTCGTCGGGTTTTCGCTTTAAAATTGTATACGCCTATCGAGCCTATCGACCAATGAAAAAAGTTCTATTGTTCATCGCACGCACGCAATTTCGATAAAAGTTATGTAATAATATGATATTGTAAAATCAATTCGTTTTTGTTAAAGATCGTCGGGTTTTTTTGATGACATAATAATCTATACGTATAAAATTCGAATTACTCGCTGATCGTCGCGTCTCACCCCTTCTTTTAAGGGTTGAATTTTGAAAAACAAGTTTGTAGATTTATTTACATACATCCCCCTAGGGGAGGTGCTCAAACGGGGATTTTGTATTATGAAAAATTACTAACCTATTGTAATAGTATGTAATAGTATGTACATAACTATTGTACAGATTTATAATTGAAGAATTCGAAGAAAAATCCGAATGTGTGTGTGAGAGTATAGCTAAAAGACTTTTTAAAATGTATTTAATTTTGGATTTTTGCCCGACACGATTACTTTTTTATCAAAGCACAAGGTATAGTCAATTTTTTTTCTTAATACCGACTAGTTTATTTTGTAGTATATATTTATGAATTGCCTTTTTTATATGCCTTTTTTTTCATTGATTGTATTGCCTTCGAATCCGAAACCGAGTGTCTAGGGGAAACGGAACGAAAATAGAAAACACGTCGAGATCGAAATGCGTCTGGCGGAAGACCACGTCGTCGAGTGTGTGCGCCGAGGTTATGTAAGAGGCTAGAGTTAATGTACTAATATGAAGTCACATTTCTCACGACGATTTCGAGACAATGCTCACTCGACGACGACGAAGAAAGTCGAGAGACGCGCACACAAAGATCCTGAAGGAGGGTGGAAAATTTTAACTGTCGGCAATCGTAATGGGTCAATAAAGACGACGACGACGACGTGACGTAGGTAGCGCGCGGCGGCGGCGGCGGCGGCGGCGGCGGCGAGCTTCGATTGTGCAGGATAAAAGAAGAAGACTACACACACGACACGGCTCTAGCCATCAAACGCACACACACACGGCGGAATAAAAGTCTGTTCGGACCGTAATCCTTTTCGATATATATATGTGTGTTGACGGGGCGGGCGGGGGGACGCGGCGAATTAATGGAGGAAAAAATCGAATTTCGAGACGTAAACAACCGATCGCGCGACGTTTTTCAATAACGCCAATGACGAAATCTTACTGGTGGATCCGATGACTTCTTTCTCGAAACCTTCTCTCTTCAACAGCAAACCGTAGAGCTGCGCTTGCGAGAACAGCCCGACCCCGTTTCGTATCACGTCGATTATTTCGTTGCTACTCTTGTCTTGATAGTCCTGTAACAATCGGCGCGAAATATCAAATACATAACTCTTATCGTCGTCGACGAAAAAAGAAAGAACAATAATTATTTTTCATTACTATGTTTTAAATTTAAATATACAATTGTAATAAAAACGTGCGGATTTTTATTTCGTGTACTATATATTTTTTTAATCTCAATCGATTATACGTAAATCGACGCAAAATCAAAATGGAAATATTTTCAAATCGCGCGATCTCGCGAATTTCGAAACGATTTTGATATTTTTAAAAAAAATTCCAAAACTATTTATCACCAAAAAAAAACGTTATCATAATTATTATTTATACCCGAATGTCTATCATGTCTTCCGTGTAAACCGACGCTTTGGGCACGTCCGTCAGACTCTGATAGCCGCTGTAGTCGTACTCCAACTGTTTGAACGGTCGAATGTCGAAATTGTGCGCGCCGACGTTGTTCATAAAGTCCAAATGTTCTTTGAAAAAATAACAACGCGAGAAGAGAAATATAATAATATCACCGTCGTTTTTTTTTTGTTTTTTTTACAGCGTTTAATTTCAATTAAATTACCCATACACGAAGAAGACAGTAGATTTTGTAATCTGCCGATCCTCACTTTGATGCCGTCGCAGTGACCTTTCTTCAACATTGCAAACAAGTCCAACATCTCTTCGAACTGCGGATCTCTGGAACGAGAACGATATTATTTACGATTTGGACCAGTGGCGTCATGGGGTTTTCGCTACATAATTACGTATTTTAGTAGTAAAATGATATTTTCATTATAAATATCAAATATTATACATATTATGGAAATTAAAATCGATAAAATAACTTTTTTTTTTTAAATTAACCCGCGATTATGAATCGAGACTGTTAACCACACCCCGCCTCGGAACAAAGTTCTATCTACGCCGCTGGTTTTAACACGTTGACTGCCATGAGGGTCATTTTTGCCCCTCGGTAGAATTTTTAAGTGAGCCATGAGAGGTCAATTTGTCCCTCAAGGCTATGTTGTCTTTGTCGACTCGTGGGATCAAATAGCCCCTCAGTAACCGTCAAAATAACACACTATCAGATTCTCTGTTATCTACAGAACAAAATGCTCTATTTAGCATTTAAATATTTGCATTGAGGTTGTACCTAATTAATCATTAAATGTTAATTATAATCCTTAAATTTTTAATTGTTTTTAGTGTCAATTTTAATAAATATTAATAAATAATATTTTAGATAAACGAAATATACCTATCAGATGTTTCAAGATTACAAGATTAAATTCTAATAATTATGTCATATATTATACATTATGTTTGAATACAATATGTCTTACTAATTAAAAATGCAGATATTTATTTTATTTTTCATTTTTTTTTATGAATGGATTTAAATATTTTTAACTTTACTAGTGAAATACAGATTTTCATGATTTGTATCTTTAATTTAGTCGAGGGGTCAAAACACCCCTCAAAAGCAAGAAATATGTGATTCACATATTTTTCGCTACTGATGGACATTATAACCCCTCCTCACATTCTACAGGTGAATTAACACATATAATGGTTTTAGGATAGATTTATGACTAATAATCATAAAAGAAATAAGTTAAAAGTCGTAAAAAAATACGGTGGCAGTCAACGTGTTAACGATGTGCGCGCATACCTCATGTGCTCTTCTCGTATCAACAAGCAGACCGTGGGTCTGCCAGACAGCCGCCAAAACCTGCTGACGAATTGCAACTCGGTCTTGATGTCGTCGATCAACAGCGACATGTCTCGGTACAGGTAGAACTCGGACACTTCGAATATCAGAGGGTAACAGAGTACCGTCATGCCGCACACCCTGTACATCTAAATCACAGACGATTAATGGAAAAACACGTCGCGACGACGACGGATCGAAACGTTACTTTACTGGTGCCGAGCGCGCCGATCGGCCGCAACGGTCTTCCGGACAGTTTCAGTTTGCCGTTAATGCCCAAGTTTTTGTACACCTGTAAACAACCGTTCGATTACGAAAGACGAGACGAGGAAAAGGAAAAGATTCCTGGCCCCGGGCCTACCCGTTCTTTTTAATAATTTTTAACGTGCGATTTTATATTTTGAAACGTGTACGCGTAAATACGGGTAATTATCGGTCAACTTAAACTTTTGGACGCCACCGATCGAAACACCTTGTGCGATCTACTATTCGTTTTGAACATTTCATCATCGATATTATTTTCTATTGTGTTGTAAGTTTTGGAAGTCGAGTTTTTCTTTATTTTCATAGTTAAATTGCATTTTAATCGATATTTTTCGCGATTCAAAATATCATATGATATTCTTAGTTAATAACAATATTTCAATATTAAAAAACATTTATCGATACTCGGGGTGACGACGCTTTCCATTAAAATATCGGACTTGCACACTTTTTTTTAATAATTTTTAACGGAACGTGCGATTTTATATTTTGAAACGTGTACGCGTAATTAACGGTCGACTTAAACTTTTGGACGCCGCGCCGATCGAAACACCTTGTGCGATCTACTATTCGTTTTGAACATTTCATCATCGATATTATTTTCTATTGTGTTCTAAGTTTTGGAAGTCGAGTTTTTCTTTATTTTCATAGTTAAATTGCATTTTGATCGATATTTTTCGCGATTCAAAATATCATATGATATTCTAAGTTAATAACAATATTTCAATATTAAAAAACATTTATCGATACTCGGGGTGACGACGCTTTCCATTAAAATATCGGACTTGCACACTTTTTTTTAATAATTTTTAATGCAACGTGCGATTTTATATTTTGAAACGTGTACGCGTAATTAACGGTCGACTTGAACTTTTGGACGCCGCGCCGATCGAAACACCTTGTGCGATCTACTGTTCGTTTTAAACAATTTTCATCATCGATATTATTTTCTATTGTGTTCTAAGTTTTGGAAGTCGAGTTTTTCTTTATTTTCATAGTTAAATTGCATTTTAATCGATATTTTTCACGATTCAAAATATCATATGATATTCTTAGTTAATAACAATATTTCAATATTAAAAAACATTTATCGATACTCGGGGTGACGACGCTTTCCATTAAAATATCGGACTTGCACACTTTTTTTTAATAATTTCTAATGGAACGTGCGATTTTATATTTTGAAACGTGTACGCGTAAATACGGGTAATTATCGGTCAACTTAAACTTTTGGACGCCGCGCCGATCGAAACACCTTGTGCGATCTACTGTTCGTTTTAAACATTTCATCATCGATATTATTTTCTATTGTATTCTAAGTTTTGGAAGTCGAGTTTTTCTTTATTTTCATGGTTAAATTGCATTTTAATCGATATTATTTTTCGCGATTCAAAAATATCATAATATGATATTCTTAGTTAAAACGTCGGGCCTACCCGGGAAAAAAATCTCTAACTACGCCGCGTCGCGCCGTTGCGATGATTTATAATAATTTTAGACGAGAACAAAGCGTTTGGCGGCGGAAAAAAAGCAAAAATTTCATTATTATATTTTATACTCGGATATAAAAACGTACGGATTTTCATTTCATATTTACATTACGCTACGTACTTTTAACATGTTCGATATCATTATTATACCTATACATGAGTTCGACGGTGTTCGTAGAGAGCAAGCGTGTTAGATAAACTTAAAATTGTTGTAAAACGACAGGTCCGACGCGCGCGATCGGGTTTTTTTTTATCATTCTAATTAGACGTCGATCTAACAAAACCACCGTTATAGATTTATTCGCGTTTATTTTTGAAAAAGGACGAAAACGCGCCGATCGTTACTCGATCGTTACTTTGATCGTACTCGTCGAGTCTAACCTGACCGCGGTTAGGTTAGGTGACCGCGACGTCGTCGTCGTGTCTACCGCGAATCGTTTACGTACCTTCATCAGCTGCGTAGACGACCAAATCTGAACGGGTTCGACTTCGTGCGGCGTTTGCGTCTGGATGCCGTACGTGGCCATCATGGCTTGCAGTCTCATCGACTCCGCGATGAGCACTACTTGAACGACTAGATCCGTAGCGGTGCCCTAAAACACAACGTGTACACGGCGGTAACAACGACGACAAATTCGATAAAATCGTCGAGCCAGGCGATCCGGCGCGAACGATCAGGTAGACGGACGTTCAAGGATGAATACTACAGCGGCGGCGGCGGCGGCGCGTGCGGTCTGTGTTATTATATATAATATACAGTAGAATCCGCTTATTTGGGACACCGCATAAAGGGGACAACCGCTTAATGGGGACAAATTGGCATAGTCCCGAACGTATGTATGAATTTAATGCAATTTAACTTTGTTTATCCGGGACAAACCATCGGTTATAAGGGACAAAAATAAAAGCGTTCAACTAGATATTCTGATTTATGATGGTGTGTGCAGTGCTTCGATGAAAATGAAAACGAAAATTTCGATAATATTCTCGATGAAATTGCTGAAAGAAGTCTGCAAAATGAAGAGAGCGATGACGATGACAACGTTCAGCCCGTCAAAATTACTACAAGAGAAGCAGAAAAGTGCATTGATCATGCTTAGACTATATTTTATGCGAAATGAAAACGGAAATGCACCGACAACTTCGCTAGACGTTTGTGCAGATTTTATTAAATAAGCAAAGTTTTAATAAAATTACAGCAAAAAACAATGGACGGTTTTCTGCAGCCTAAAAAAATATAAATTAAGTATGTAAATCAATTAATGTATAATAAATATCTATAATAAAATAATAATCCAATTAATTTACGATATAATAATATTAAATAGTAAATATGAATACATAATGTAAAACTGCTAATAATAATAATATGTAATTTTTAAATAAAGTTATTATATATGTATATGCACTTTAATAGTTTCGGTTTATTAGTTATTCGGTTAATCGGGACAGTCGGATAATGGGGACAAATAGGTCCCGCCCAATGTGTGCCAATTAAGCGGATTCTACTGTATATGTATATACGAAGGACCATAGGCGCCGCCAGGAATTTTATCAGGGGGGTGCATCGCGCAAAAAGGTATACGCTGATTTCTAAATAATGCTTGTATACGTAATAATAATAATAGTAATATTTTAATAATAATCAGGATTCGGATTTTATAGCAGTAAAAATTCTAAAATATGCGCTTTAATATGACCGAAAAAACCGTAAAATATGCTCTATATAAAATATATGCCCTAAAAACATCAAAAATAGCAAATATAATAAATAAATACGAATCAAAATTACAGTCGATGGTATTATTGTAGAATCTACAATCATATGGAACAATAAGAGATAAGAAGGTATAAATGAAAAAATATATTCGACTTTAAAAAGAGATTATGACGTCGTCGCGTGTTAAATAATATAATCATATTATTTATCAATTTATTTCAAATGTGGGCATTTTTCTTATGGATTCACGTAAATCAATACTATTTGTCATTCAATATATGAACGAGATTTATGAAAAATACAAAATAAAGCGTACAATTAAGAATATTAATTTTAAATAATTCAATACTGACACGTCTCTATAGTGGCTAAATGAAAAACGATATTGAATGTGGCGTTATTGCATTTTATAGAGCTTATTTTTCTCTATTCAACGGTAGTGATAACTCGAAATCGATGAATTTTGCGTTGTGCCAGTTTTGTTCTAGGAGTGCGATATTTTCGGTTTTCAATACGAAAAATACCTTTGCCGTAAACCGTTCGAACGCAGTGCGCGAGAATCTGACGAAACCGTCGGGGAATCGTTTCGATTAAAGCCACCGAGACAATTTACATATTTTCCGTAACTGATTAGAGTAATAAACTCGCAACACAGACGATTTGAGTGTGGAATTGAACCCAATAATGATTCCCATGCAAATCCATCCGTGAATTCACCTCCTTCCCCGCCCACAAACTTTATATACATATATACATAATATATATATATATATACTTATATAATATTATATACGAGTATATGCCAAACTCTGTGTGCGTGCGTGCCACTACTTGTGCCGTGTGTACAGAACGGTCCGGTGTTTTAACGTTCATCGGCACTGTATTGGCGTTCAAATAACTCGGCACGGCGGCGTATTGATTCAACGGTTGAATAATCGTCATCAATCGAATCCATTCCTTCCGGCGGCGTCACATATCGTTACCGTAACGATAATAATAATAATTATTATAATTTATTATCGTCCGATACACCACGCGACGAAAGCCCATCGAAAGCTATTAAACACAGTCAACACAGTAAACGCGCGCGGTTAACGGAATTATATTATTATTTCAGCCAAACCGAATATACTACGTATTATAATAATTAGAGTCCGGATTTGTATGCGTTTTCATATTTGTAATGAGTACGTATGCATTTCGATGGGAGTAAGAAATGTGGACGATTTGTGTCACAGATAATGCATGGAAAAAAGTTTATTTTGCATATAAATGCATATTTTAGAGATGACATTCAACATTTTTGCATATTCAAGCATATTTTGTTGTTAAAGTTTACCAAGCCAATTATTTTGTTTCAATTTCATCGTAGAAATTATTAGTTCATTACTACGTATTGTTGGGAAATAAATGTTATTCTCCGTATGTCATATTTTTGGACAGTTTATGTTAAAATTATATCTCGTTTATCGCAAGTCGCAACACGGTCATCGGCAACAATGCCGACTGGTTTTATTATTAGATTCATATTTTGTAAAGTATTTGTTTTATTTGTTGAATATATTTTTAAATATTTAGTAGTTCTTTAATAAATGTTTAAAGTCGATGTCTAGAATTAACAAATTAAGTTTTTCAACAATGTCGAATTATTATTTATGGAAGAAATTAAAAAAATAAGAGCATATTAAGTGCATATTTTGATGCATAAATGCATATTATTTTGGCCTTTTTGAGTGCATACAAATCCGGACTTTAATAATAATAACGGGCGCGCGCGCGAACACTTTTCGGGCCTAGAAGACGTGTCGAATTCACACAGACTTGGATTATTTTATCGTAAAAATACGATTGCTTGTTTTTACAATATATATTTCAAGGATAATTATTATCAACGCAAATCGCCATGAAATATCGTTGAATTCGAATGTGAAAAGAAAAACGTTACTCGAAATCAACAACACCGCCGACAGGTGTATTGGTAAACGGCGAAAAAAAAATGCTTTAGATGTGTAGAATCGTTTTTTAAAGACCCCGTCGTCGACATACGACTAAACTCGCCTAAATTTCCGTCACCGTTCTCGCTATGCGAACGAAAAGAAAACTTTAAGCTCGCGCAATTAAAACGCGAAAACGTCACTGCGGAATACGACTTGAACACATAAAAGCTAGAGAATTGATTTCCAAACTCGACGGTATTATCAATCTTGGCGACTTACCGGACTCGTCGCACTCAAAGACACGCTCGAAAACCGGGGGGAGGGGGCGAGAAACGACGCTCGTCAATTAGAGTATGATAAACCTGACCTCTCGTCCTTTGACTTTGGAAATAAACCCCGTTCGAAGAATCTATACTGTTCGGCAACCTCGAACTGCCGCGTTCCGGGAAGAAAAATATCAAATATAATTATAATATCTTTTACGGAAAAATCGCGACGACAAAAGGAGAAATAACGCGAAAACTATATTATTTCGTTCGACAACGAGTAAAAGGAACTATATTTCCGTGCAAACGTGTATGAAGAGAAGAGAAAAAACCACGACTCGCGTAACAATACCGCTCGAACTTTTAAAAACCGTTATTTGAAAATTTGACAAGACCGCCGCCGCCGCGCCGTTTTAATTTCGGCCGATTTATTACCGAATGTTTTAAGGATTTTCAATAAACGCCCGACTCTGCACAAGTATGAGCCAATTACCAGTCGTTATCCTTCGCGCCGCCGTCTCGCCCCCGGTTCCACGTAACCTCATAACTTTCCTAATAACTTACGCCCGCGGCCTTCTATTTTCCTTTCTTTCGCCCAAACGAAATCTCACCGACGACGCGACGTTCATAAATATTTAATTACTCTCCCCTCGTTTGATTCCTTCTTTCCGCGTACGACGTACGTTTAAACTATCGCGGCAACATTTTATTCGCGAAATGTCCTACTAGTAGAAATATTTCCAATTTCATTCACGCGTCGAAATATAACGTCCTACAACAATTTGTCGTTAATATTATAACAAAAAAAAAAAAGGGCCAATAATTTACCCAATCACTTGTCCACGAGAGCGAGATGTAAAAATATTTTTATATAAATATTTTTATTTGTAAATTACGTTTTTGGCGGATTCGCCGGAAGCTTTGGGGCGAAGGCGATTTGAATTCAATTACACACACACACACACACACACACACCTATTTGACCGAATTAAAGTGATGAAAATCACTCGATAAAAATAATAAAACCGCTAAATATACTGGAAAAAAAAAAAATGTAAATTAATCGCGAGACATTCGGAAAAACGATAGGTCTCATCGTTCGGATGTAATCGGTGCGCGCCGTTTACAGAAACGTTTCATTAAATCGAATAAAAATATAATTCAATAAAAACGATAAAGTACAAACGAATGGTTTTTATAATACGCACGTGGTATTTTCCTCGCCGGCGACGATTCAATCGGTTGATTTTTTTCATGTTTCTCGTGTGCCGGATTAATTTCGAAAACACTACGCGACAAATAATGAAATCTCAACGTTTTGCGCAAATCGCGCGAGAAGAGAAAAAAAAATGAATAAATAGAGTTTCTTTGAAACGCGTTGTTGAAAAAAACACACGCGCGCGCGCGAAATCGAGCAGTTCGAATGTAAAATAAATAATAAAATCGATAAAAAAAAAAAAAAAAAACTCATTAAAAATGCGAAAAATAAATGTCTAAACGCACGCTAATTACTATGCGAAACAATTATTATTATTTTCAAAGAGAAAAATCTAATTTCCCGTTTTTCATCGGGAAAAAAAAAAAACTCGTTAACAAATCCGCGAGAGTTTGCGCGAGTTTTTTTTTTCCCCCGTTTCAATATAGACAATCGAGCGAATGATTTAGTTCTCTACGCGAGAGGAAATCCGACGATAATGTATTTCTTCATTTTTATATACGCCTCGCTCTGGCGATTAAAAGATTTTTTGAAAATTATTTTTTAGAAATAAAGAAAACTGGTAGACCCGACCTGATCGGTCAAATCGTAATGACACGGGCCCCTCCGACGATTCGGACTTGGGAGATTACAATTTAAGAAAAAACTAAACGAGAAAAACCCGGTAAGTAAGTTTATTTTCAGTTAAAAAATGATGTTCTTTTTTACTCGATAAAGTGGAATTTTCAACTCGAAATGAAAATTTAAATAAAATTTTTAAAGTGTTTATAGAATTTAAAACGTATAATTGTGTTTGGATTGAAACGATATCCTAATTTACACGGGCCTCCGCGGAATCTAGTCCCGCGTTTCTCAACTAAAAATTAAAAGATTCGTAACGATGTTTACATCGGGGGGGGGGTCTTCGACCTTTTTATGCAGCGGGACGCGTATTATTTTTTTATAAATTTCTACGCGTTCGTAGTAAAAACATATTGTGTTTTATACAAAAATGTAGTTTTCACGATTACGTTTTAATTTTAAAAACTATTATTTTATCTATTGAAACGGAAAATGGATAAACATTTTATTTTCAGTAAAAATAGTCAATTTTAGAGACCGTCTTAGAGATTTTACGTTTTTTACTCGCCGAGACATAATACGTATAATTACACACAAATATTACGAAGAAATCGAAACTTTTCAACGCACGAACGAGTGTTGTTATGCTCGCTCACAATCGATTGCGAACTAACGGGCAACCGGTAGTTTAAAAGGTAATTTAATTATTTATCTTATCGCATATTTCCGATAGTATCTTGGCCGTTGTTATCTATATATATATATATAAAAATCGATGTACATTTTAATAAATTTTATAGCTCAAGATCCACCGAACCGATTTCGATGAAAATTTTAGGGCATATTAAGATTGATATGTAGATGGTTTCTGTGAAGTTTGTACGCTGTGCGATATGTGGTTCCGGAGTTATGGCCTCTTAAGTGTACAATATTAATCACACATTGTTATTGTTTTGCCATGGAGATATATTACGTACATAAACTCTATGTGGTTATTTTTTATTATTTGTTTCCGTGGCACGCGCGTCTTTGGTATCAAAAGTTAAGTTTTACGTAAAATTACGTACATGTAAAATTTAATTTTTTCTCTCTTTACAGTGAAATAAAATTCGGGTGTGTTTTTTTCGTCATATTTTAAAACGTTCGATTGTGAAATTCATATTGTTTTTTAAAAAATTCGATTTCATTATCGCACACGAGCGAAGCCGGGTTGGTTATTCGGCTAGTTTTATCGAAATAGAAAAGATACGACGACGTCATGTTAAATTTAAAATGTGGCCCCCGGTTTACGTCGTCTTCGCGATGGGGAAAAAAAAACTCTATCCGCGTGGCAAACAATACATTTTACGCGCACTCTCTAACGGTTTCGACCGTGATGGGTCCGACACAAACAACGTCACACGAAAAAAAAAACACCGGATAAAGTCAAAAAACCAACACACACACACACTACACAAGTGCGCCTAAAAGATGTCGTCAAAGACAGTAGCCGAGGAAGAATGTTAGTGTCTACTACTCCGATTAATAAGTGTAACAACTATATACAACGCGGAGGTTATACGAAATAAAAGGCATATTATAGAAACCACACCATGCGTAATTTTTTTTAATTTTTTTTTTCATCCGTCCGTTACTTACAGAATTGTGCCTCGTCTGGAATTTCGTTTACGCGAGATCACAACATGTGAAAGAAAATAAATATTAAACTCTCGCCGAACGTTGTCGTCGAGAATGGAAACGCCAATATTATGTATATTGTAACGCGAGAACGGTTCGTTCGTCCGCGGTTTACCTGAAACGCGGAATAGCGGCCCGGCCTTTTGGGCCTGTTGTAGGACGGCAGGTAACGGCGGATCGGGTCCAGCTCGTTGATGTGCAACAGGTTGGAAGTGAGCAGCTCGGCAATGACGTACAGCGCCTGGTTCCACAGGAACAGCGGCGGGTCCTGGCCGTCCTCGTAGTCCGGCGCCGGCGACCTCAGCTGACTGCCCGGGTCCGCCTTCTCGCCGTCCACGTTCTCCTTGGTCACGTAGTAGAACATCGGGATGTAAGGATCTGAAAGCAGGCGAGCCGCGCGCCGTGAGTACAGCCGGCACCTACACACACGGTCGCCGTGTCGTATTCATAAATGTATAAAAACCCGACCGCCGAAACTGTCGGTCTTCATGACGCCTTTCAACAGCGCCCGGTACTCCTCGACCTGGTGCGATAGGTTTTTGAACACCCCGTCGATTATCATGTACAAATAGAACACGGGCCATTCGTTCTCGATGTTTTCGAAATCCTGAAACGTACATCCCGAGGTCAGACGATTAGAAAGCCGTTAGAAAGCGATTAGAAAACGTCCGACGTCCGACGGACGCGTGGGCCGGTGCCCGAATCTAGTGTAAACGATATTATGTTTTATTTATACGTAAATTCTCATCTGGCTCACGTGCGCGACGTACAAATTGATATCACGCGGCCGTGATAAATTTATGAGTGGGGTCTAAAACGATTGTTTATTGAGACAATGCATAATTGTCGTCATTATATACGTCTCGATCTGTTATTGCGACCGGTCTCAAAGAAATATAGAAAATATTTAATTTTTGCAAATTTATCGGCGCGTGTTTTATTATTTAGTGAATGTTTATTTACACGTACTTATATAAGTATTCGATAAATTTGTTTGTGTTTATTATTTAAATAAAAATTATAGTAGAAAAAGCAATATAATCAGACGCCGCCGCCGATAGCTGTTATTGTGACCGGTCTCAAATACGTACAACTCTAACATGCCATTAAACGGACCGATTTTACTTGAAAAAGCAAACGAATATGCTCGACAGCTAGGAATCGCTAATTTTACAGTGGAGAGGCACTGTCATATCACCTTTTCAGTATTTTTACTTGCTATCTCATGTAATTTAAAATATTTAAATAATTAAGTAAATTTAATGTGTCGAGTTAAAATATGTCAAAAATATTGAAGTAATAACCAGTTGTTTTTTGTTGTTGTTGTTGTTAAGAGTTTGTCATTAAGTTTTGTTTTTTATGCTAGTCACGTGGTTTAAGTTTTATAATATATAATATATTTTATTTTTTACTGTTAGATTAAAAATCTATGATACTCTATGTAAGTATTAAAATAAAGTAATAAAGGACTTTTAAATTTATGTTCTATTATAATTTTTATCCATTTATATAATATTATATTATACATATTATACCGATGTACTTCTTTTTTTTTTTTTAATTAATATCTGGTCACCATAGAGGTATATGGGATATTATCGTATAAAACGAGATCGGCGAATCGAGCCTTTTTATCGTTATTTAGACGACGACGCGACGACGCGACGACGTGGACGAGGGGGGGAAAAAAAAAAACGATCGTGTCACCCCACTGACTTTGGTCTCTCCGACGGCGTAATACGTCCTCATTTGGTCCTCGATGGCGCATTTGTAACCGTCTCGTTTGAACCGCTTGAATCCGTAGCGGCCCTTCAGCTTCTTGACGATGTTGGCTTTGGTGTACGACACCAGCGCGTCCTCGTGCGTGGCGAACGCCGGATACGATATGGTCGAAAGCAACGCGGAATCCACGGCCTGCGCAAAATATGATTATGAAATATCGTCACTAATTAAATTACTACTTAAAAGAATAAAGTTTTAATAAAATTTACGCGCGTATGCCCTCCTCGACAGAATCCTAAATACGCCACTTTTTACTACTACTACTACTACTACTACTAGGTACTCACTTTCGAACTCGATTCTCTCGGCAGCAACGTCTCGAATATGCTCCTGTTCCTGTTGTGCGCGTCGATGTCCACGTATATCACCGACCACGAGGCTCCCTTGTCGCCGAACAGATTGCATCCGTTTATAGATTCCAACGCGCTCTTGGCCATCCCGATAGAGCTGGAAACAGTGACGTTTTAAAAATTAAACGGATGAAAATCCTCGACGGAATCCTCGGGCGGTTTATAAAATCAAAGTGAAACGCTATTTGGCTTGTGAAGTAAAGTGAGTAGTGAGACACGGACGCGAAAGTGGTTGACGAGAAAAATCTAAATCAACACTCGAGTAGACGGAGAGAAATAAAAAAAAAAAAAACGTCTAAACCGAGAGGAACT
Organism: Drepanosiphum platanoidis; assembly: GCA_948098885.1. Taxonomy (NCBI): domain Eukaryota; kingdom Metazoa; phylum Arthropoda; class Insecta; order Hemiptera; family Aphididae; genus Drepanosiphum; species Drepanosiphum platanoidis. The sequence continues at coordinate 7,420,467 of OX402542.1, read as the reverse complement.
GTCTGAACCGCTGTCGACGCTAGACTGTCTGCGTGTGCACCGTGCACACTCGCGAAACACTCGATCGGTATCGGTTGCGCACGCAGCTCGGCCGTCGTTGGCCGACGCGATGACGTAAACTCTTTCGCGCAAAAACTATACTCATTATCCAGGGCTCATGACTTATAGCTCTAAAAAAGGTTGTTATAAGGCGCTTAAATATGCTCTAAAAAGTATTCATAAAAGAGCGCTAAAAATACTAAAATATGCAACAACAAAAAAAAACGTTTGCATACAAAAATTATTATTTTATTATTTTAGCTTCTTCTGATATTATCTATATATATATATAAAAATGGAGACAAAAAATTGGAAATTGAATCAGTTGAGAACGGCTGGGCCGATTTGGCTCAAATTTTTTTTAAATGATAGAGAATGTCGGGGAGCGGGTTTATAGCATAAATTATGGAGAAAATTAACCCTAAGGGGGTTAAAAGGGGTAAAAATGGAAAAAATCCTGAGTCAATGGAGCTTTGTGGTATTAAATTTTGTCAACAGTTTCATTTAATATAGCAGAGGCCCCATGGGAAAGGATTTTTCGAAATTCGACCCCTAAGGGGGTTAAAAGGGGTAAAAAGGGTGAAACTAGAAAAATTCGCCTGGCCGGAACTGCTGGAGCTATGAGTATGAAATTTGGGCAGCAGTTTCGTTTTATATAGTGGAGACCCCATTGGAAAGGATTTTTCGAAATTCGACACCTACCGGAGTTAAAAGGGGTAAAAGGGGTAAAAATGAAAAAAAAACTGATAAAATAAAAAGTTATACTGCACACGGGCGAAGCCGGGTTATTCAGCTAGTATATTATATTAATTAATTAATATTAATCATTAAATATTACATAGATTATATAGTACTATTATTCTACTTAACGATATTTTCAAAGTTTGGTTTGCGTCTGTAATTTTATAATAATTTTTTTTCTAGCTAGTTCTGGCGGCAACGCTGAACCACTAAATGATACAGAAATTGACGATCATTTAAATCGCAGAATTAATCATACATTTGAAGATTTATATCATTTGCTTAAAAATAGAGGACCATTAAACCCGCATTCGTTAAAATCACGATTATATTTACTAGACATTTTAAAGGCACGGTACTGCAGTGAAGAATGGGAACAATACAGTACACAAATTTAGTGATTCGAAAATTTTTTAAAGTTTTCTTTAGTTTTACAAAAGTTTTGGGCGAAAAGTTCACGAAATCATACACACGATTTGTGCAGTCTCGTCGTGATTGGCTGCAAAATGAATTTGTTTTACCCATTAAGACAGTGTTTCCCAACCGGTGGTCCGTGGGCCAGTCATAGGTGGTCCGCGGTTCCATAGATTTTTTTTTCAATTTCTATTAGAAATTATTTATTTTTTTTCAAACAAATAAAACGTCTAGCTATGAGCAACATTCATCCGAGAATTGAAAAACTGGTCAAACAAATGCAGTCACAAAAATCACATTAAGTAAAGTAAATTATTTAGTAAAGTTAAGTATAATTATACGTATATTAGTGAAGTAAGTAATAAAATGTAAAGTAAAATAATAAAAATTAACATTTTTCGATAAAATGTTGTGTATTCTTGTTAATGAGCAAGAAAAAAAGGTCTTCCTAGTTTTCGTAAAATTGAGGTGGTCCGCGACCTATAAAATATTGTCGAAGTGGTCCGTGGTGGTAAAAAGGTCGGGAAACACTGCATTAAGACAATGCCAAATGTAACAGGAAGGCCGATTAAAAATGTTGACGATAGTTGTGAAAAGTCTACCCCGCGGGGTAGCAAAAACATGATGATTTTGCCGGGCGACTGGTGAAATGGCGTTTGCGAGTAGGTATTGAAGTTAAACACTATACTGACCCTCCCCTCCCCGGGTGAGTGTTGAAACCCTTTCCCCGCAGCGCAGTAAAAGTCGGAGTCGTGAGACCGATCTGTCTGTCTGTCCGTACGGCGGGGGCCGTTCGGAAAAATATCTCGCGCAAAAAAAAAATTTGGTAAAAAAATCGTCGTCGCGCATACACACCTCGCGTGAATTTCGGGCGTGTTGTCGTTGTACGAGCTGCCTCTTTCCCACATGGCGTAATCGGGCGTCCGGTACGCGCGTTCAATGTAGTACACCAAATTCTGCACGAACGCCACTTCGTCCTTCGTGTAGATTATTTGCAACCCCGACGTGGTCATCTGGACCAGATAAATGAGGTACAGGGACACGACGTCGATCTGTAAAACACGAACGGCAAGGGAAAATAGAAAAATTAATACGTCGCGCGTGACCTTTTCGAGTAAAAGGTCAGGTATACTCGTATAGCCGGCCACTCGACGAAAAAAAAAAACCGATTCGATTTCTCATTTACATAGCGGGTACACGAGATTTTTCGGTTTTGAGTTTATCAAAGCCTCGGGGTGTCACTGTTTGTTTCGATGGGATTATTTTCTCGCGGAAATTTTACTCGCGTTTTGCGGACATAATAAATAAATATACGTTCGATAGTTTGCGATTAAAATGTATAAAACAAAATATAAGATAATTTCCACTGCGACCGCGACAAAAAAAGAATAACGAAAAACGCAAATCCGTGGACCCCCGCGGGGAGGGGGAGGGGGGTAACCACCGTCTACCGAGTCCCCCGCCGGCATAATGGGGATTATACATATTATTATTATTATAATATCGAATACGTTTAATCGAATAACCGACAGGCCTGCGCGCGAATTCCGACGGCTTTCGATTAAAATTGCATACGGTTTTGTGTTTCGGAACGTCGCGACGTCGTCGTCGAAACGTTTCGATAAATTAAAAGATAACATAATATCGTGTGTAGTACATTGTTTTATACCCGTCGCTAAATATTCGTTAACAGTTTCGCGTGCGTTATTGCGGCTCGGTTTGATAATATCCGATATACTCTATTGTACGATATACGACGGAAACTGGAGAAGAAAAAAAAAAAGGCCGAAATCGAATAACTCGACGTTTGTGTGTTTTACACAGTCTCTCGGTACTCGAGATGCACTTGAAAAAAATTAATTTTAAACAAAAATCTCTCTTCGACTAATTCTACGAATATTTATCACGATAATATTACGACGCCGTAGATGGTTTTCCGGGGGTCCCCGCGGACTGATTTGCGTTTTTTGTTTTGTTTTGTTTTTTTTTTTACCCAAAAATTAAATTTACGCAAAAGTAATTCGAATTATAATATATCGAAATACATCGGGATTGTCGTCGGTCGGAGTAGAAGTGTTATTTTATAAATTTCAATCGTAAACCATATAGACATTGTATATTTATTATTTCCGTAAACACGCGAGCGATCGTTCACATATTATTGTTTTGGTATGAATGTCGAGAAAATAATAATTCTATCAAAACGACAACTATACGTACAACAGTCACTTATCGTTGAAAATAATAATTATTAAAAAAGGAAAAGTCGAATTGTTTTACTCGATCGAGAACCTACGCTTTAGAATCGAATATCCCAACATTTGTACGCTAATTAAATATTGAAAATTAGAAATACATTTAAATATTATTGATATACTACCTACAGCAGTATATTATTATAATAACAGCCGTGTCGTCGGACCGATATTACACGGCGATCCGGGATGAAAAAAAAAGCCGATAAATAACAACGAATTACTTGTAAATGAGGGTATTCTTCGCTCGAGTGTATGCTATCGCCGTTGTCCAGATTGAACTTTGAATGCAACGCGAATTTATTGCACTGATGTCTTTTGAAACATTCCACTTGGTCCGCCTGTCTGATCCAGCACGACAATATGCCCCTCATGCATTTCACCGCCGACTGGCCCAGTTCGTAAGACTTGCCTCGGTCGTCGTCTATTCTCCTGAAAACGTCCGAAAACGATGACGAGATGATGAGTTCGCACATTTCGCACGACGACGACGACGACGCCCGTCCGTATTTACCTGTACGCTTGAAATAGACTCCATATCGCGGCGGCGCAATAAATGCTATCTCTGACGCTGGCCTCTACTTCGTCGTCCGACAACACTGGAAACAGACCGGTTATTGCACTTTGATACCTCAACAATTGTCTCTTCACTGCAACACACGAACGACGAGTTAATTGATTAATTGAACGATTAGACGCTACGATATTGCCGGAATTATATGATATTATGTGCAGTGAGTTTATAGAAAAATGTCTTGAAAAAAAATCTCCGACGGGATGTCGGATTAAACTGTCGACCGAGGTATACATTATATTTTCGAGTGACTTAAAAATATGAGATGACACATATAAAATGTGTTATCTTTTATTAAATTATGTAATTCAAAATAACATTTACTGGACATGCGAAAAAAATTAAAAAATTTTGACTCGTGTACTTTAGAAAATCGGGAAATAGGATATTAAAATTACCCTTTTCTATTCTTACACCAACAATAGGATGCACCCAATGAAGTCTTTTATGTTTATTTTTTTTATGTTTTCTTTTAATTAAACAGTAAAGTAACAAAGCTTCTTCTACCTCCATGGTTGGATGACCAATGAATATTTCAAGAAATATTTGTGTTGAATTGAATCAGACACACGTGTACGACTAGTGTCTCGTGTGAAAGGGGCCTAAAAAGGGTTTGGCGAGGGACGGCGACGGAGGTAGACGCAGCAGCACACATCGAAAACCGACGAAAATATCGAAAAAGTTGACGAAATCGTATGACGACTCGGTATGAGAACGATTGCGAGTATATACACAGTGCCGGATTTACCCATTAGGCTAACTAGGCTGTAGCCTAGGGCGACAAATTTTTTCTCTTTTTTCATCTCTATAATAAACGGACAAAAAATTATTTTACTCTTTTATTAGCGCTTTCCTGGCCACGTCGACCGTCGGGACATATAGATCCGACGTCTCTAATCAAACGTACTGTTTTTAGTATTTTATAGGAATCGAACGTTACTACTATTATTCTGGGAATTATTTTGTTTTTCAATTTTTGTTTGTCGTCGACCGTCGTCGTCAACTTACGATTATTATTATGTTTACATTTCATACGGACGCGGCACGATACTTTATGCTCAAACTATTTATGTTATTTTGTTTTTACACGAACACCCGCAATGAGCTAACGATTATTACGCAAGTACCAATTTTAATTATTAGACAATTAATTTAATAATTTATGTATACGTTTTTAATTATTATTATAAATATATTATATTAGACAATTTAACACGTGGATTAGTGTGTATTATTATTCTGAATTAGTATTCATATTATTTCATACTTATTATATTGCTATCACAAAATTATTTTGTCAATACAGTACACGACGTTGTAAGTTTTTAATTGTGCACTAAAATAACACTTATATGAAGCTCATATTGGTTTTAAAAAAATGATTGTATGATTTTGAGGCGGCATTTTCCTTTTAATAGCCTAGGGCGGCTGAAGAGGTAAATCCGGCAACTGTATATACGATAAATATTGATAAAGAAACAGTTGGACATATTATTATATTAAAGCGCTGATTAAACTCGGAGAAAGAGAAACTCGTATTGTTTTATTAATTATTCCAATTATTGTGTGGTCGTATAGTCGATAATAAGAACAATAACGTGGCGTGAACGCCGCCGCCGAGAGGAATCATTATAGATAATATACGTATATCGGTATTACGTAATGATTATCGTTCGAGGTCAGATCGAGCAATGTTTATGTTATTATTGGATTATGAAAATCGCTGTTGATCTCGTTAGGTTAGGCCCGACGATTGTACGAACTTGTCGGGTAATACGACAAACGTGTGACGACACAGGATGTGCGACGGGACGCGGGGATACGACAGATCGCGCGTTATTCAACGTCTGTTATTTAAACAACGATATTTTATTCAAAACAATACCGTTGATAAATCGAAAGAGTTTTTTTTTAGATTTATAGGTTACCGTCGTCGTCGTCGTCGTACAAAGGAGACACTATATCGAAACTTTAGCGCCGAATTCGCGAGCGCCGCGGGTACACGTGCATACGTATACCCCTATTATTTTCAGCGTCGCGCTCTACTCGAGTGCCGCACTCGAAAAATATAACAACGGTTTTGATAAATCCTTATTTTAACAAGCGTTTCGCGGAAAAACGAAACGTATCACACGGAAAGCGAGATAACTAAAAACGTAATAAAATAATAATCATCAAATAATAACACAACGAAAACTTGTTGTTGATGATTTTCGACAAGAGACGATTTGAAATTTCCAATTTTATTCGCGTCACGAAATAAAATACGAGACACTACGAGAATTTCGAGAACGGCTCGGTGACCTAACCGACTATTCGGTTGAAAACGGGTCGCGTTCTTTTTGTTATATTACAAATAACAACACGGTCGGACACAAAATGTATATAATATAATATACACTCTAATAAATAAGGTAACGAATAAATAATTCGAAAAAAGGTTAACATTTTTCAAAACGCACTTTCGTAAAACAGACGTTTGTATTAAAAGCGGTGTGTACGCACGCGGTTAGGCGGTTTAGTGCCCGCCTTGAGCAACAGACGTTTATAATTTATTCGGGGTGCTATAGCGCCGGTTTCCGCCGTGACCAGACACTCGTTTTCAAATTGTATAAAACGAAACGCGACAATGGGAAAATAAAACCTAATTACAGAGGGCCTTTAAATCCAAATGCAACCGCTGCGAGTACGAAAAGTGCATCACAACACGAGTAGTAATAATATTATTTTTGAACTCGAATACGCGCAAGTGGAAAATGTTGAAATTTCGAATTTCGTCCGGGAAGTTTTTTTAAAACCGGATTTAGTATCGGAAATAGAGAAGTTTGATTTGATTTCTTCGCTATGAAATACAATAATTAATTATATAACACGTGTTGTTGTGTGATAATAATAGCATCGGCGACGAAGCAAAGTCGGACTCTATCCTGCCGGGGCCGTTTTAATAAGGACAGTCCGGTCTAATCACACTCACTCGGGTCGTACGTTTTTGTCGAAATTAAATTATATTATATAAATCGCTGCGATTATATTTTATATTTATTGTTTAAAAATACAAGATCATCCGAGATTCGTGCGGTGAGTTATAATCGTGTTTACGAGGTAGTAGTGAAAAAACCTATAACTACCAAAAGAATAATAACGAACGTGTTGTTGTTAAATATACGAATTTCGATCGACGCTCGTCGAAAACGACCGTAACGATGTATAACAATAATAAAACGTGCTTTGAACAACACATTTATCAACAAACTAATATTACATTGTACCGCCGAGTCACGGTTGAAAAGTAACACAGTGATTATCGAGAAAACTCGCCGCCCGAGCGAACAGCGTCGTTTCCGTGTACTACACGTAGGCGACGACCCCCGCAGGAATGACCCCGAAATAAAAATCGGCCACCTCCATGATATTTTTCATAAATAAACACCGTATATACGTATTTTACCGTCGAATACGCTCCGAATCGTTTTGTTTTTCTACTAATTATTACTCGTGTCGGATATCCGCTTTTACTGACAAACGTTTTATCGATTTGTTTCCTTCGAGACTACAATTAATATTACGCGCTCCGACAACAAATATCATACGAAATTCGTTTAGATCAGCGGTTCCCAACCGGTGGTACGCGTACCCCAGTGGCGTATCCAGGGGGGGGGGGCACGGGGGCCATGGCCCCCCCCCCTCGTTGACCGTATTTACTAGATTCTGTTTTAAAGATTTAAATTTATTCGTATTGAATGAACGCAATGAACGTACTTTTTCTACCTTAAAACGACTGAAAACCTACTTAAGATCAACAATGACTGAAAATAGACTAAATGGATTAGCTTTAGTAAACATAAATAAAAAAGAGGTCATTTCAGAAACTGAAATTATTGAGGATTTTGCAGAAAAAGCACCAAGAAAATTGCAACTCATAGATTGGTCAAAATAATTTTATACAAAATTGTATAATTTGTGTGTAATTTTGAGTATAATTTTATACACTTATAATTTTTCTGGGATTAAACCGTTTTTATTATTAAATTAGGTACTATTACTATTTATTATTATTTATGTATATATTAACTTAAATCTGACTGACTGAAAATATAAACAAATTATTTGCATTAAAAACATTAAATATTTGGTTTATTTTATTTTTTTGTTTTTGGTAGTAGGTAGTATATATGGTAAAATTTTAGACAGTGTGTGCCCCCCCCCCTAAAAAAAATCCTGGATACGCCACTGGCGTACCCCTAGGGGTACTCGCGATGATCTCAAGGGGTACGCGAAAAAAAATTGAGTAATGGCGGATTTCAATTTAAAACTATTCGTTTCGGAAATATGCAATATACGTTATTACAAATGAAAACTTGTGTCACACAAATAACAATTTTTTAAAAGAAAACTACTTATTAATTTTTGGGTAGATATTAGAAACGAATATGAGCGACTCTCTGACAAGGCAATTGAGTTCCTATATTGCCATTTACTAGTACGGAGTTGGTCGAAATAGCGTTTTCTTCGTATCTCTTTATTAAAAATAAGTATAGAAATAAACTAAACGCAGCTCCAGATTTAAGATTATATCTCGCATCATTTGAACCTGATATTAAAAAACTATGTGATTTGAAACAAGGTCAAGGATCTCACTAATTTTTATTTCAATTTTTTGTTTATTAAATAAGTAAAATAAGTAATTTTTTTATATGTCTTATTACTCAATATAAAAATATATACAATTATTACATTATATTATTGTTATTTTTAATTAAATGTTTTAAGAGTGGTTATGTGAAAAGTTTTTAAAAATATAAAGAGGGGTACAATTTAGAAAAAAAGGTTGGGAACCTCTGGTTTAGATAATACTGTTGTTACGTAATCCGCACGATTACGTTTTAAAAGTGACGAACAAATGCATATAAAATTATTGATAAACCACGTCGTACCGTTATTACCGATTTAAAAAAAAAAAACATAGAAATTCGAAAAAGACACGTGAAATGTTTTGAAAAAAAACACCGTGGTCGTAGGACGTCGCGGCGGCGGAACTCGCTGCGAACGTATTCACAAATCGAACGACCCGAACAATAATTATTATTATTAATCGATTTCCAAGTGACAATGCGCCGGGGCCGTTGTCAAAGTTTGGTCATTAAGTCACAAATAACTGGCTATCGCGAGGATTGTGTCCCGCGGCGGCGGTATGTGTGTGTACTGTAGTAGGTGATGTATATATACGCGCGCGCGCGCGCGCGCAGAGAGATCGGGTTTAATCGAAAATTGATACAACGTTAATTTAACTTTAAAGCCCCCTCGCAGTCGATATAATATATTAATGCCGCCCCGGAATTATTTCCGCATAAACCGAGCAATAAATATTAAATATATATATATTGTTTAGTTTATTATCGGCGACGGCGGGCGTTGATTAATGTGCGTCGGGCGAGCGGAGGTGCCGACGACGACGGCATTCGGCGCGGACATTTTTTCCGGGGCTCCGAGACACTTGCCAGAACGCTCGGTCCGTTCCGGCGGGGCGAGTTTTTTTAGGTTTTCTATCGGTTCGTCCTTGGAATCCTGGCAATCCAGGATCGCGATCGATTGAATATCGATTTACACGCGACAATATATGAAACGATAAACGTACGCGACTCGTAAAAAAAACCTCGTCAAAGTCTATATTCAGTCGTGTTATTTTTTACTCGATAAAGTGGAATTTTACGTGTAGATTTTTAATTCTGTTTCGAATAATATGAATCGATATTATCCTAATTTTACACAAATCGATTTAATTGTGGAAAGAAAAAAAAAACGGTTCGACACTCTGCGCCAACTAAACAGAGGGCCTCCGCGGAGGCAATCTATAGTTCAGCCACTGCTCGTTTTTCAAACTAAAAAATTATATAATTCCCGAGGACGGTTGTTGAGACTGTGATTTTCCATTTAAAATTCGACCGACCGTTCGGTATTACTCTATAAAATTCCGAGATTTTTGTTTCAGACGAACGCGTGACGACAAATCGTTGACAACGCGAAAAACATTTGAAAATAATATTCGCGATCTCTGGCTCTTTGTTTTCGTAACACAACACTATTATGTATTTATCGTAATGGCGAAAAAAAACACGCGTATTATGCAAATAAATGACTTTTCCTACGCGCGTTAGCGCTCTAAAGATAAGAACAAAAAAGTAATCGACGTTGCACGGTTACACAATATTTGGACTCGTGCCGTCGTCCAGTTATATTCATTCATTGTTGCGTGTGGTGGTGACAAAACGTTTAACCGAAAACCGCGTTGCTTTTTCATTTTTTGCCATTTTTCAAATATATTTTAAACATTATGCGTATTTGCGTACACTTATTCGGTCGTTTTTGTTCGTAAACTTTCATCAATTTTAAAAATGTAAAAACCTTCAACTGTGGACAGAATGTAGACAAGCAAAATATCACGTGATATCTATATACTCGAAAGAAAATTGTACGATGTTGGAACATTGTTTTGGAAAAACGTTATGAGATTTCAAACTCACAAATTGTATTTGTATTTTGGCACCTCGCAAAAATGTCAATAACGTAATGAAATATTTTCATATGGTGCCGAGAAAGTTTTTATCGGGTTTTTAATGAAGGAATGTCTCGTCACACAAAGGCCGACACGACGACAATATAGTTTTTCGCTTAAACTTTCGAATACCGTTAAATTAAGCCCGACATCATGCGATTGTTTCGTTCGTTTTTCAATTAAAGTTTCGGCTCTACGTGTGCGCACGGTTCGTTATTTGAACATTGGTTCTTCGATATTTCAGTTTATTATTATAAATATTATCTACGGCGACATTAATGTACGAAAAAAAAAAAAAAAAACGTCGAATCCATACTCTTTATTATTTAATAAATAATTAAAACCGTAATATTCGCGTTTTGAGAACGCTTTACGGCATACGAATAGCAAACGTAAAATGTCCATTCGAGTCGACCGTTTTACGTAAAAAAAAGTATTCGAACGTTTTGAAAATAACAACCGCTTTGATCGGCTCGTTTTTTATGTAAAGTTTTAAAATAAAAAGGGGGGGGGGGAAACTGCCAATCTTTAAGTTTTGATCTTATTGTTTAGAATATTATCTCATAATACCTAACCTATTGTTGTATCCGAGTATTATTATAATATGTATAGACTTTATTTGATTCGACTCTGTTTTCTCGTTTTGTACAGCCACGACCCCCCTCGTATCAATCACGTACAAACACAGAGATATACGAAAACACGCACTCGAATATTGTAAAATGAAATAGAAAATGAATTATTTATGAACCCACTTTTATTCGAATAGGTTGTGTTCGGCGGCGGCGGCGGCGTGTGTGGACCGATGTAAATCGTGCAAACTTACGAAAACTACTTTTTTTCGCCGTGACGAGCATTCGACGAGGACAGGTATCTCTCGTAGTAACATTTAATGGTTGATACGACGAGCAACACACTCTACGTTGGCTTAATTCTTTCAAAGGTATATATTTAATAATACTCAATAACAAAGTGCAGTGAACCTTCCATATAACGAACTTCCACACGTAAATTTATCTCCAACGAATTATTCGATAAAAACCACCAGTTTTTGTAAATGTTGTCACTGTATCAAATTTTAGTCATATATGTAGTACTATAGTTCTAAAATGTATCCGATAAAGATGAGACGTCCTGAGGTAGGCAAACTGATTGATTTCACTGCAGTACTTCTGCAGTTCCAATATTGATGCAAACGAGTAAACTACGAATTTTCTTTCGTTTTCTCTTCGTCCGTACCAAAACATCGTATCGAAACGTAAATGTTTATCCATCGCCGATAAATTTGAAATTTTAAACCAAGTCGACAAAGGTGTTAGAAAAAATAACCAAGCAAATGCAAAATTCTTCTCTCCTCGGCAATAGAAAACGAATGGAAATTTGTGTCTATGAAGAAGTTGCAACGATTGTGTATTATCAAATATATAATACAAGTACGTTATTTACACACCCGACGATGAATTTTCGATTCGAATTTTCGCAACACTCCCAGGCAACACCTGTTTGTTTTAAATACGTCGTATTTAATAATACTTTGTTGTTGTGTAAATTATCATGTGTTGTGTTTAAAAACGAAAAAAATCTTCTCGCTACATTAACAGTCGAACGATAATAATAATTGAACGTTCTTACACAAAAATATTATTATTATAGACCAATAATAATTTCGTATCGAGTGATTTGGCGAATAAATACCTTACATCATGCCAAATGTCGAAACAAGACCGAATTAGTATTCGTTGTTTGTTACGTGTTACGTTTATTTTCGACTTTTTAACTTTTCTCTTCGCCAGAGCACGACTTTCATTCGATTTTCATCGGTTCGACAAACCTGCGCCGGAAGAAAAATCGATCATATGAAATACCTCTTTAAAGATTAATATTGTTTTACTACTGTATTTTTACGAAAATATAAATGAGAGTGTATGTGAATTTTTTATTCACAACAACAAGCTGTACCCTGACGAGCCCGAATTTTAGTTACGGTTTTTTTAAAAATATCGGCGAACGCGCGCGGCAGTCTCGTGCACTCTATTACTATTCGCTATTACGATTTATAATAGAAGGTAATTTGAACAACTTTGATTTTATCGCGCAAACCGGCGATTCATTAACAGCTAACCTTTCGTCTTTGGACACGATTTACAATTATTATTATTAAACGTACGAGGGATAAGACGAATATCGGGTTTTTTTTTTTTTTTTTTCAACGATTAATCACACAACAGACGTAATCGCAATTACGCGCAATCGCTCAAAACGATTCCGCAGATCAAAAGAGTATCGCGGTAATTACAACAATAATAGAGTATATAACATACACGCAGGTATGTACACCACTTATTTACGTTGTGCGTAGAGCCAGAAATGTATATTTGGGAAGGCGCCACTATAATATAGATTGCAGCATTTTGATATTCTACAGTTGCGCATGCAACCTTGACTCTTTGTGCATTCCTTTCTCTCTCTTTCCAAACGAACGCGTACGTTTGTTTTTTCCTTCTTTGTGATATTATTTGGCGTTGATAAAACCACAGTTTTCACGAATACGAATTATAATACAGTAGTCACTCGATAATTCGAAAAACTCCATAAATCGAACTAAACGCCGACTCCCTCGAGAAAACCTCTATAATTAGAAAAAAATACATGACGTATTCCGGTCCCCTCGATAATTCGAAATGTCTGTCGGTTAGGCACTGCACTCTACAATTCGAATTTTTTTAGTGTACAAACCATCGCGAATAATTGCTTCAGAACTTGTGGTTTTCCTGTTCAATGTGAGGAGGTTGAAAGCACATGGAGCAGACTAGAAGTTCCTGTATCATTTGTTCACTTTGACGATAATGTCGCAACTGCTGGTACTTTTACCGACGAGGAAATTATTCAATCTACTTCAGCCAATCAACACGATTCTGACAATGATGACGAGGAAGAGGAGGCGGAGGCGGAGGTTCCTGTCATATCGTTGAAAGAAGCGACATTTTTTATGTCAGGATTACGTCGTTTTTTTGAGCAATCTGAAATGGACGGAAAAAAATGCGATACAATTTTCAATGCTATCAGTAAGTTAGACAACGCTATGGACCAGATTGTGACCAAAAATTTTTCACAAAAAAAAATAACAGATTTCTTTAATATGTAATATGTATGTAAAATATAATAATATGTATGACGTATAATAAATAAATATCATCTCTCTTTAATATTCGAATTAATTTTTTTTCCCTCGATTATTCGAACACTCGGTAAATCGAAAACCTCTATAAATCGAATTTTTAACTCGGTCCCCTGAATTTCGAATTATCGAGTGACTACTGTAACACGTTTAGAGAAAAACTCAATCGAAACCGCGCGAGAAAGCCGTCGTCCGAGTGGTTTTTTTTGTTTTCAACACGTTTTTTTTCCCCCGATTATACACACCGCGAGTGTGGTGAAAAAAAAAACATTTATAAATTTATATTGAAATTAAGTAATACAAACAACGGGCAAGATAAATAATATTTAAATCGAAACTAACGAGTGTACTGAACGTACACTTTAGATTCTCAAATCGTTTGATCGTGTAGAAGGAAAAATTGTAGAAAAAATAGAATTCGTCGAATAACTCGATTGAAATAAACTACGTACTCTCGGCTCTATCTCGTTCGGCTTCGAACGAGACATTATTTACGGCGAATCAAACAGAGCTTCTTCGAACACTTAAATAGTTGAATTTTTTCCATTTTCGATCACTTTAAACGTGATAAACCGTGTTGAACGGCGCGGCGGCGGCGGCGTAACCTCGACATAGTGTTTCGAAAGCGATTTGAAATAAAATTACAGATATTATGAACTTTGGCGATTGTTTTTTTTTCATATTACACATATAAGTGTAGGGCAGAGAAGTTATAGGATTTGCATGTTTTTTTCTGAGCCTCTATTTTATAGCAAACCAAGATATAAATGTAAGCCATAAGCTCCATAGTTGAAATATAAATTTTTTTTTTCCATATTTTAAACGTTTAAAAAAAAATGCATACTTCGTTATTTTGCACAAATTTCATGCATATTCTTCACATATACACACAAAAATTTTAAAAATGTCGAATGGAGAAAGTTCATCGATGGATGGTTTACCAGAAGATCTTACGGGAAATGATTTAACTTATTTTATAAGTATGCACCAATAACGTCTACAGACGTCGTCGAAAGAAGTTTTTCTCGTTATAAAACCATACTGGCTGCTGACAATCGGCGATCATTCGACGTAGAAAATATTAAAAAAACATTATAGCAGTGCAATGCAATAATTTATCAGGTGAGAAAAAAGTTATTTTAAAACTATTTTTATATTCATAAATTTAATATATTTTATTTTAAGGATAAATCCAAGATTCAAGATTCGATAACTATACGACTGGCTGCAAATACTGCATATTTAATGCATTTAATTGCATGTTTTCAATTTTTTTTGTGCATATTTCTCCAATTTTACCTCCTATAACTTCTCTGCCCTACATATACATTAGCCCAGTCAAATTAGGAAAAAGATTGGAACTAATTCCTCGAAAGCTGAATTTTGGTACACAATCAGTGGTACATAACAATTGACGCGTTTCGATGTCGACCGATTAATTAAGAATTATAACGCATCGCTGAAATTAATCGCACTTATCGTTTAATCGTTGGAAAAAAGAAAAAACGGCGCGGCGGCGGCGGTGAAATTTTCATTTGTTATTTTAATGAAATTTTCGTAAATATAATTTCCAGTCGGAGGATATAAAAACCCTGTAATTTTGCAACAACATTTTTTAGTATTTTTATTTTTTTTTTTAAGACGTTATTATTATTATATTGTCGCGGCGGCGGCGGCGGTGTTATTCCGTTATACGAGAGCACTGATGTGCCAGACCGAGCGAGCACACGTCATCGTAAACAAAGCGGGAGTCGCGGTCGTTATCAATCGTCGTAAACCCAAGGCTGTGGTGGGCACGGGTGTAGTACGGCATATACTATTATAATATGTACCATTGTGCCGCCCACACAAAGCGACGTAAAACGAGACTATATCATTTTATCGCGTTTGGCGTGTTATTTTAAATAGTAACAAACGTTATCGGTGTCCACGAACCCCGCGGAAACAACAACAACATATTATACCTAATAATAATTGCAACGCCCGTTTTCTATTTGACAAAATAATAATTAGGGCCCGGATTTCAATGCAAAGTGCATATTTTTTTGGTTGATCATACACAATGCTTTCTAAGTACATAATTCGTTTCATGTAACGAGGGTTTGAAAACTACGAATTTTATTTTGCATTTTTTTGCATATTTCGACGTTTTTACATTTTTAGGGCATTTTTAGCATTATTGGGTCATTTTGTTGGTTTTTAATGCATATTTGTTCAATGTAGATATAAAACTTGGACTATTTAAAAAAATTATCTCAAGATAAATTATTTTCTTGATATTTAAAGAAGGTTTATCGGGTTTTTCCATACACATTGTCAATTTTTTTTTTCGATTTAGTTTTTATCTTATCTTGATTTATTATTGACTGTAGATCGTCATGTAAAAACAATAATTATGTCTCATTTATAAATTATAATTTGTATAAAAAAAAAATATATGGCATTTTTAAGGTCATATTTGTGGTAAATTGTATTTTTTAAGGGCATTTTTAAGGTCATTTTTGTGGTAAAATGCATTTTTTAAAGGCATTTTTGGCTATTTTCTAGAGCATATCTGTATGGTTTTAAGTGCATTTAAATCCGGGCCCTAATAATAATATTTATTGTCATGTGCGCGCGCGCGCGTGTGTATGATTTATCACTAGATCAACTCGCTGAGCTACTAATGCTCGGGACGAGAACATTGAAAAACAAACTAAGCTAATAATTCGCAAGACACGTCATTCGTTTTATTCGGAAAAATGTTTTAACGATTATTATTTATTAAAAATAGGTTAATTTTATACGTCATTTAACGTAACGACAACGTCTATAGGTACTATATCTATAATACGAGTGTTTAAATTTTTTATTTGTGCAACAAACACGTTTTTATAACGATATTATACTAGTGACTATAATATTAGTATTTAGGTGAACTTTTTTAAATAATACGATAAACGATCCAAGTGTAATATAAAATAATTTTCACCAGGGCTCGAGACTTGTAGCATTTGCATATTTTTTTGTAGTTTATGAAAAGATAGCAGAGTAAGCAATAAATCCACTTCGGACAAAAATGAACTCAATACCAAAAGTTTTTAGTGCATATTTTTGCGTATTCTAGAGGTTTTGCTATTTTTTCGACTATTTTGCTATTTATTGTGCTAATTAATGTAAAAAATGGAAAACTCAGTCCTGCAAAAATACATATTTCGGCCACTCATCAGTGATCGACAGTTTCGGGACGTTATAAAACTCATTGTTATATACTCAAATATTCGGAAACGCATAATAATACAGTACTGCAATTATGAAGGTACAAACTGTATAAGTTACTTTTTAATGATTTATTGATTTGAAATAATTATATTTTACAGATTGACAAAATTCGACACATACAAATTAATGAGAACAGCAAAGAGTTTTTAGTCACTATTTGTAGAAAATTATAACTGTAAAATTATTTTTTAAATAAATAATTTTTAAAGCATATTTTACATTTTTTTAGTGCTATAAGTCTCGAGCCCTGATGATCACATATACATCTCGGGTACTGGTATATTTTACAGTACAGTATTATCTTGTACTGGTATAATAAACACTGCAGTCGGTCTGCTCGCGTTGGTCGTACGATTATTGGCTTTCGACGTGAAACCCTCGAGAAATCACCCGACGACGACGAAATACGAAACTTAAACCGCGCTTTCCTCTCCGTTTTCCCAGAAGGACCTGCGGGAGCTTTGTTGTTATTATTATTATTATTATTACTTATATTACTATAATGTTTACGATATCGAAAAGAAGACGAGATTTTCGTGCGAGTTTTTATTTTTAATTCTCGGTACTCGGAATCTTTGAAACATTTAACCTTTCTCGTTAATTTTCTTACTCGAGTACAAAAAATATTATAATATTATAAAAAATACATTGATCTTTTTTTGACGAGCGTTTGAAGTGGAAATTCTTCAAACTTTCGTAAGGTTCCTCGTGCGTTTTTACGTTAATTTATTTTATTTTATTTTTTTTTCTATAACGGCGAAAAACACAATAATAATTAATTGTCCGAATATTAAAATATGTTGACGGTAAGTGGTTTAATTTAATATTTTACTCGACGCGATTTTATCAAAAATACGTCGATTTCGGAAATTTAACAACGATTTATCTGCAATATCAGTTATACCCGTTCCTCGTGTCTCAATATTAAGAGCCGACTATACACCAAAACATAAACAATAAACTAACAAATATAGTTGTAACTAATCAACACCGCGAGTGTTTAACGTACATGTTTGTTGATAAACGCGTAATTCTGCTTTTAGTCGTCGTGCCGTTGGAAATTCAAAATGAACAACGATTACAAGTTTCAAAATACCGGACCTTTCGAGATCTTGAAATGGAACTCTCCCGAGGACGTAACGGAAACGGACAATGAGGTAGCGAGCGAATGTAAAGATTACATTTTAAAACGGTTTAAAAATCGTACTACCACCTACGTGTATTGGTCGTTACGTTTTTTACTTTTTACTTTTCTATATACAACGCCTAAATCAATCGATTAAACGTCTGTTAATTCGTCCATTAATAAATTGACATGAAAATGGCAATATTTTCAACTACAACATTGTAGATCACGATGTCGTATGTATTTAAAATGTGATTTGATCGTGAGAATTACATTATTTTTTTTGTTTTTTTTTTTTTGGACCCAAACGTCTAGTACTGCGAAATCGAAAAACGTGACAATGAAGACTCGCTGCTGTATGTAATTTTCCCCACCAAAGAATGGACTACCCAAAGCGATCAACACGGACCGATAAAATGGAGACAGACCATTTCGACGAAAAAAACGACCAAAGCCGATTTACGTCACATGATCAACACGTTGAACAAGTTTGAACAGTCATATGAAATTAAGCACAAAGGCGTATGCAAGATCAGGAGTAACATGTATAGCTTATTTTTCGGTACCTATTGGACGAATAATTATTATTAATATTTACTCGAAAATATATTTTACATAATCGCGCGCGCGTGTGTGTGTGTGTTGTTGTTGTACGGCGAAGACGAAATTGTGAGACAAGTGATAATTCAGGACGAAAATTTGGGAAAAGTCCTGTTCAGGGTGCGCAACGAACTCGACTATATCGGTTTTTTGTGGAAGTGTCTGATTCACCAAGCCAATATTTACCTCGAAGGACGCGCGGTCTTGTTGGTAAGCGTCTTGATAATGCGCAAGAATACGTACTGGAAATATACGTATATATCGACGCGCGCGCGCTATATTTATTTATTTATTTTACGACGGACAATATTAATTAAACAGCTGACTTATCGGTCATCAGGTCAATTCAAAACATGATTACAAAATAATGATTACAAATTTTATATTTTATTTTTTACACGTTTTACGATCGATTCGCCGGCCGTTTGTGTAAAGATATAATTCGAAATATCCGTTGAAATGAATTGATAAAAAAAAAAAACCATCGTTCGATTTTAAGTGTAAAAATTATAACGCGACAGTGTTTTATAATATCGCGTGATGATTTTACGATTTGTTCGTTTTCAGCGAAAGTAGTGCTTTGTTTAAATGCCGTCGTCGTCTTTAAAACGATCGTGTTTAGACGTGTTTTTTTTTTTTTTTATTTATTTCGAATTTCAGCCCGATTATTCCGAACTCTTGGTAGAAGTAGAAAAACTAACGGCAGTCAACAGAGATTTAAGGGCGAACTATATTGCCGCGAAGAACGCGTATATCGAGACGTTAGACGAACACCGGTCGGACCTCGAAGCCCGAGCGGAAATGAGAAAGAATCACAGAGTTCAAAAGTACCACACGAGACGGTCGACCAAACAACTAATGGTGAGACTGACTTAACCTCGATCGTTTTTGTCGACGATTACACGTGAAAACTGTTAGACTCTGCGACAGATAATGGGTGGTGGTGGTTCGAACGCGTAATTATCGTCTATTTCCTCGCAAATGTCCGATTGTCGGGGCGAATTATTGATAAATCTACTTTGTAAATGTTTTGTACGAGCTGCGTGCGAGCGCACTAAAATTTGAGACGGTACGAGCAATTCTCCTATGTTAGTTTTGTAAATTTAAGTGAAAACTATTCGAGTACCAATGACAAAAATTAATTGAGTAGATATTTCAATTGGAATTTTTTATCGAGTAAATCTATCTATATCTATACCAGCGTTTAATATACTACGTATTAAAATAATTAGAGTCCGGATTTGTATGCATTTTCATATTTGTAATGAGTAGGGCTGGGAATTTAATGCCCTAAAAAACCCCGAAAAATGTCCTAAAAAAAAATGCTTTTATGACCTTAAAACTCTAAATAATGCCCTCTAAAAAACCACGAAAAATGCCCTAAAAAAATGCTTTTATCATCTAAAAATTTTTTTTTTTAATAATTTTAGTATAAATTACAATTAAAAGTTTTAAAAATGCATTATAAAAATCTATTATATATATCAATTATATAATACGAATTACGAATACCTACTTATAATCTGTTATATTTATTTAAAAACCATGTTGGTGTGAAAATCTTAAAATAAAATTTCAAATTCATACACTTGGTTTAAAAAAACTCAAAAAATGCTCCAAAAACTCTAAAATGCCCTAAAAAATTAAGAAAATGACCTAAAAACTAAAAAAGGCCAAAAAATGACGAAAAATGCAAAAAAAATGCAAAATAAACTTTCTTATTCTCATTCAAATGTACATAAAACGAATTTGTGACAAGACGAGCATTGCACAGTAAGCTTTGGAAAACAATGCAAAGTGCATCGAAATCCCAGCCCTAGTAATGAGTGTATGCATTTCGATGGGAGTAAGAAATGTGGACGATTTGTGTCACAGATAATGCATGGAAAAAAGTTTATTTTGCATATAAATGCATATTTTAGAGATGAAATTGAACATTTTTGCATATTCAAGCATATTTTGTTGTTAAAGTTTACCAAGCCAATTATTTTGTTTCAATTTCATCGTAGAAATTATTAGTTCATTACTACGTATTGTTGGGAAATAAATGTTATTCTCCATATTATGTTATGTTTTTGGACAGTTTATGTTAAAATTATATCTCGTTTATCGCAAGTCGCAACACGGTCATCGCGGCAACAATGCTGACTGCTTTTATTATTAGATTTATATTTTGTAAAGTATTTGTTTTATTTGTTGAATATTATAATATTTTTAAATATTTAGTAGTTCTTTAATAATGAATGTTGTCGATGTGTCTATAGTTAAGAAATTAAAAAAATATAATATTAAAATGCATATATTTTGGGTATGAGAGCATATTTTTGCATATTATTAAAAAAAAAAATAAGAGCATATCAAGTGCATATTTTGAAGTTTTTTGATGCATAAATGCATATTATTTTTTGGCCTTTTTGAGTGCATACAAATCCGGACTTTTTATAATATACCGAGTGTATCGAATTAGCATTAAATACATTTTTTGATTCCGAGCGAGCCGAGAAATGTGTCGGTGGTTTTTTGGTTCCTTTTTTAACAACACTTGCGGATATAATATTATAATACACGATAATTTATTAAATATTATTATTATTGGCCCGTTTCAGGAGCAGATGAACGTCATGTTACGGCCGTCCAATAGCGACGAAACGGGTAGCAGCAAACTACGATGACAGACGTCCAAACGGGACGTGTCGAATACGGGCCTAATAAAGTGTTGTCGTCGATGTCGCGAGATAATATTTATGACATTATACGCAATCGTATTATCGCGTGTCCGTACAACGAATAATAATAATAATAATAATATACTCTATCTAAGGCGTGTGTACTAATAATAATAATAATAATGTGTTCGACGTGATAGTAAAACACGCGATTATTTTCCAATAGTATTTTGAAAGCTATTTAACGACCGTGAGCCTAAAATATTACTCGATAATACGTATATTATTACGGGCGGGCGGTGAAAAAAAAAAAAAACCGCCGACTTTTCCACCACACTCCTCCTCTCTCAGACACACTTATAAAAGAAATATGCGCCAGATAAAAAAAAAAAAATCATACGGCCATAAGCCACTTCGGAGATGATAATAATATTATATGAATCGGGTACTTGAAAAATAATGACGTGTTGATATGATGACCTCAACGCTCAACGCGCACGTTTTTCATAGAAATCGTGTGTCGTTTTTTTTTTTTTTATCGAATAAAATTACTTTACAATATACGTATTACGAGAGGAGGCATATATTATAACGAATTACGATGAACACGATTGGAAACAATCGGACGTGGCACAATAGTAATAATAATATTATTAATTAACACGTCTAAATGTGCTCGTTGTGCAATCGTTTATCGATTATTATTATCGGTCCTCGGTTACATTGTACCGACGGCGACGGCGACGGCGACGACGACGACGACGACGACGACGATGACGACGACGACGACTACGATCTCGATTTTTTTCATTTTGTTTTCTAAATAAAGTAAAACGCGATATGCCGACGCTCGCCTAACCTAACCTAACCTAACCATTTTAGTGCTATTCCTCATATCAGCTATTGTTATTACTTCGGGCATTTGGGTTTTCGAACAAAAAGCGCGTCGTTCGTTCGGCTCGTTTTCAACGCATCAAAATATTATGGTCATGTTTTGAAAACCTCATTATAACGTGCAGGGCTGGATCAAGGGGGGAGAGGGGCCACAGCTCATTTTTTTCAAAACATTATTATAACTTATAAATTTTAAATTTATGTCATGTGAAAATGGACTTGGATACTTCATTACCGACACACAAGACCCAATTATATGTATAGTGGTCGTAATAAAATGTTATTTAAAAACAATGCTATACTTATTTTAATTTATATTTATTACAAATTAATAAATCAGAAGGAAAAAAGGAAATTGTTTTAGGCGAAAAGGCCTCGATAAAAGTAATGGCCCCCCCTTAAATTATGACCATAATCCGGCCCTGATAACGTGATTTAAACGCGATTTAAAATCAAAGAAAATTACAAATCGGTCGGCGTAGAGCTGACGGCGGCACTCGTTTCGAATTTCACCACGTGGACCAACGACAACGGTATGAAAATAATAATAATCTAATAATGCCGCCAGACACTTGCCAAACTCCGAGCACTCGTCCGAAAACGATCGTTTTCGAACTACAATAAGATTCCGATCGGTAATTTGACAAACATTCATAATCCGGGGGACCACGAGAAAACGTCGAAATTAAAATTATTCAGAAAGTAAATTACATTTGACGTCGTGTCGCGGACAAAAATATACGAAAAAAAATTGTAAAAATGTTTATTTTAAGTTTATCAAATTTTTTCAAATAATTTTGGTAATAGTAATTATAATAATAAAAGTAATTTCATAATACATATCGAGACGTTTAGATAAATGGATTTTGTATGTATGCCTTCAGTTTTTAGCGTAGGTACAAGTAAAAAAAAGAGGACACTTAAAATTTGGCCAGCGTATGAGATCACCGATTTAAACCGTCAAATAAACCAATAAAAACAAGCACGTCGGAGAAACATATATTTCGAAATTCTTCGTACTAAACCGTATTGCCGACGACGAGAGGAATACGTAGAGCGGTGTTTTATTTTATTTTATTTTTCGCGTGATAATAGGACTCGATTTTATTTCGTCTCCTACGGTCGGCACAGTGTGGTATTTAGGATTTTGTCGATGGGGGAGGGGCTATAAACGTTGGCAAACATATAATTTCCTCGAAGGGTGGCGAGGGGTGAGGTGTACCTCTAGTTTATAAAACTGTATTCTCCAAAGTACTAATTTAATTATATTTTTATACGCAAAATCTAATTTTCTCATTCATATTTCCGAATGTTTAATTAATTTTATTGAATCATCAATATTGAATATTATATTATTATTATAATTAAAGCGTGTAGCGTTTTCAATTTATTTTTATTGATATAAAAACAACGCCAAGGTTGTGTGGCTGGGCATAACAACAACATTGAACTTGTTAACTCTCCTTTTAACAGGATTTACATTAAAAAAAAGTAAAAATACTCATTGGCCAGCCTCGAAATCCTATCAAGTGGGTTGTTATGACCGTAATTGATGGTACGGTGCATAGGCGGATCTACAGGGTGTGCCGGGTGGGCCAAGGCACACCCTAATGTACAAAAAAAAAAAAAAATGAATTAATAACATAACACATTAATTGAATTTCAATTTTTTGTAAATTAAACTACGAGTGTTCAGAATAAGTCTCTAAAATATTAACTATATTATTTTGAATCATTCAATGTTATTATTAGGGCTCGGATGTTTATGAAATTGCATATTTTTTTCTATTTATCCAATTTATTGCTAACCTGGATACAAATTTGATTCATGTTCTACTGAATAAAATAATACTATTTTTATTTTGCATATTTAGTGGTTTTGTATTTTAAATGCATAATTTTGGATTTTAAGAATATAAATGCATATTTCAAGACAATTTAACGTAAAATATTAATAATGTTCCTTATTAGGTATTTTTATATCGTGCTTGTCTGGAATATTTATACGTTACAAAAATTTACTTTCCGATAACAGACGCAGCTACAAGTTTGATCAAATTAAAAAAACTATTGTATCACAGTGTAACGCTGATAATTTAAGAATGTAATAAAATGATAATATTAGTCACTAATAAATAATAAAAAATAATATAAATTAAAGTCAATAAAACGCTATGTAAATTTAAGAAATGTATTTTAAATTGTAGTAAAAAAAATTAATATATAAAAATAACTAATGGGTAATAAAAATATAATATTTTTGTTTTATGAATCGTTATAAATTTTTTTGTGCATATTTTGGTGTTTTTATTGACTGAAAATGCATATTTTATCATTTTTAGCGCATATTTTGTTTGCATATTTCGTAATTTTTTAGTGCATAAATGCATGCATATTACAGTAGTTTTAAGTGCATAAACATCCGAGCCCTAGACTTATTATCGTCAACACCGACACGAAAACTTACGATTATTTGACAATAGTAATTATTTTTAGCGCAAAAATATTGCCTTTTCTCGGAAACCGACACCGCGCTGATAACGACGTCGACGTCTCGACGATTAACAAATAATAGTTTGATAGTTATTGGTATTTACTATTTCATTTAACGTTACCGTCGTGATTCGAGTAACTCGCATACATTATGTAACATTTTAATATTATTACGTTAACTTTACAACAACCTCGGACGACGAATTTTTAAATGTTAAATGTAAGTACTATATTTTTTTTATGATTATCATTTATCTCAATATTATACCCATAAACGGCATAAACATTTTACACATACGCAGTGGTACCTATACTATAAATTGAATATCGATACTTGATTATACAATTTAAATTAAAAATCTTATTATTAAGGTATATTTTGCGTTGTAGGTAGTATATCGTTTACCTCCAAATCAGTTGAAATTAATTTTTATTAAAATTTGCTATTGAAGATGGAAAAAATGGATAAATTTATATTTAAATGCGACAAAAATGAAGATCTTAAAAAATACTCCAAATATTGCTTAAAAAAGGCCGGGCACACTCAAATGTAAAACTCTGGGTCCGCCTATGGTACGGTGGGTTTCGGTATAAAAAAACTGGCACTTGAATAATTATTTTGTTCTTTATTTCTGTTATATATAACATTATCGGTGAGGAAAAAAACCAAAGGCCAAGGGGATCGCGATCCCGTAAATACGGCACCGGGTCGGCAGACAGATTCGACGTGACGACGACGACGACGACGACTCGCCAAAAACAAAACAATATCGCGGCCGCTTTGTGCAGCGAACTAGGTTTTATTAATAGCGATTATTAGCGGCTTCGACCGTAAATACTATTTTTATAATCGACGGCGCGGCGGCGGCGGCGGCGGCGGCGAGATGATGATGACTAACGAGTAGTGTTATTGGGTAATTACCGATTTTTTTTTTTTTTTTTTCATTCTCTCTCTCTCGTTTCCTTGAACTCGCGGCAGCCGGAGTTATCGCTAAAATCTGAGACCGCGTTAATCCGACTCGTAGTACGCCATATTATTTACCTACCTGCGCGCACGTCGTCGTCGTCGTCGTCGTGGTCCGCATAAAATAATTCTCTCTAATACTACAATATTTATTATCGTAAAACATTGTAATGCCATATAAATATGATACGGTACACGACGCGCGCGCGCGCGGGTAAGTGTTTTACTCCTAGGACGCGCGACCCAAAAGACGACGATAAACTACACACAGGTCGAAATTGATTATTCCGGAATATTTTCCCCGCCAAAAGCACTCCACAGAGCAGAGCAGGTGAGCAGGACGGGGCGGGAGAAAGCGATAAAAAATGAAAGAGAAAAAAAAACGACCCGTTAGGGCCGCCTTACCTATGCCGTAGTAAATGTCCAAGTGTTTGACGGTCTCCTCGTAATTGGATATCTTGAGATGCAAGTCGACGTCGGCGTCGAGAAAACTAGCATTTTTAGCGGTGCTCATCGCGGCGGCGGCGGCGGCTGAGGCGGAAGCTGATAGCGGAAACTGAGCCGGAAGCTGAAACGGAAGGGGGGGGAATCAAAAGACGAAACTGCGATCAGGAAAAATTGTGTGTTTTCTCGCGATGCGATTGTTGTTGTTCCGAGCGCGCGCACACGATGACGCCGACGGATCGGCTGTTACTAATCGTAATTCGTATTGCGCGTGTGCGCGTGCGTACGTTTTTACGCGCGTCGTTTTTATTTATACGCGGCGGCGGCGGCGCTCGCGTGCGCCAGCATACGGAGCGATTCAAAAACAATCGTATCGTCTGATCCGGCGAGCTCGCGTTATATAAATATTACAATATTCGAAATATAATATATCGTTTGCTTTTTATAATATTAAAAATCTACCATAGTGTTGATCGTAGACGGGACGCACACTCTCGGAAAACATCAACATTATAAGGCCAATCGCACGCCAAAAGAGCAAAACTGTGTTTTAGTCATTTTTGTTTTAGTCAACTGAAAACAATTTGTTTTATATTATATAAGCGCATATCAGTTAGTCAAGGCAAAACAAGAACCAATCACTCGTGTTTTGCGTACTTCGAATTTACTACGCTCTTCTGTTTACTGGTGCGTGTTTCGTCTTACGTTTTACCTCTTATTATATATTTTTATTCATACTCTAGTTACTAAAATTATTATCTTTAATATCCAAAATGTCATCTGATGAACAAGTTGCCATTTGTATGTGGTACACTCTATACTCGATTAATCAGAAGAAAGGGATAAAAAAAAGTTATGGCTACATCCGTTGAACCAAAAACGTATCACTCACAACGTGATTTTATCATTTATATGTGAATTACGAGAAAAAATGTAAAAATGTAAACACTTCAGTCATGACTGATGGTGTTTAAAGCAAAAATGTTTTCGTTTTGTTTTTGTCTTATCAGTGTACGTATGCAACGTTATTTCCTGACTGACTAACACTGTTAAAGCAGTTTTGCTCTTTTGGTGTGCCCAGGGCCTAACTTTATACGTTATACAACGGCCGGTTTACGATTACGAACAAAAGATCCGCCGGGTTTATAATCGTCGCTATTTACACCGTCGCGCGTCGATCAATAGGTAAATTAGGCGCGAGAGGGTTTTACACGTCCTCACACGTCCCCTTCGAGCTCGCGAACAAACGTTAATTATTATTATTGTCGTGCCCGCCGCGTGTACATTGTGTGTGTAACTACATTTAATATAATTATTTATAGTACAGCGCGTATATTATAAATTACCCGTCCGCGCGTTATAATAATATTTCGATGCGTCGTCGTCGAAATACTGATAATGACGAACGATTATCTGCGAGTCCGCCAAACATTCGGTCCCGTTCGTTCTCGCGGAGACGAGGTCTGGTTTCTCGTCTCGTGTCCTGGAACGCTTGAAAAAAAAAATTTATTTTTCGATTACACACCGGTCATAGTACTACGGCGGCGAGGCCGAAACGGGAAATTCATTTCGGGAGGGCGTTCGCAAGAGTAGTCTATAGGGCAGAGATGGCGAACCTATGACACGCGCACACTATTTTAGTGACGCACTCGACTGTGTAAAAAGTTTGTCATCAAAAACCACTGGTCGTAGGACGTAGACTAAAATATATTGAGATTACAAAAATGAAATATTAAGTTTATGGTATATTATACCTAAACGTATTGAATTGAATATCTACACTGCTCAATATAATATTTGACTTGTGTTTTTATCATTCAAATTTTTAAGTTTAAAGAAGGGTTATCAAACTAGTTGACACGCGAGGAAAACAAAATCCAACCAACATTTTTATTTGACACGCTGCTGGTACAAAAAGGTTCGCCATCCCTGCTATAGGGGCTCCGTGGCTCCCTGGGCATATTCGTATTAATCGAATTCAAATTATTACTATTATTATTATTATATTTCTTAGTTACATTTTTAATTTTCATATTAATTATGTTCAATATGATTTGGACAGTACCTAATGTGTACGTATTATTCCATATATTATTTTGTGTCATAATGAGATCAGATAAAAGTCGGGTTTTTCGATCATTTGACATATTGTTGTACGATAATTTTTTAAATAAAAAGCAATGATCATTTACAATTAATTATTGACATCATTTTTTACGAAATTATTGTCGTCTCGAATAGACATTTCTGATTTTTGGGGCTCGGTAAAGCTTTTTTTTTAGGAACACGAGGGCTCCGCGAACAAAAAACTTTGAGAACCGCTGGACTATAGCGTAAAATTTACAATTTTCATTGCTATATAAATAATTTTTTCAACTCAATTCTATACGGTTTGTACGGACAAACTCTATACTAAAAACGTAGTCGTTTTCACCCGGGATTGTAGGGGTCGTGGAAATGTCGATGGTTTTTAAATACACGTTAATATTATATTACCGCGAGTGTGACAAATATTTTTACCTTTTTAATTCCATCGGTCGATTATTGAGAAATATCCTTTTTTTTTTTATATATCTGTTCGATTGGTCGAAACGATTTCACTTGACCTGTTGCACGTTTGATGACTCGCAGAGCGGTCGTTATGCGGCCGAAACAGGATCTCGGTAAATCACTATTTGGCCGAAGGATATTTTTCTCTTCTCACGCGGTTTGCAACAAAAATAAACATATAATCTGTTAGTATAAAACAATCGTATTCGATTATAAGTAATATTTTATTTAAACGCAACGCATGCCGCCGCGTACAATACAACGCATTTGAAATAAAACTATGATGGCTACAATAAATGTCTAGAAACACGATAGATGTATCATACACACACGGTCGGTGTTAATAAATTCAAACGTTTAATCTAAATTTCGTACCTTAATGCGCACGATTATAGATACATTAGGTCTATAATCGCGTTAAAATGTCAACATTTCGATGAATGCCGATCGACTGAGTTCCATCATCGTCAACATGATCATGTTTATTATTTTTATACCCGCGTCGGTTCGGACCATCGAGGACACCGGTAAATATTTACTATAACGCCGCCGCCGCCGCCGTCGTGTTGTGCCGATCGCGAACCGTGTATACTCTTATTAAATCGTAAAATAACGCGTCCGCGGTCCTAATTATCTATTATCCTAACCTAACCCAAGTCTCGCGCGGTGAACCATTTTTTGTTTTTTTTTGTTTTTTGTCGTTGAATCCGCAGGCGTTTCGGCGGGACGGGACGTGTGCGTCAAACCGGTCTTCTACTGTTCCAATCACCGGACGCCCCGTAGGAAATCGATCAGACATCCGGGCAAAATCAACGGTTAGGTCGTCCGTCGGACGTCCGGCTCCGTCGAATAATCGTCGTTGACCCAACTGCTTTTCCGTTTCAGCTGGTGCGCCGTCGGTCCGCGTGCGCCGAGAGTACAAAAACAACAACGACAATGGCAACAACAACAACGACGACGACCAGTCGGACAACAGCAAAAAGCCGCCTCCCTGGCTTCGGAACAAAATCATTTGCCAACAGCAGGAGGACGACCTGTCCGAGAAGTTGGTGTTCAAAAATCCCGAGTACATCTGGGGTAAATAAGACGTCGCGCGCGCGTGACTTTCGGTCGTTTTTGACCATTGATAAAAAAAAACGTGATCACACGTGATATAATACTAATAACAATATTGTATTGCTATTACATTCGATTATTTTGCATGGAAATGTGAGTGGTATAAAAAATACGAATTTCACCGGAAAAAATATCAAATCGATCGGATAATATTAATAATAATTTTATAGATTAAACAGACTATTATAATCGTCCGGTGACCCCTCCTCTATGACTAACGACTATATTAAGTGCATTTTAGACTATAATTGTTTGCATTTTAAGTGCATATTTATTTTATTGCATTTTTTTGGACATTTTTCGAGGTTTTTTAGCGCATTAAATTCACAGCCCTATACACGAGTATGAAAACGCGAATATTATAATAAGAAACGCGTTACCGCTGCGTTTGAAGTTTCGATTTTATTGTAGTGTTTTACTAATATCATCGTCGTCGTCTGTTTGTATTCTCTCGGCAAGAATTTCCGAAATACGTAAGTTAGGAAAAACGCGTTCGGAAACACGTAATCGTCCGGTGGGTGACCCCTCCTACATGACTAACGACTATATTTTAAACTATAATTGTTTTTGCATTTCAAGTGCATGTTTTATTGCATTTACGCGTTACCGCTGCGTTTGGAATTTCGATTTTATTTATTTTCGTTCGTCCGTTTGTTTTCTCTCTCTCTCGGCCAGGCAAGAATTTCAATCACAGCATCGCCAAGACCGTGTGCGAGGGCTCCCTGGTCGCGCACGGCGGCGAGACCCAGAACATCCACTACACCAAGCGGGGCCTGAACACGTGCTACAAGGCGTGCATGAAACAGGGCGACAACATCCTGCGCGAGGCGCCGACGACGGTCACGCTCAAGGACCAATACTGCACCAAGACGATGCTCGCGGCCGCCACGTGCGTCTGCGTGTTCAAAGTGTCCTGTCACGAGCTCAACCACTACGTGTTCATACACTTCATACCGAACCGCAGCGGCGACGTGGCCATGCTGTACAACGAGGTCGGCCACCCGTTGCCCGCGGACCCGCGCTGACCCGACGGCGCCCGAGATTATATAAATATGTAAAAGTATATATGTACTTATATACATACGTGTGTATATACATATATATATATAAAGAAATGGATTTTTTTTTTTTTTTGACGGCTGGACGACGATTATTTCTCGTGCGCCGCCGCCGCCGCCGCGCCGCCGCGCCGCCGCAGCCGCCGCGTCGACTCGTTACTCGTAATTCGTGTGTAAAAACTATTGTCTAAGTAGTTGTGATGTGTCGAATTTGTGTTCGTTTCGTGTAAATACATAGAGAAACAATATATTATGTCGTTGTAATAATATTATTATCTCATATAATAAAAATTATCTTCTTCTCTTATACGATGACTGTAACGTGCTTTTCCTTGAAAAATCCTCCCACGGCCCGAACCGCTGGAACGGACCGGGTTGAAATTTGGCACGAAGATAGCCGTTGTGACGTCGACGCGCACCGAGAAGGGATTTTTGAAAATTCCACCCCAAGGGGGTTGAAAACGGTAAAAGGGGTAAAAAAAATTTCGTTCCGATCGGTACCGTGGGGCGGTGTCAGACGCGCGCGGCGCTTTTGGTGAAAAACCGGAGACCATGACCACGAGTAAGTAGAGTTTTTCGTGAGGTCGTTGTTTAAGACTTTGATCGCCTAACGAGTGTATATGGTACGCCCCACGAGAGACGCTAAACCAGTCCGAAAGTTGGCGCTCCCATTGGCCCCGCCGTGTCACGTGTTGGCTTTACTATTTATACTCGTTAGTTTTAACAACGACCTCACGAAAAACCCTACTTACTAGTGGTCATGGTCTCCGCCAAACGGTGGTTTTTCACCAAAAGCGCCGCGCGCGTTTTCTTTGACCGCCCCAAATATCTGTGCCGCCTCGAGTACGCCAATCGCCCCGCGCCGTTGGAAAATTTAAACGCGAAATCGCTCGCGTTACGTTGTTTGCGTTTCACACGGGGCCGATTTCAAAAGCGTCCGCCGTCGCCGCCGCCGCCGCCGCGCCGCCCAGACCCAAACGAAAACGGTAAAAGGGGTACAAATGGAAAACGTTTTTTTTTTCGATCCGATTTTTTTGAAATTAAGTTGTGAAATTCAACTCCCGAGTGAGTTAAATGGGGGTGAAAAGGGTGAAACTAGAAAAATTCTTTGAGCATGAAATCAGGCCAGCAGTATACCTCGGTTCTCGTTTTTACGTGTTAGTTGGTTAGTTTTTAATACACACGTTTAAACTGTAAATCCATAACAAACTATTCGATAATAATAGATGTCAGCTGATAACGGGGAAATGTCATTATTATTATTTTGGGCCATACACGTTTACACATTTTTTATTACTTAAAAACCCGGCAAAGACGGGTATAGATTCAGTTAGTATATTATGTACGTGTCGGACTTGTACGTTTTTCATTTCCTACCTGGGAGGTGTGAGGTGTTTCCCCTGGGGCAGAGGGGGGGGGCTTTTAGAAAACGCCCCGTTTTTCTGACTTTTAGACCTTTAGTTATCGCAAATTAATATTTTTCGATATAAATAATATATATATGGTATTTATACGACCGAAAGAGGAACTACGTATAACAGCTTGTTTTTAGGCGAACGATAAAACATTTTATAGATGAAAATTTTTTTTTATTAATTTATTAGTTATACTCGTATACTTGTTCAAACGAAAAATAACAATCGATAAATAATATGAGCCAAACAAGTAATATTTGAAAATTAAACTCGTCGGTGTTCCGTCGCGCGATGTGACGTCGTAAAAATATTACTCCGTATTATTACGTTGTTTTTATGATCACGCGGAGACGTCGAAAAACCAATCGATTTAATTTAAAGAGTTTCTAAAACATAGCGGTGACGAAAAGTTTCGGATGGTAAAATTTAAAAAAATATTTTGCGCACCAAACAAAACTGGAAATCTTTAAAATAAAAATATAAAAAAAATGTAAATGTAAATCGACTTGAGAAATTAATGACAAATGTTTATGTTACTTTCTAAACTCTGATTATACGTAGTACCTACGTTTAAACTGCTTGTTTTTACTAATAACTATTTTACAAAATGAAAAACGCGAAAATGTTTATAAATATTATAATTTATAATATATCGTTATATAGCGGGGAAAAAAGTAGTTAAACTTTTCCGATACGCGTGTTCGGATGTGATAATTGTACGGGGGGGGGGGGGGGGGAGTGGTAAAATATTCACCGAGATATTTATGATTATTATTATTTATTCAGCTTTTCGGGAAAAAAGATGACGACGTATAAACACATCCCACGTTTTCGACCCCGGGTGAAATTACGAATAAACATGAATATAAAACGAGTACCGAGAAAGTTTTCAGACTAGATTTCGTAGTAGTTAATTCACATCAGACTGTGGAGAATAGTTTCCGCATATAATTTATGTACGGGGTCGATATCAATTTCAGACATCGAACGACGCCTTAACCAGTCCTAGAGTATGCGAGTATCGAATTTACGATTTTTTTCTCGAGATCTACAGAGAGAGAGAGAGAGAGAGAGAACTGAAAAACTCTAAACTAGGTTTATCGCGTTACATCGATTAGTTAAACCGAATCGCCCAAAAAAAAGACGACCTTTTTCTTTGAAATATTATTCCTTTCGCAGACGGTCATAATAATAATTAACTCATGAATAAAATATAATATCTCGATTGTCGTTCGTTTTAATTTTAACTGCAATTTTTTACAACATTTTATTTTTTTATTTTTTCATGCTAACAGTAGCGGCGTCTTTGATATGCAAAAACTATACTGTAATATTGTAATTTCGCGTATTTATAAAAAACAACAGAAAAAAAAAAAAAAACACTTTTATTTTATTTTTCTACCTCGGGCGGATATTATATCGTTTTACGTTTTTTAGTGAAAAGAGGAATCTATTGATTTTACCACGACGAGTGTTTGTTTTTTTTTACACGATAAGTTCCGATTTTCAACTCCGAAACGAGTCG
Organism: Drepanosiphum platanoidis; assembly: GCA_948098885.1. NCBI lineage: Eukaryota > Metazoa > Arthropoda > Insecta > Hemiptera > Aphididae > Drepanosiphum > Drepanosiphum platanoidis. The sequence continues at coordinate 7,386,601 of OX402542.1, read as the reverse complement.
AAAAGAGATCGTTTTCCGAATTTCCCGATAGTTTGATAAAAAAAAAAAAATATGGGCAAAAAACCGACGAAAAAAAATTCACGGCATACCGTTTTTCGACGATAATTAATTATTAACAACAGGATATTTTGCGATAATATAGCGACCACCGATAATCGATGAAAAAAATCAATTACATAATAATTGTGTACGCGCGCGCGATATGTTTTTATGGCAAAAGTTAGTTCAACTCAGAAATTTGCTTCCGTTACTGATATCGGCCGTATTTAGCGCCGTTTACTTTTTATAGCTTTATTATATTACTCGATTAACTAAAAAAAAAAATCAAACCATACTTAGAAAAATGTATATTTTATCCTTTAAATCCTTTAAAAAGTTATACTTTTTACGTACGATTAATAAAAAAAACTACAATCTTATGCTAAAAAAAAAATGATTTTTTTCATATAAAGTAGTACGTGTAATTAATTAAAAACTTATTATAAATGAAAATTTAGAAAAAAGTCATCTAAAAGAGCTTCTGCGATCTCCTATAATCACGAATTAATTACTATAGTCACGATAAATTGAAAAAAAAAAACAAAAACACAGTTGTGCTATTTGTGTGAATTTAAAATATCGATCGCTCGTCGCCGATCTCGTCCGAGCGTCTCGCGTATCTCAGACTCGTTTTTTACACGTATTATACTGTTGGAAAAACGGAAAATTCTCATCGCTAAATACTATTGTAAACTATCAGAACGGATTCGATCTGTTTGGACGATTTTTAATAATCGTTACGATATCGAACGTATTAGAAAAAAAAAGGGGGAAAAAAAACAAGAGTAAAGTAGTATTATTATGAGTGGCGCAAAACAAATCGTCGACTTCTCGGAGAACGAGTGAATTCGTGTAAACTATGTAAAACACACGCATATTACCCGTAATTTATACCGAACGTAATTGTGCGGCGGCGCCGTAACAATATAATAGCGCGGAAGAAACTTAAAATACATTTTTTATTACGAAAACCAACAGTGAGACGACCGTTCCGATACGAGCGGCGTGAATAATCGCATTGCGTTTTGCCACGCGAAAGTGGAACCGATACGTTTTGTTTGAACAATAATATATAAATTATTAAAAATAATACGTTTTGTTCTGAAAACGGGGCAACTACAATACACGCGCGCGCGCGCGCTCGTTTTGACAATAGAAAAAACCATAATAATAAAAACGGGTACACGCGCGGTTTGGAAGAAGCAAAATATAAAAACGTTTATACGACTACTACTACCCACTACTCTCGTGTGTCCTTTCGCGGAATCCCTTTGTGCCGTGACAAATTCGACTCGTCGAGACTAAACGTTTTATCCCCGAAACGCGCTCTTCGATTTTAGACTTTTTTAAAAGTCGACAAGTTCTTCCGAAAACGCTTTTTTCGGAGCGATATCGGAGAATCGCGTGGCGTTTAACGGTAATAATATGCGAACCCGTGCGATAAAGAATACTTTTAAAATCGTATATCGTGACGATGACGCTCGTAATACATTCGAAAGGTCATTGCGATCGAGTACATCCGGTTTTTCCGTCCGTTTCTCACGCGCCCGACTTTTAAAACTGTTGGGACTAGAAAACCGACCTTTTCTAAAGTGCCAATTGGACATGAGCGATTCCGCCACCAGAAATCAATACCAAAGTCGAAAACGACACAGTTTTTTTTTTTTTCTGTTTTCGAGTACTTGTCGCGCACACGGAAAAAGACGGAGAGAGATTAAAACAATAACGCGCGGTAAAATCGATAGATTCCTCGTCTCACTCGCACAATCTAAAATACACATACGGGGGGGGGGGTAAACACTCATTATTACGTCACGGGGTTTTATACGAAGTAGAAACGGTCTGAAAATCTCGAGAGGTTTTCACTCGGCGGTTTCGAGGTTTTATTCGAATACGATTTTACGGGGGGGGGGGGGGGAGGGGAAGAAAAAAAAGTGTTCGAGCAGTGCAGTTTGCACGAGAGCTTACGCGCTGTTTCCCCTCGGAACACATGCTCTCGTTGAAAACGAAATAAACTTGTTTTAATTATTTACACTCGAATGGAGACGGAAAAGAAGAAAGAAAAAAATAGGTCACTTGACCGGACCGCCGCCGCCGCGTAAAAGGCTCATTTTTTATTGCTAATAATTATTACAGTGTCGGCGCGTAAAAATGTATACGACTATTGTATACTTTATATTATAATTATTACAACGCGGGCGATATTTAACTTATTTATTACGACGGACATTACTCGGAATTAGTAAAGTAGACGAAAGAATGCTTTTTTTTTTTTGAACTTTTTTTTTCGCGGTCGTTATAAAGATTCGAATAGATATAATAATTTGGCTTTTTTCGCAACGCCGCCGTACTGCAGTACTTCGCGATCGCCATGACCGATACAAAATATCGAAAGTATTAAAAATATCAAAGAAATTCTCATTATTATTATTATTATTATTTATCGTATGGCAATAAAAATGCTGGGTGAGATATGGTATTCGTTATGATATTTCGTTTCAGTTTGTAAGAACTTCCACGTTTAAAATGGCATTATTATATCGATTATATTATATTAAAATTCTCATTGTACACTACGCGATCACGACAAAATATAAACAACACACGGTTTCGTCTGTTACTACTATCAAATTATCGCGATTAATTTAAAACTGTTAAACGTGGAAAAAAAACTAAATTAATTTCATCAATAATTTTATAATCGATAACCACTAATTATTTCCATTTAAATGTTCGACGTCAGACAATCCATAGGCGTGCACACCCGGCGAAAAATTTCACCTACTTTCGATTTTTGTTTTCGTAAATGGTATGCTATTCGTAAACGGCAAATGTTTTCAACTGATAAGTGATAAGAGAATGTATGTGCGCGGAGAGTAAGGAGAGCACCCGAAACTCGACGAAAAGTGTCGATAATATTTTATCAGAGCGAAATCAATAGGTTTTTTTTTTAAATAATATAATAATAATGAATATGTATGATATTAATAAGACGATGAGATGGACGCGCTAGTACTTAATATTCGTGTCGCGATCGGTACCGTCTTTAGATAAAAACCGTCGGTCGACATCATCACGCGATAAAGACGATAGTACGCAACAGTGGTGTAAAAAAAACTATTGAATAACTCGTAATAATAATTAGTAGTCACTAGTTCTAGATAAACGATTACTAATAATAGAACAAAATAAATAAAACGATAAAAACCAATAGTCGCGCACTTGCGATTTAATCGGAATGAAAATGAGCTCGATGTTTAATGAAAAAAACTAACGATTGTTTTACCGGGTAAAACATGATTTCGTTACCTAGTGAAAGTAGCGGTCGCGCTACCCCTTCGCTACCAGCTTGTCGGCGCCTACGACCCCTATCTAAGGACTGTAAATAAATATAATCGGTAGTACTCACGACCTGTCCGCCGGTGGATTGCCACGTCGAGGTTCGTCTGTGGGCTTGTGTAACTGGTACAAAAGACGCGATGAAACGTTTAGAGAAAAACACGATGCGACTGCTGTTACGGAGAAAAATAAAAACTGCGAAACCGAGAAGAGCGTTGCGAACGGCTGTCGGCACTAGACTGCTGATCGTGTCGGCAAGCCGCTGTATTTTCGCGCAACACTCCGACCGGTATCGGTTGCGCGAACCGCTCGGCTGCTTTCATTGGCCCGCGATTTCGCGGCAAACACGCGCGTCGTTATCACTATTGTTACATAATATTATTATGTTTTCATAACGAACCGTCTGCCATCGTCGTTCGTTGAATATTATTTAAATAAAATGGATTCTTTTATGGATTAAAAACGTATAAATACAACGATCGGGGGGGCACACAAATTCATACGCGTCTCGGTAAAATATGGCGTTTGATGAAACATAAATTGTAAATCGACGCTCAAAAACTTTAAGAAAATAGTAAATCCGGAGACAAATAATTATGAAAACGATATGACGTTTAGGAAAGCTCCGGTCGACCGACAGCTCTTTTACTTTGATGAATTAAAAACGTATTATAAATACAACGATCGGGGGGCACAAAAATTCATACGCGTCGTTTATCTCGGTAAAATATGGCGTTTGACGAAACATTAATTGTAAATCGACGCTCTAAACGAGAAACAAAAACAAGCTAAAATGCATGGACTAAGAAAAATTTAAGATTCATAACCAGCTATATAATTAGGTATGAAAATTATGAAATATTAATGTCCGATAAATGATATAAAAACAGATAATATATTGTAAGATTTAATAACTACTAATACGAGTATAATGTAATTATAATGAAATAAATGGAAAATAGTAAATCCGGAGACAAATATATTATGAAAACGATATGACGTTTAGGAAAGCTCCGGTCGACCGATACAAATCGTACAGAATTTAAACAAAGAACAGCTTATGAGAAACACTCGATACAAATTTAACCGGCGCGTAAATAAACGATTTAATTTTAATTTTTGTTCGATAAAAATACTTATTCAAACGGTCAGGCGGAGTTTAGCGGGCGCATAGCGGAACAGCGCGCGGTACATGGAAAATCATCAACTATACGGTGGTTTTTCATAAACATTATTTAATGACTAAAAACGATTTTCATAAATATAGTGCAAAAATATAACAAATAATAACCATTTGTATACATACATAATATAAAATAAAATAATAATAAAAAAAAAACTAACAATACTATAAAATTTTGTTTGTTTTAAAAATATATCAATACGAAACACATTTCATTTTTTTTTTTTTTTTTATCGCATATAAATTGGTACGTATGTTTAATGTGAAATTGACTTTGGTCGTAATAATAATTCAATGATATGATTTCAAAAATACACACAAACACACACGAAAATAAAATAAAATAAAATAAAAAACACAAAAAATAGCACACAACACACTCTTGTGCACTTTAAATCAAGGCACTTAAATCGTCGTTATAGTTAATACTATAAAATAAAAACGTACATGTTATGTTTTAAACGATAAAATATTAAAAAAATAAAATAAAACAATTTTCGATTATACTTAGTTTTTTTTTACCTAAATAGTTTTAAAAAAAAAATACAATAGCACCATAAAATATTTAAATTCATACTCCGGCACGTGTCTAATAACTAAAATAATAATATATAAAATATATTGTGTGCATGCATAAAATCAAACGTAATCTCAGAATCGAATTCGTGATAAATATGTAAATACTGAAAGAGATCTCGTTTTAACTTCTCAACTGTGTTGCCTCTTTGAGAACATCGGTCCACCTGCAAACGCAACACACACACGGTTGTTAGACATGAAATAATCGTGACGATAGAACGCTTATTGATTTAACATCCTATTTTTTTTATTTTTTTTTGAATTTAAAAATTTATAAGATGACATAGTGTGATATTTCAATTATTTCTTTTCTACACTTCTCTTACTATAGAATTTCAATTTGTCAATAATTATTGTGCATTACCGTTGGGTAATAACCAAAACTTAATGTTTTAGTGATTCAAAACAAATATAATTATATAAAAAAATATAATTTAAAAGCAATTATATTTTCATAACATTTGTCGTTTGTTCAATAGATATTTGAAATTATAAATTAGTATTGGTCATTAAATGTTAACATCTAATAATAGAGAAAAAATCGTACAAGTCACATAGTATGAGATTAATGTTTGAAAATATCGTTGAATTGTGGATGGAAAAAAATTGTAGGGCTTCTATTGGAACATGGTCACCTAATAACCTAGTACGACAACGCGTCGACCACTATGTATTACATATATATGTATATATGTATATAGTAAAATGTACATACTTTTTAGACAAATGTTCATCGTCGGCACAAAATATCAAAGGGTTTTGCCCAGCGTGAGCCAATTGGAAAACACAATTAGAATCGAATTCTTCATAATTCGTGCCCTGAAAATAAAAAAAATGCATTATTAATGCGCACGCCGCCATAGATTCCATATTAAAACGATACGGTACACAACATACTTAATCGCACATATTTAGTATATTGTAAATGTTAAATCAATAACTCTAATGACATTTTAATTATCAACTTTGTTGACAAAAAGTTTAAATAATAATCAATTCACGAGCACATATTAATATTATATATAAATGTAAGATTTAACACAACTTACTAACCATGCCGTTAACCAGGCGTTTACAAGGGAAACCGAGTGAACAAATTTCACAAGAGTTGGTTTATATTGTTAATTTGATATGAATAATATTTGTTCGTTTAAAAAAAAAAAAAATGTATATAGAGAGATATAAACATTGCCAGCGAATCACAGAAATACCTTGTAGAGGTATTACCTCTAAATGTTTCAGATACGGTTTATTATAGAATAATTTAACTTTTCTACTGAAATAATATAAATTCTACATTTTTTTTACCATAAGAGATTATACTACACTTGGAATCAATATCAAAACAACAAATTTTGTCGGCACTAATAAAAAACAATTTCAAGTGTTAAACTGTTTATAGAGTAATAATCGTGCTACATTTTTTTCTACGCCGAAATAAATATGTACGAGATATCAGATTTCAATTTCAATCTGTAGGCTTAAAAGATTAGTCGACAAAACGGGACTATAAATAATTGAATATAGGCGATTAGGAAAACATACAATGTCGTCCTCGAGTGAGTATACGGACTAACCTCTTTCTATTGTTTCAGCGGCGGCCAATTAGTGAAATTAAATATTTATAAACTATTCGGGAAGTTATTATTATTTATGAGTGATGTACAATATAGGCCAGAGATATTTAACTAAACTGTAGTTTAAGTCTGAGAGTTTAATTCAAAAAATATTACAACCATTAAATTGAAAACATAAAACAGTTCAATAGTTATTTAAGAACTGTGTGACTGAACGGGATTTAATTAACTACAATCAAACGTTTAACGATAAATACATTTTGAATAAAAGCATTGTAAACGTATTTAAACGACTAATATAAAATTATCATCGACCAATAAATTAGACAAAGACTATAATTGGTTTCAAAATTAAAATTACAGGTAGCTTTTCTCTGATGTACTAATTTTTTTCTCCTATCAATTCTATAAAGAAGTTGAGATTATTTAGAGCTGAAATTGAGAAAAAATGTGTGTGTGTGTGTAATTTTAGTACTTACAGGTATTTTAAATGTATTATTCACACTTTTACAAAACATTTTTAGTGATAAAATGTAATAAACTATTAAATATCTTTAAATATGATTGTTTTTTTTTTTTCATCGTTATTTGAATAAATAAATACATAACTTTAAAAAAATTACCCATGGACATACAATACACACTTTACATATTTATTTTAAAATCGATTGATTTTATAATATAATATATTATGTTTAACTTTTTACCTTATATTTAATTAACTATTGTATTAACTCTACGGTTTATATTGTTCTAAAACTACATTTTTAAAACTGATCATATTAATAACATAATCTAATGACTTATATTTTCTATATATTTTCTAAAATGACTTCAGCTATTATTAAGAAGGTAAACATTTTATAATTATAATTTTATATTGGAAAACCTACTGTAGTTTTTTTATTTATACTTATTTTAATTCATTTTGAGAGTAATACTTTGAAATTTCTACTTCATAATAAGTTAAAACAGAATATAATAAATGACTTTTGTCGATAAAAATAAGAAATATATTAACGGATTTAAATAGTATCAATAAACTATACAAATCTTAAATAATAAGTAAACAAAGAGGTAGACATTGTTAATTGTGGGGAGATTAGACAGTGTGTTTTTATTAAACTTAATTTAAGTGCTCCGTTTATGCTTAATCGTTCATATTATACAGCAATGAAAACAAGAACAGTTTTATGATAAAAACATAAATGATTTTTAATATAAATAAGTTACGCTTACTTCTGGAAATGTTTGAACACTATACCCAAGAACGGGTATAGTGCTTAACGCTACGACGTCTTCGGAAGCTTTGTAAGCATACAGCACTTGTTTTTTCAAAACAAACCAAAATCTTTTCCACGACTTGCGTTTTTCTCGTCGATATAACCAACCGCTCATTTGTGAACCCGAATCGTTAGCCATCACCTTTATTAAATAAATAAATAATTTAATTTCTTTTCCAGTTACCTATATAGAATTATACATGCGATTCCAATATTGAACTATTGGACAATATGAAATTTACTTCTTTCAATCGTTGTGGAACGTATTTAACAAGCTTTTTTGAACTCCATACGCCAGACTTCTTGAAAGAACTTTTAACGGTGTCCACCATTTTAATAATTTCATAGTCGGTTATGTCGGACGTCTGTTGCATTTCCAACATTTTGTCTTCAAATTCTATAAATAAATTAAAACAATTAACAATAACCCATCGAATGTCATAAAAAGCTAATGTTTGATTTAACCTTTGAGCAAATAATCATAACAATCGTCACAGACGCGTGCAGACTGAAACTTCATGTAACGCAGGGGTGCTTTGTTTTCTGAACAACTGCCGCAAACTACCTACTCAAGGTAGTACAATTAACACCGATAAGAATGTAATATAATATATATCGTTAAAATTATTTTAATTAAAATAACTAGTCATACTTTGCCACACGCTCTACAATGGTGTCTACGAAAAGTGACCGTAAATTCTGTAGCACACGTCTGGCACATGGTAACACGGCAGTCTTGAATCCATATCGGAGCCTTTAAATAAAAGTAAAAATGCCGATTATTATGATATTCTACAACTGATGATTCGTCGCTGTTCGTGCTTACCTCATATCCCAGCTGAAGAGGTTCGCATCCAGCGTTCTTCGGAACAAATTTCATGTTTAGAAATGATAGCTGTCTATTGTTGTGTTCACTTACTGCTCTCTCCAGAGTGGTGACCCATTCCTCGCGCTCTACGGGTGATCTGTAACATATTACACGATACGTTTTACTTTTATGTGGCCTTGTCGTTAAAAAAAAAAAAAAAAAACATTAAATCAAAACAAATAACTCACTTTGCCCTAAGCGTGAAGCTCCTGGTTATTGTGATTATACTGAATTCACAGCCACAGTCGTCAGCAGCGGGCACAAACACTTTCATGCCACTGAGTGGAAGTTCATAGTTTATTTTTAAACTAGCAACTGTACCAGAGTATGAGGTATACAACAGACAATCGTTGAGCTGAAAATGATGTAAATGTGTCGATAAGAATAATTAACATTTACAATATTGTTGTATCGATAAATTTACCAAAATGAAATAACGGAGTTGCATGTCTTTTCTGGACAGCTTGAAGAGTTCACCGTCTTTAATGAGCTCTCTGCCGGGTTTTATGATCACATAGTTTCCCAACTGCGATTGTACTTGCAAAAGTTTACTCACGCAGTCCTAAATAACATCGAATGGAAAAATATTACATATTGTAATCATTTACATTGCGAGTCGACCTTAAAACGACAATATATTATTATAATTGAATTTATTTGAAGGTAAAACAATGAGATAAAATTTAAATCAACAGGTATTTAAAATTCAAACGACAACTCACTCCTTGTTTAATACTTTTATCAACATGATTAGCGACATCGATGACAATCTTTAAAGCTACAATCGTATCGTCCAAATCGATAGAGTTTTTATCTAGGTTTTTCAAATAGTTTTCCAACAAGAGTTTGTACTGTGGTATTCGCTGGATCGGTTTCAACATGTAATGTTTAATGGTAAGCTTTTTGCATACATCGGAGGCTTCGAAATCTTTGACGCACTTCTGAAACCGTGGGTATTTCTGACAACATTCGTCCAACAAATTACACTGTGTCTGAAAGTTTTTTACATATGTTGAGTAGAGTTTGAGAAACGGTCCCGTTTTCACTATAACGTCGGCAATTTTAGGATGTTCATTCCAATTTTCCATTCGCTTTTCCATGTCTTGCAACAAGTCCTCGTTAAGACTTAATAGTTGTGGCAAGGGGCTGAATATTTTCATCAAATCAGTAGTTGGCAATATTTTCACATCGCCTTCAGTTTGTTCGACATACGAAACGAACGTCTTGCACAGTAGTTTTAAAACGTCGATGAATACTTTTTCCGTCGATATGAGTTCTTCGACGATCCTCAGAGATTTGGCTTTGGTCGGGATCTCTTCGGCTTCGTTATGATCGTTAGACAACGTTTCGTCGAGTTCGACCTTTTCAACGGGCTTGTCGTCTAATGACGAATGAGAATCCGCATCGTTGTCTTCTTTGTCGGTATTTCCATCATCGTTGGTCCTCTCATAAAAAGAACTACATTTCTGTAGTTTCGTGTGTTTCCCTTTGCCAAACGATCCGAACCAATTGACGATTTTCTTTCTAACAGAGTACGACTGATCTGCGTAGTCACTGGCGATAGATAACTTTTCATCCTCGAGCGTAACATTCATATCATCCGACTGACCATTTGACATGTTTAGTTCGCCGTCAAATACTTCATATTCGTTCAACAAACCGTCATCCTGGTATACAAAGTCTAAATCGTTGTCAGCGCACTTGTTGTTAATACTGTTGTTATTGTTTTCACTATCGTTTACGTTTGTCTCTAAAATACTATTTACATTAACAGGAACTTCTAATTGGGAAATATTTGAATTAACATCACTATCGGTTTTTAATAATTCTTCATCGTTTTTTTTATTATTGTCGCTTTCGTTAAGCTCAAAATGCACAGTTTGATTAACGGCAGAATTGACAGTCTTTTCTTTTATGTACGGCGTGTTGACACTGGGAAACTGGTGTTTGACTTTGTAAGGACTGCTCTTCAGTGCGATGATATTGGGTTTCGGTAGTAGTGGAGGTTTGACGGTATACTTTGTAGCTGTGGAATCCAAATGACATTTAAAAACAGAAACATTATCTTTGTCATTTTTGGTAACCATTATATGTTTTGTCCTTGAAAAAAAAAAATAAATACAATTTAAATTAATTTCATTTTAATATATATATATATATCGTTAACTTGACATGGTCATGTGAATTCAATCGATTCCACGAGAATAATTTCTTGGTCAAATTTATGAATTTTTATTTTTATTTCTTTCATAAATAAAATATATATATTTTTTTTTAGCGACAGGCATATATTTGAAAATATAAAATATGCCATGATTTTTTGCTTCTGAAATAAAATAAATAATTAGTCAAAACTAAAATGCTAAACAGTATATAGAGCACATCAAGTCAAATTTCCTCGGAATTAATAAACCAGAAAAGATAAGATGAAAATAGATTATATGCATATAAGCAAAGTGAAAGCTGTATCAAGAAGAAAAATCCAAAGTTTTAATTTTTAAAACCCATTATCAAAGCCAACAGTTAAACAAAATTTAACCATCAGTACATGAATTATATAAAATAGTTGAAAACAGAATAAATTCTATTTCAAAATAATATATAAATATATTATACCAAATTATATTAAAAGGTTTTTAATTAAAATTATTAATTAATAACAAATGTTTTTATAGCTCATAAAACAATTATATCTATTTCAAATAAATAGTAATGAAATAAAAATTCAAAATTAACCAAGAAAATGAGTATATATTAGTTACATATATTTATACATGTATAATATACATTGTACATTCAAAATTTCTAAATCTGACAACAAAATCCTGACAAATTAGTTGATTAAAAAAAAAAAAAAAAATGTAATAATAATTGTCGGTAATTATTACTATTATTTTTATTTGGTATTACAGCGATGGCAATAAATACTCATTGAAATAGAATATAGAACTGAAAAAACATTTACTGATCAATTATCTTATCAAATAAGTAATAGGTTAATACTAATCAAAGTATTTTTACAAAAAAACATTTACTCAATAAAATAACTATGAAAACAATACAATTTGTCAGGATTTTGTTGAATTTTCAGAATTTTTGACTCGTTATTATGTATACTTATTATACATATACAAATATAATCACACAATACATACAATTGCATATTAATTACATATAAATTGGTGATGTTAATCAGTTAAAAAATTATTAAAAGCATACTTTTGTGGTTCGTCACAATTGCAATCATTTGAATTTGAAAGAAACAAATTTGGTTTTGGTGGTGGTTGTGGCTTTATTTTCTCTAAACAAAAATACAAAGAATTGTGTTTAGCATAGTATGCTGAAAATTAAAGCCTACGAGATTAATTTGGCGTAATAAACATTAATATTGAAATAATAATAATTCGGCAGACTAATTTAATAGATATCCGGTGAATAATAGATAAGATTTGTTTTGCGGTGTGCGTATTTGGTACACGATTAAATTACTAGAAATAATTAGAGGTGCAAAGACAGCTTATAGAAGAAAATTATCTTATTCCAAAGTTGTTACAGTTTTATGTCAAGATCAAATTATATGCCATTTCTTTACTATAATTTTATCGTATAAAGACAGATTATTAATTTAGTAAAGTATATTATAATATGTAAATAATAATCGTTTATTGTTTAATAAATTCAATATAAGTGAATTCATTCACTTCAAAAGTTTCATTCATTCATTCATTTAAAAAATTACCGAGTTATAAATTAAATAAATTAGACTATTAAATTACAATAACACAATACCTAATTAAAATTGTGATAGTGTAGGTACCTACTTATCTATTAAAAAAAAAATATATATATATATGTGTGTATGTATGTATGTATGTATTATATTATATCCAATTATTATTGTGATTAAAAGTTTACAAGTGCAATAAGCCCAAAAAAAAAAGCGTTGGTAAAAATTATCATAAATATAACAACCTTGAATGAAATAATATTACTAGACGATTAGGTATTAGGTTTTGAAATGAGTTTGGAAAGAACGACGATACGAATACGGTTAGGCATCAATATATTATTATAAATAATATTTAATCGCATTAATTTACATTGAATGATAGTAAAGCTAATTTTATAATAGTTTTGAACCGATCAAGGCACAAACCCACTGCTGCATGAAAAACACTTTTTAACGAGGAGGAATTTTCGTGAATTATTTCAACTGCTATTCTCTATTTAATTTCAATAATTATTTTAAGCGTTACACGTATTATGAAAAAAACCGTACAGTATTGAATATATTACATTACATCATAGAAGTATCATCGATATTGTAGTTTGCCTTTGCAAAACATTCACAATTTAAGTTTTGTTTTGTTTTCTAAATAAATGATAATAGAATCTAAGTACCTATGCTTTTAGAGTTTTACTTTTATTTAGATTTTACAAAAAAATACCGGTTCTCCTAAGTACATATTTTGAAAAATAATGACCAAATCATAGCAGCGGCAAAATTAAATCTGGCTTACACATAAAATTTACCAAGTGTCAGCCTTGGTTATGAATATTTAATATAAGGATTATTTGCTGTTTCATTTAGTAGAGGATTACCTACAAAAAATGTCTTTGAAATTCAAATATAAATACATATTTTATAACAGAAACAAAAAAAAACCAAACAAACAATATATCAGTATATCACACTGAAAAAATATTTGCTGTATTAAAATGCTTATTTTAGATTGAATAGGTATTGCTCGAGGCATCAAACACAATTGGTAAACGGATAATTATATTTTATTAATTTTTGGAAAAGAGCAACGTGAAAAATATTATTCTTGGGAGTAAAAACTAAATAACAAATTGAAAATAGTAACGATCATAATAAATATTACCACTGAATGTTTACCTAACTTTAATTAAATATACATTAGAACATTACAAACATTTTAATTGAATCGCTCATAATGTTCTTGAAAATGAGAGGCTTTCTAATAAATCAATTCTATAATATTGAGCTACGATGGAGTTTGTAACTTATGATTGATAAATACAATTTATTTTAAAATTTATTACCACCCAGACGATTGGATAGTAAATTATAAAACTAATTGATACGCACATTAGCACATTGAAAAATGGCAGCAATTATTGAAATTAACAAATGTACTTGTTTAATAATTATGATATTATACTCGAATATGGATTTCTTTATATGTAATACCATTGAATCCTATCAAATTAAATCTTTATTCAACCTAGACACCGTCATGAGTACTTAATATTATTTTAGGGCGTAATCGTTATTGCAGGTATTTTATAATATTAAAGAACTTAAAATGAATCACTAACACGAATAACACGTCATGAGAAACCCTCCCGGAAAAATTTGAAAATACGCTACTGCATACCGCTACTGTTTACCAAAACACATGAATTATGTGTAATTATAGAGAATGGATTTTACAATTATTTACACATTTTGTAGATGTCTATTAAACACAAAAATATTGATTTATGATAAATAGTAACAATATATTAGCTACTTGAAATAATTTATCAATTTCAAACATTGCTTTCGCTGATAATTCGGATACTTGTAATTATTTTATTTTTATTTAACACAAAACAACAAAATGAACAAACAATAACAACTATAATTTAGCTTAACGATCACATTGGACAATCAAATATGTGTAAATCAACACAAATATTATGATTCGTCAATTATCATGAAATCGAAATAAAGGAATTCAATAATCATACAAACAGACTACGCCGAGAGGCAGAAGCGGGTCGGAAAGCAAATTCCTGAGCGGTTGAGATATTTAAATAACGGTAAAACACCTACGCTGGAGTTTCGAATATTTATTAATATAATATTTCAAGCTGAATTATTTACATATTTGTCATTTTCAGACGGTTAATAATTGACCGTACGACTAGGTACGGTCACAATATATATAACGATTGATATCGTTTTTCGTTGTGGTACGCGTTACCGAAAAAAACACGAGTTCAAATTCAACATAATAATATATTATAGACGCCGTTCCGCGCGGCCGACAAACTGAAAGAATGAAGTTAAGATGATATTATTAAGACACGGAGTAACACGGCAACAACATGGAAATGTTAAAATGCGACGAGTACACGATAAGACGACACCAGGCCCGACCGTATGGGCTTGGAGCCACCGTACCGTACCGACTGCGGCGTTTACCTGGCGTTCCCATGGTTCAGGCCGGTCAGTGCGTTGGCCACCGTGCGACAGACATGGTTTCCGGCGCGTCGGAGACCCCGTTTCGATGGGTGACGACGGGCGCGACGGTTCGACCCGAGACCACCACCACCACCCCGGCGCACTGTTTGTTTCTCGGCGAGAACGCGAAAGAGTCGACGACGACGGAAAGGACACGCGAACGTACTAGAAGGAGAGAAGGAGAGTGGCAAAAACGGTCGGGAGAAACTGGAGAAAACAAAAAAAAAAAAAAAACACTAAAGACTAGAAAAATTAACAAAATACATTATGTATTATCTCCGTTATCGGTATCCGCGAAATCGTGGCCCCCGACGTCCGCGAACTGATAAGTGGACGTGCGTCGTGCGCTCTCCGTGTGTGATCGCCGCACACCACTGCTGACGCGCGCGTTCGGGCGGCGGCGGCGGCGGCGGCGGCGGCGCGCGCGCGGAGCGATTGCGCGTGCGCGCGTGTCCCGCGATCGCGCGTATTTACAATAATAATATTTTTCTCTCTCCGATAGCTTTTATCGTCGGCTCTATGATTTCATAGAGTTTTTAATTTTTTATTTTTCCTCGTATTTTCGCTCGTTTTAGCGAATTCCATAGCGATATAGCAAAAATTCCATCGACGCGAACGACAAAAAAATTACAAACGTCCGAAATCGACTATAGGTCGGTTAGGTCTCAAACATACGACAAGTACGACGCGGGCCCTTTCCACGTGGGGCCCATTTCGAACAAAAATATATACGAAAAACATCGTTCATTTTTCTTTTTCGCGAGTTTTTTCTATAGTTTTTTGTGACGTATAATTAGTAAAATAGAGGACACTTAAAATTTGGCCCGCGAACTGTTTTTTTTTTTCGGTAAAAGGACACATGAATACGGACATAAAATAGGACACGCGCCTCGTAGATTCCTAGAATACAGGACGAAAATATTATTCATTTATATATTAATAAGTATTTATTGTTTGTCGATTTTTAATGGCGAAAAAATTTAAGTTTTTAAACAATTAAACGCATAGAATAACATAGGCAAATCAATGCTTTTTGAAAAAACTTGCCAATCCATTGTTGTAAATATATTATTTATTTATACGTACGATTTACGTAAAAACAAAAATCCAACCGAACGGTATAGTATATTATTATTATATTATTATTATTATTCTATTCGATAGTGTAAATTTCAAAAATTATAAATCAACAGTTAAGTAAGGCGAAAAACGCTATCGACATGGGACGGACTTGAAATTACACGGGACAAAAAGCGTTCCGAGAGAAGTTTGTCGGGACAAAATCCTGTGTAAAACACAGGAACTTGTATGGTCGTCAGTCACCACATCCTAGAAATTTACGAAAGGACTCGTAGAAAATAATATTCTCTCGTTTTATCAGTCTGGGCGAGTTCTCCCTCGCGCGTTATGTTTCCGACGGCGTCGTTTATTATTACAATATTTGTATTTCTATTCTAAATATCCACTATGCGTCATCGTCTGTACCGCACGCGTCCGTTTTGTTTTTTTCCCGATCCTTTTTTATTTTTTTCTGGCCACGGTAAGTGTATTGCAAATTAATTTCGCTTGTGACTTGGGCGCCTACACACCGCAGCGTCGTATTTACAGGGGCTAGGGCAGCATTTTCGCCATAGTTTCAATGCCGAATGACGATTTAATCGGATTTTTTATTCGCTAATCGATCGTACGTAGTCTATTTTTCTACTAAATACAAAATAAAACGTCGACATTTTAATTACTAATTTATGACGCTAATTACTATCACTGATGTTTGTTCACACTGAAACGCGTCATATTTTTATGTTTTGACATTTTATTATTATTGGTATAATATTTACCGTATATTATGTGCCAACACGTAGCATAATAAGGTTAGAAAAATGTCGAAATACCGATTGTAAATTATTATGGTCTTTTCAATAAAATAAACTCTCGAGTTATCATCCACCGCATGCGGTTACTACACACACTACTTGTGTAATTGAAATTATAAAGCTTGTAAAAAAAAAATCCAATATAAATTATCGATGAAACCGAGACGAAAAAACATCGCAAACGCGCGTCACGTACGTAGTTCGTCGCGGTTTTCGACGAGTTTAGTCCGACAAATCGGATTATATGTTTAGCAAAACAGACTAAGGTCACGGACCACCGAGACAATCGATTTTTATTGTCGTTCCGCGATTTAGATAGCTCGTCAGACGACGCCAACATTGTAGAACTTGTCGGAAACCGATGAATTTTCAACGAATGGGGTACGACTGTCGTACACTTTTGTCGAACGCTTTTGAATATATTATTTCTCGCCGATCCACACGCTCGGCACGAGAGCAGGACCTAAAATAGAGGAACGCGATAAAAACGTGTCCGTACGAGCGTGTCCCCCCCCCCGACCGCTTTTCAAACGGCGCCGAGCACGTCCGCGGAGAGATTAAACAAATTTCTTAATCGCAAAACAAAAAGCTCAGCTGTGCTCGACTCGTATTGTGTTGTCACTAGACGACGACGCGTTTCCGGCACGCGTGCGCACGCAACAATATTATCGCTCGTGTGTGTGTGTTCGGATTTGTAATCTTAACGTCACGAATAACGCAACAGCTAAATATTGTTACTAAATATCGCGGCCGACGAGTGGGGTACCTCTCGATACGAGTGTGTTTGTTTGTGATGTCATTATACGGCCAACTCTACTGGTTAGGCCGCGTAAAGAATATTATTATGTTGACGATCGCGTGTGTTCAGAACAGGCGGCCGTGTCTCAAGCTCGACGTCGTCAAAGTCGGTTGTTTTACTACCGCGATAAAATTCGACGGAATGACGAATTTCTCTCGCTTCGTTCGCGAACGAGAAATAATAATATCGTCGCGATATCAACAAAGAAAAATCGCGTAGATACTTTTATCGAAAATATCGACCGCTTCGGCGCTCTCGGGGTGACGTGTCGGATTTTTAAAGTCAGTCCGACGAATTGCCCAAATGTGTTTCAAACGGGTTTATAATACGTACATACGTTAATATGATAATATATAGTACGTGGTCGTAAAAACGAAAAACAAAAGTCCAACTCAATTATTTGTATTCGAGAGAGTCTGCAGTTTTAGTCTAACGTTGTTTTTTTTGGGTCTTTACATTTTTAGCTAAATCGCGCTAATATTTGTACGAACGTAACCCGGACATGAGCCCTTGAAAAAATTACTCGAAAACAAAAAACGCGTCGTTAGAATTATTGTTAAAATTAATTGCATTTTTTTTTTTTTTAATTGACGATAAGAACCGATAAAAATACAAATAAAACGAAATTTTATGTTAGTATACCTTCAAAATGTCGAATCGTGTATAATAGTCGACAATATAGTCGTTGTAATTTAACACGTCGATGGACAGTCACTGCTATATAGCAGTTATGGTGTTTTAAGTAGTAATTTGAGTATGACTGCTATAGCAGTCATGCTCGTCGTGGGTTTATCGTATAAAGACAGATGTAATGTCCATTTACGACTTTACAATTTGTTCTACTTTCATTGTTTTTATTCCTTTATATTATTAAAAATAAAAGCTCCGACTCGTTTTTTATTCGAAGCAATAGTTAATGAGATATAAAAGTGACAATGAAATTACAGCAAGATGCATGACTGCCATACAGTTCCGCAACAATATTGGGTGTGCAAGGAGTGCGATGCACACGGGCCTCCGGTTCTTAGGGGCCTCCCAAACCATATTAAGCTAAAAATTGAAGATTGTCCGTTTCAAAATGAATTTTGCCTATATTGGTATTCTTTACTTCCTCGTGGCTCGTACCTCGAAAGTTTTTTGATTTTTTTGTAATTGTTTTCAACGAATTTATTATTAGCATAAGTAGATGATGATTAATATCATGCAAATCATTCATTGGATCTATAAATAATTCGGTTTCATAGTAAATATTCTTTTTCATGGAAACCTGGTGCGATAGTAGTCAACTTTATTGACGTACAAATTATTATAGGAATAAAATTACGAAAATGATATTATAAAGTATGACATGATTTGTAGAATAATAGTCATTATCGCAGGGGCCCTCTCTGTTTATTGCGAAATATTTCTCAAATAATTATTGTATGGATACACTAGACTTGGATCACTGAATTAAGTTGTTCATTATTTTTTTGATTATTCGTCATACTAATTTATAGAGGAGGTATTTAGAAGCTCAAATTTTTATAAATTTACACAATTATTTATTCTTCTGATCGGTTCCGCGAATACCGTCAAATATTACCGCGATAATGCATTTCACATTAAATTCATGTTTATTTTGGCGCTTTGATTTCATTACCGATTTATAATGTAATAAATTAGTATAGTATATGTGTCAGATTACAGATGATTCAATTTAAGTTATAGTGCTAAAAAATACTAAAAAATTTCTGTAGCAATACAAAGATCAAGTAATAAATATATTATTAATTTGGGGCCTCTAAATAAACCCTTGCACACGGGCCTCAGAATTCATAATTGCGGCACTGCTGCTATAGCAGTTATAATATGTCCGTCAATGATGTGTTAAATGTGTATAGTGAAAATCGATAAAAAGAAAGAATTTCGTAGTAAACAAATATTATTAAAAGAACGTGACGTATTTCAATTGGCGAACTTACCGAAATATCTAAAACGTCGTACCACTCGTAATTCGATGGTAAAAACTGTGCGGAACGACTTCTTATTGTCGCGTGGTATTTACAATAGAATTATTGATAAAATTTCATCACACGTTGAGAAATTATTGTTTTATTTACGTCACAACTTTGTATTGTTCCGGTAAACACTCAAAGTTTGTCAGCTGTTTGTAAATATTAGGGTTTTTTTTTTAATAATTCCAACTGTAAATAAAAACCTAAAAAATTCACTTGGACTAATAAAGAAAACACTAAAGTTACGGGTACATTTAAACGCGCGCGTGTCGTTAAAAAAAAAAAAAAGGAAATCGTATTGCTATTACTAGGGCTCGGATTTAAATGCCCTAAAAATATCAAAAAATGACGTTTCAAAAAATGCATTATTTATTAAATAAATTCAAATTAAATCATGATTAAAAAATGAGGAACAAATAAAATTCTAATAAAAATTATAAAATAGTTCAAAATGAAAATAATTTTTATTACGTAGTACTTATATTTCAATGAGGTCAATTTTTTTAGTCATATTACGACAATTAGGTCAAAAATGTCCTAAAAAATTAAAAAATGCATTAAAACCGTCAAAAAAATGCCCCGAAAAATGATTGTGGTTAGATCGCGAAGTACTTGAAACATATTTGTAGCTTGGAAAGCATCGCGTAAGATATCCCGAAAAAAAAGATGCAAATGCATTGAAATCCGAGCCCTAGTTTAATTACTGTTATTATGTACTGCGTATTTTCGGCCCGAGTGTACCGAGTCTTTTGAGGGAAATTATAAAGTTTCATATAATATAGGTATTTCACACAGAGCCGAAAATAAAATCTTGGCAGGCCGCGTCGTTTTGACTTTCTGAAAAATAATATTCGAAAGTCGTCTGGCTCGTGAAATACGAGTATGTAGCTCAACTCTTAGTTAGAGCGTTAGTTTCGCCGTGGTTTCCAATCTTATTGGATTGTGAACGACAATGAACTGACGACGACGACGACGTTTCGGTGGCGATCGAGTTATTTTTTTTTAACGCGGCGGCGCCGTCGTCGTCGATTTATACTCGGTCGCGCGATGGCCGAAAAAACACGCGTCTTTGACCGGTATAGATTATCGAAAATCAAATGAAATCAGATTATTGATATTATGTAGTAAATACGCCGTTCAGAGACAACGATATGATATAGTTAATGAGAAATATCGTTTTAAAAATATATAAATACTTGCCCATATTATGTTAATAGAGCGTTATTGCCAAGAATGCTTTTACGTACGTAATTGGTTGGCGGCGCCTCGGTTACTGATCGATGAGCTCGAGCGAGAAATCGTTTCTTAAACTCAAACGCACGCGTCCCATCGCAGACGCCATATTATAATATGCATTAGCGTTTGTCTAGCCACCACAGAAGCTTGCCACAACAACAACAACAACAATAATAATAATTAACCGCGACGAGATTATTCAATTACAGTGCTATTTATAAGAACAAACTAGAAAAAAAAACAAACAATTTGTAAAAAGTCGATCCTGGCGCCGCCGCCGCCGCGAAACAGGAATAACCATAGAGTATAATATTGTATTAAAATACTTGATATTAACTGATTTGATCGATTTCGATCGCAAAATCTCCAGTCTATCGGTGAAATGTGTAAAAGTTTCCGAATCTGTGGCGCATGAGTGACGAAATTGTTTCGAATTCGAGTCGTTCGCGGTTGCCAGCGGCGGTTCTCGTTCGCGTGTTATTGAAATTAACATTTTTTTGGACCATTTTCATTTTTCGCAAGACTATTTTCGTTCTCGCCTGAGCGTATTACTCACGCGCGCGGAGAAAAGAAATCGTTACCGCGGCGCCGCTGTTTTCAGACGTATTTTGACGAACACGTTTGCTCGCCGCACTCGTAAAATTATTTTTTTCTAAAAATACTCTCGTAGAACAAAGCGAGGAATGTATTGGCTTTGCGACGACGACGGCGGCGGCGTGCGTTTTTTGTTCTCGTCGATATTTATTTTTTATTTTATTTATTTTTTTTTTCACAGAAATACCCAACGCTAAGACCGCGCGACCGGTTTCGGTCGACAACTTGGACGTATTAGGATACGACTGCATACTCGGCAGAACGAAATGAAAATTCGCGATCGCCGCCGCCGGTACACATAATAATAACAATAATATACGCGTGTTATTATATAATAATACGTACAGTAATTACTAATTATTATCCGCGAACGTACTAAAAGCATTTGCTAATGAGACTAACAAAACACGCGTCGAACAAAGACTTATATTATATACGTACGGGTAAAAAACGAATTCAGTTCGAGGAATCGAAATCGACACGTAATTCGCCTATCGAAAATCGCTCAAACATCCGTAGGTACACGAGAGCTAATTAAAAATGCAAAAGTCAAATCCGAGTATAATACGTACACGAGTCCGATATCGTTTTCGCTCGAGTGGTTTGAATTATAATAATTAGATATTACATAATTAGAATTTACACGACCGCCACTGTATTGGTACAACTCTTAAACGTTACATAATATTATCTACTCGTATGCTATTGTACTATGATGTACGATTTCTATGGATTCCGATCGGAGTTATTGTTGACCAAGAGCGAATAATCGATTTTCGGTTTATACTTATTATTTTCGTCGAAATCTTACGCCGCCGCTCTTTTCAAAGCGGCGGGCGTGCTTATAAAAGCGCGCCATAGCGTTGGATTTATTCGATTTCATGTTTTCTTTCAACTCACCATAATAGTAAAAAGACGGTCGAAACGGAAAAGTGCTCGTACGTGTTATTCTCGTCTGGCGATCCCGACTGCGTCACACAACAGTTTCACGTTCGCGCGACAATATACGTACGTACGTATAGGTAACGCGGTTTATCGCGTATATTAGAAGAAAAAGCACTCGGACGCGTTATAAATAATATATCGTAATAATAATGACGTGTGTGCGCGCACATGGCTCGAATCCGTTCATTACTGATGGAGGGGAAAAAAGGAAAAGGAGAGAAAAAATAAAAACACTCGATCCGTCGTCGGCGACAACACGGGGGGGAGGGGGAGAAAAAAGGAAAACAAAATAAAGAGACCGACAAACACGCGCGCGCGCTGTACGGATCGCGTCGCTATACGCAGTGCGACTACGACGACGGGCACGACTATTACAGGGAACGTACGGGTTCTTTGTCGGGACCGTCGCCGCCGCCGCCGCCGCCGCCGCCGGTGCCAGATTTCCGAGTTAGTCACGTGTTCTGGTCGGGGCCAGACAAAGCTGACATATTTTCAACAATATCCTCTCGGAGTAAACGTTATTCGTCCAGACGTTTTCGCCGTTCCTTTTCGAGTGGAAACCGGGTAAATCACACGGCACTCGACACCATATCGTCGTCGTCGGCGAGACAATTATTATTTTCACACGCCCCGCGCCGTAAAACCACTCGCGCGACACTTTTACAGACGCTGTTTTGACATTTTTTAGTATAAAATTATCGATAAACGAGTGTAAATACGTAATATTATAACGAAAGTGGCGTTCATTTTTTTTGCGATCGAGACAATCGATCGGGTACGGTTTTTTCGCGCTGTTCGGAATGCCGCGGACAACGCGGAAAACCGCGCCGTCGAATCCACTACGCACAATACTATGGTAACTGTACAAAGTACGTGTAAGGAAAGAAGACATGCGACGAAAAAAAAAAATCACGCCAACTGGTTTGATTCCGCGATTCCGGTTACCCGTGATGACGTTATTAATCGCCATCGGGAAAATGTATTCAGCTGGTCTCTCGGGACCGGGGCGAGGACGTTGGGAAGTCCGCGAAACGGCTTTGAAAACAAAAAAAAAAATTCGAATTATTATAATATATTATAATTAATCGATTGTTTGTTTACTTGCGATACGATGATACACGCGTTCGTATCTCGACATAATTTCTCCGAGCGATAATTATTATTATAATAATCGAATCGACCTCGGCGGTCATCGTTTGTCGTAGCATAGTATATATTTCGGAAATCAAAACGTTTACAATCATTTTCTAAATAAACACACGTTGTTATTTGTTTAGCGGCCGACGACGACGACGGGCGAAACGTTATTGTCTTTGATATATAGACAACAAAAAAACTATGATTAATATTATTATTACTGTTGTTCTCGCGATAATCTCTGTGTAATTACACACTGTAGCGGAACGAATCGTCCAACTATATTTCATTAGTCTTAAAAAACACGTTCGATGATAATATAACGAATATGAAAA
The DNA here is from genome assembly GCA_948098885.1 of Drepanosiphum platanoidis. Lineage (NCBI taxonomy): Eukaryota > Metazoa > Arthropoda > Insecta > Hemiptera > Aphididae > Drepanosiphum > Drepanosiphum platanoidis. The sequence goes on along the minus strand of OX402542.1, from coordinate 7,362,563 downwards.
TAGAGGACGTCGTCTTGGCGCGGCGTATTGAATAATTTTTTGTCCGCGAAACGTCTGACGAATCGTTTGAATTTTCCAACGACGAATAACGAAAAACAACCGTAACATCACAGCCCGCGTAGGACATCGACGGTTTGATTACTAAGTAGTAGTAGTAGTAGTAGTAGTAGCACTTTTGTCTCACAAAATATTTGTTCACAGTGCCGAATCTCGTCGTCAACTCTGTTTACGTATTATCCAAAGTAAAAACTCGAATTCGGTCGGATTTCGGTATACTTGCGATTGTATATTATATTTTATTGTCTCGTCATAATATTACATTTGGAGCGACAATGTTTTTTTTTCGAGCCCGTCATAATAATAATTGGTCGTCTCGGACGAAAACGTTTTCCAAAACATTCGCGGCCAAATAACATAATCGTAACAAGATGGACAGTAGTGCCGATTTCATTTTTCATAGCTAACCGTTTCGAGCGTTTAGTCCGCGACGTGTTTACTGGTTTGAAATTCGCAGAGACATTGTTGGAAATATAATATACGTAATAAGACAATGGAAATTCTTCTATATCGATGACTCACGGCGACAATCGAATAATCACAGTCCGCGCGTAATAAAACCAACATCGATAATCATTATTGTTGTTGTTAATCTGTTTGATCAGCCGGCCATCGTTGGATTGATTAAAACTCGTCTCCTTTATTTTCACCAAACGCCAGTAGTATAATATCGCAGACGCGGTATAATAACAGTCTCTCGATCGAATTGTTCGCCGGATAGAAATTTTATTATTATTATTATACGTTCGTAATAACAATATTATATAGTGTGAGCGACATTGCGCATTGTGAGCACCGTCGTCGTCGGCGTAGAATAAAAACATCATTGTGGAGCGATTATTAATACGGCGAATATACGTTAGTCATCGCCCATCGCCGTCGTTTCCCCCCCAATGACGGCAGGCGAATGACGTGTCGTACTGACGTTTTTCTATTTTTTTTTTTTTTATAATTTTAATTTTAGGTAAAACGTCGACTGCGGTGGCGGCGACGCGAAATCGATACAAGTACGGCGAAGAACGCGCGTTTGAAAACACAGTTTTATGCAAATCCGCGTGCTGCAAATGTCGCGACGATTTTCACGTCGTCGTCGTCGTCGTCCTTATAGTTTAACTCGTTTAAAAAACCAACTCGATTTCGACTCGCCGGAAATATCGAATAACCACGTCGTCGTCGTCGTCGTCGTCGTCGTCGTTGTTCGCACTCGATTTTTATCCGACCGTCCGGAAGACGTGTCTGACGAATGTTTTTCGATCGACCAGCCTCCGCGCGATAAATAACGCGATAATTATTATTATTATGAAAACTGATAAAACTGTTTCACGCTGCAATATGCAATCGGGACCGTTAAAATAAAATCGTTCTGGCGTACGTCTCGCAATTAAAACCAATCGATAATAACTCGAAAAAAGTATTAGTTTATTATCGTCGATTATAAACGTGGCGGTTTTTTTCTGTTTTTAATCGACGTTATTATACAACCATTATAAAAACGCTGAAACAATACACACTTCAATGGCGCCGAAAGCATATTTTTATATTATTTAGTTTTTCCAACGAAACTCGATAAAAAAAAAAAAAAAAAAATCGTTTTACTCGTGTAATTATATTATTGTACAACGCGTTTTGGAATATTATATTATCAAATTTTTCCTAGTAAATAACGCTCGACGCGCGTGTTCGTTTTCAATTCGAGTTTACTGAGTTTAAAGAATCGATAAATAATGTACTTCATTGTTTTCGACGCCGAAACAGATCCATCCGGAGTTCGAATAAGGAAATAATAAAGACAACGTTCGACTCGAAATAGGGATCATCGACCAACGAGATGAAACCGATTAGGACTAATGTTTCGTGTTTTCTCTAATCGATTTAATGTCATTTCGGTACACAGAGTCAAAAATTCAATATTACATCGCTCGAGGCCTGAAAATATGTAAAATACATTGTTCTTTGTAACGAAAAATATCACTAGAAAATTCTCTTTTTAAAATCTAGCCTAGTAGTTCTAAAACATCCTATTTCGATGGAATTATAAATACATTTTAAAACCGTTTTGCACCGTCTACGGTTCAATAATCAACCGGTCGACGAAGTGGCTTCGTAAAGATCATCAGCCCGATGGATTGTTTAGAGAATAAATGATATTAAAATTAATATGAAATCCACCGTCGTCGCGAGACCGAGAAAGAACATAACGATATAAACGACTCTGTCTAAATTTACCGATACGATTGTTGAGCCGATGGTGGTCGTTTATCACCAGCTGCTGTAAACGAGTGGAACGACGCTGGTGTCTGAACTTATTCAAAACCACGTCTAATTCGCCTATAACCGAATCGTACGATTTTTTCCTGCTCCCAAACTCGGCGGCGGCGGTCTTGTTGTTTTTACACGCCGCCGCCGCCGCCGCCGGCACATTATCACTGCCGGTCGTTTTGGATTTCGGTTGGCGGAACAAGACGTTTCTCGAAAAACAATTTCCGCACAGTTCTAGGCACGGCTTTCTTTTGTGCGATTTGTTCACGCCCGGCGGCGACGACGACTCGTTGGACGGACCGCTGCGGTAGATGTCCGCCGTCACGTCGTCCTTGTCGAAGCTCTTGCACAGAGCGCATTTCCGCGCGCCCCTTCCGTTTCCGGTCCGACCGGGGTGAAATTTCCCGCCGCATTTGCCGCACCCGGACGGCATGGTTTGTATTTTTCGTTACGAAACGCGCGGACGCGGCGGCGGCGGCGGCGGCAGCGGCGGACGCGCGCGCAGATAACGGAGCGATATGTGAACTCGCCGAATGTACGATAAGCACTATTTGAACGTTTAACAATCGTATAATATATTGGCAGACCGTTTGTGTCAAGTCGGATGTGAAACTATTTTTTAATTGATTTTATTTTTTTCAATACACTCACTATCGATGCAATTAAAACAGATAAGATGTGTTTGATGTTTTTTTTATTTCGCTCGCGTCTTGTTTTTTTTTTTTTAACGATTCTCAACAATTATAATATTATTCCAAAGGGATTATTATTTTCGTCTCTGTTTTAATATATTGACGCAAAGGCCGTCCGGTTTTTCGGCGAGCGCAATACGATTCGACATTGCGAAAAAACGAATACGACGACGCCAAGCTCGTCGCCCGCAAAAACGCAGTAATAAAAAACACGTAGAGCGTGACGACCGTTCGCCGATGATGATATGGGTAAATAATGATTTTTCGCCCGGAAACAATAACGTCATTGGCGTTGTGAAAAGCGTTCTCGTCTGAGACTTCGTCGAAGGTCACGCCGATTTTGCAGACATCGTAATAATAATTACAGAGTAATGATGTTATTTACACGAGTGTCGGGGGGTTTTCATATTTTGATGATCGCAAGTCGTCGAATAACGTTCGATTTCACGTCACGACGAACCGTTTTCTATGTTGTTTTAGAACGCGGCGAATGGACGGCAGAACAAAGTCCGTACGCGGCGTTTAAAATAAAGGAAAATTCGATTTCAAATATTCTATAAACTGCAGCGACAGTAGCTGCAGAGCGAGTGACGTAGTCGTCGATTTATATTTTATCATATATATATATATATATCGAAATCGTATATTATGCGAATAAACGATAATTATTTTCGCCCTAGTCGAACTCGAGATCGCTTACGAATAAAACTAGAAGTTATTACATATTTTATAAAACGGGCGCGAGCGTATCGTTCGCTAAAATCAGCGCGGACGTGTTTCCCTTTTCCGCGTTTATACGTCACTAACTAATAACACACGCGTATACGATTATATATTATTATAAAATTTATTATAATGTCGACGACAATCAACGGCATGACGTACTCGCGATATCTCACACGCGAAGATTTACTATAATAATTGCGCGACGCGTTGATACAATGATTTTATTCTGATTTTTAAGCCAACGAAACCGACGGTTTCCTTTCTGTTTTTTAAACACACAATCATTCGAACACTACCATTATAAATATACATTTTAATAATCACATACGATTTATTCCTATACGCGGGATTAAATATCGCAATTGTAATACGTTTTCGTAGAACTCTGGTACGACGTTTGAATTTTTTTTAATTCAACGCCCAATAATAATAATACTTATGTGTACCTCAATCGATTTTTCGGTCCGTTCACGACGTTGCTTTTATGATTTTCATATACAAATCTCTGTACCTATTTAGCATAGTTGTGTAACGTAATATAATTTTAACGTCTGTATACGAGATAAACGCTATACGATTTAATCGCCAGTAAAAAATCAATTATTGTTTGTAATGTTCTTTTTTTTTTGCCGCGACTCGATATAGTTTTTCGACGTACAGATAACAGCTTACGATAACAGTAGACTCAAGAAATAATCCTAAAAAAAAATAATCGAACAGTTACATACACATTACACGTTAATAGCGGGGGTACTTAAATGTTAATAATAAATATATAATTTAATATGTACTATTAGATTTTATAAATTTATAACTGTTTTCGTGACGAAAAAAATTAAAAAAAAAAAATAAAATAGCGGAGAGAAGTTTTCTCGATCGAATGTCACGCGAAGACACACGCGGATTTTTTAATCCGATCGAAATTCCAAACATGCAAATGTGACCGCAGTCGTCGTCGTCCTTCTACGTTTCGATTAGGACGGTAAAATGCTCCTGACTTTCACTCAACACTCGGATTTGCAAAAAAACGTCATCTATTTTCAAAAATATAACTCGAGCTATAATAACGAATTTAGTCCAGAGCTCTTGCTCAAAAGTTATACGAAAATAAAAACGGTTCTTTTATTATCGTCGTCGTCGAAATGGTTTTTTCAAATCACTTGTGTGTTCGTACGACCCAGTATAATACTCGTATAATATATATCGCACACAATAATAACAGGCGTGTTCTCTGTCCATTAGACGTGTTGGTTGTGTTACATAATAATAATATCGTATTGATCGAATAGATCTCATTAGATCATCGTTTTTCTTTTTTTTTATTTATTTATATTTTTTCTTTCTACGAGCTTGTTTACTATTAAATTGGTGCACCACTCGTCGGCATAGGTACACATCGCCGCGAACGTATAAAATGTCCATTATAACTACTTGTTGTTTCGTATTTATGTTTATAACAAACAGCTACAATAATAATACGCTCGTGTGTATACGGACGCCTTGTGACACTGATATCGATAAAGCGCCATAAAAGTTGAAACCGATAATGTCTGTAGAGTTTTTTTTTTTTTTTATCTTTATGTAAACCGCCGCCGCCGCCTCTTAGGCTCGGTAAATATGACGTTTTATAAAGAAATCCGTCGTATAAACTACAACGCATACCTGAATCACACACGTCGTAAATTCGTACCGTTTACGCCGCGCTGTTGTTTGTCCGTGGCAAACGCGTGTATCGATAACGAAGGATTGTTCTTTACCCGACCGAATCTAATCGTCACCTCGTACCAAACGAGCGTTATTCATAATAATATAATAAATCGTCCGCTTTTGTGTGCGCCCACTGTTATTGTTCCTCATCAAGGCGAATTGGCCGTGTTTACTTGGTTTTACTTACCGTCGATTTTACACGCAGACAACACTGAAATCAAATGATATTTGCACAAAAAAATAGAAAATTAATAAACAAAGTAATTAACCCTACTGTCAACAACCGGGTAACCGGGTAGGGTACCCATTTCAATTTCAAACAAGATTTTTTTAATTTTTCCGAAAGTGTATGCCTATATCCTTCTGGATCCTCATCTTATAGATATATTTATACTCAATTGTGCAAATAAATACAATTCTATTGATATCTAGTGTCTATTTTTCCAGTTTGAATTTAACAACACGGTTGTTCAACAACCAGGTACCCGGGGGTACCCATAGCATTAAAATGTTAAGTGTTCACGACTGTTCCGTCAATAAAACAAAAATATATAAAACCATTGTAGTATTTATAAATATATAAATAACATAATTATAAAACAAAACTGTAGAAATCAAATTTGTTACAAAGACGTATTGGAAATGCCCACACTATTCGTAAACACGCTGGTGATTGATTACTGATGAACAAACACGAATATACTCTATATATAATAAAGATTATGTACCCGATAAAAGTTGAAAATATAAGAACTATTCCTCATAATCGATTATTTTCGCTCGGTGACGAAAATAACTTAGTTTATCCTTCACATTCAAACCAAAATTCAATAATGTACACATATTTCAATGGAAATAATATACCCCGGTTGTCGAACAACGTAGAACATTTTGGTTGTTGACAGTAGGGTTATATATATTATATTATAGTAGTTAATAGTTTGTAATAATTGTAAATAATATTCAATAATACTTTGTCGATATTTGCATATTATTATCGTTGTACACGTGCGAATCGAACGAGGCAGTATACGAGTTTTGAAAGCGAGAATCTCGCGATGTTGTTGCGATGTTCGCGAAAGGCACTATTTACACGCGCGCGTAGACAACTCTGTCGGCGCCGCCCGAAACCCGATATTATCGTGTGGTCGATTAACATAATATCACACAGGTACGTAATATTATATTATAGCTTCATGTCGTAACCGCGGGACGTGCTGTGCCGCACAGCCGACACATTTACCCGCACGGACATTACACACTGACACACATACGATAATAATGTTGCTCGTTTCGTACGCGTATAGGTTAGGCCCGTACGTTCTACCCGGTTTGCGGGTATACTACGTGTGAAAGTGAAAAGAAAAAAAAAAACAGAGAGATGGTGGCGCGTGTTGATCTCTACTAGATAATACGGACCGAGAGACGAGGACGTTTTCTATACCGCGAAGACATCATGCTTACCTATTTAGAATGTAAACAAATCACTCCGGAGCGATTTTAGGACTTCGACGCGGGGGGGCAGTGCCGTAACTAGAGAGTCGAAGACCCAGGTGCAAACAAAATATGTATATGGGCCCATCTTTCTCGAGATAAGTAAAAAAGTAGTAGTTCACGGCATGGAAATTTTTTACTCCTTAAAAAGGATAGTATTTGTGGATGTATTGAATGTTAAAGAACCGATGGATGATTTTCTCGTTGAAACAATTCTGTGTGTAGAGCTTCAACGTAGTAGGAACACAGGATCACAATTTTATATAATCTATTCAATATAAAATTGTGATCCTGTGTATTTATTAATAAAAAAACTTGTAGAATAAACTACACGGGTAGATAAAATAAATAAGTTATGTTTTAAAATAAGCTATTTTTATTTAATAGTTTATTTAACCAGTTATAATATATCCGAGTTATCGGGTTTATAATAATTATTATCATAACCGGCCAATTACGACACATTAATATTATATATAATATATATGCAGCGATTTTTAGCTCGTAAATTATGTAAAACAATACTAAAATAATTAATAATTGAATTCGACTACTCTCGAATATATTATTTATAATGACACATGCTCGCACGTCTCGCCGCTTGATAAAACGAGAGTTAATCGATTCAGAAATCGAGAGATTTTTTTCCCAATCGTTCTCGCGTTAGTTTGTTTTCACGTTTTCTTTCTTCGCCCAACACGGATACGATAACACGTGACTATTCAGAGCTAGACTTATGCGCGCAGATGGTATTTCGTTGTTGACTCGGCGCAAACACGATTCGATTGAAAACAATAATAATTATTGTAATCTGCGCGTCGTTTCTCGTTTTCTCATTAGTGATGTTTATTTTCGATAAATACGATTTTATCCGCGTAATTATTATTGTTCTGGAAATTATGATGGCCCCGTGATTGCATAACACGAACATATTTCATATGCGTTCGTGAAATTGTGCCATTACTCCGTTGAAGAGAGACGTTTTATTTCGCGCGTCGATATTTAACACGATATGAAAAAGCGTACACGTAATTCATTCGTCGTCGTCACTTATTGCGGTCGGTCCGCCCGCGAGGATTTTATAGAAAAAAATATTCGTCTTTTTATCCATAAATTTTTATACATAATTCTAACCTAACCTAACCGACAACTTTTGTACGTTAAACGCGTGTTGTAACAAAGTCCTTTTGCGTTAAATCGTACGACAAATAATTATCAACGACTCGATGACGTGTTCAACAATATTTTCGACCTTTGGTATACCTTAATTTCAAACACCGCAATACGTCACGATTATTTGACCGAAACGCGTTCGATTAAAGGGATATTATAATATTATTTCGATCGTCTAATATCAAAGTCGGCAAGGGGTCTGGGGCTCCGAGGACGGGAGGTTGATGATACGCGTCCGATTAAATTTCGGACGTAAAATTGTGTTTCGTGAGTTTCGTCGCGTTTCGGACAAATCCCTTTCCGCAATCGAAACGATCGAGAACTTTTTTTTCGTCAATAGAAAATCACGACCCTCATCTGTAATATTCTTGACGACAACTCGTGCGACAAACGAACAAACTTTATTATTTTAGTTTTTCGACGCGGCCGTGTGGCGTGCGTGATGCCACGACGAATACGCGATGTCATTCACTAACGTTTTTTTTTATTTTTTTCATATACAACATCCTACCCGCGTGCGACGCGATAAAAAAAAATTATGCCACAACGAGTGACAGCAACAGCTAAACGACAAACGTCGTCGTCGATTCTTTTTCTTTTTTTCACACTTGATAGAAAATTAGTTTCCGTGTGAACCGACGACGGGGTTTTGAAATGCCGATAAATCGATTTGATTATTATTGTTAATTAATATTTTGCGTTACGAAATTATTACATTTATCGACAACGGAATAATTAATGTCAAATAAAAACGCTATTTCGTCGTATTATAATAAGGATTTGACTAATTGTCATCACGCGTAAACCTGTCTAGACATCAAAAAAATCGTTTGGAGAAAAATAGAGAACTCGAGGACAGAATTATATTTTATTATACTAAAATTTATAGAAATTATTTGACTATACGTGGCAAATAATACCGTGAAAAACGCCAGTGCGCGTCTACGTCATAATAGCTATTTTGTAAAATAGGAAAAATTCGAATTCAAAGCGGACTAAGAACGACGGAGAGACGAATAGCGTTGAACAGAAAAAAAAAAAAAAATGTCAAAATGGGTAATATATACGCGAAATCGAATTTTCTAAACTCGGATTTTTCTCGTGAAACGAATTTCGAGTTGGTCGCGTTATTTCTCGAGCGTTTTATAAGCAAACATACAATAATAGAATATTATTATAATTTCATCGACTCGAAACGTCCTCTCCGCGGCGGCCGTCGAGTAATATATTATGAGTAGCGTTGTCGAGAGTATAATATTACTCGACGTTAATATGGACAAATTCGTGATCAATTCGAGGTTTTCGCGCCGTTTTTAATAATCGGTCAAGAACGACATTTATTTTTTAATCGTTTATTTCATGCGAAAAATACGTAAAATACGGCGTCCGTCGAGTCATACGAGTAGAATATTATTCGGCGGCGGCGGCGGCGGCGGCGGCGACTAGACGGCTGTTCGGCGCGACGCTCCCGCGCGTACGTCGGTCGGTCACGGCAGTGATAAGGCGCGCGCGACCGACGCGACGTCGCTACTACCCGCTCTGCGTCACTGCGATTTCGCGTTCGCTACGACTACGACGACGACGACGACGATTGCGATACAATTATTATTTATTTTTTTTAAATATCAAAAATCCGACGAGCCAACGCGCCATGTTCGGCCGCGAAACAACAATCGGCAACGTCAGCGCCGCGCGCTGATTCGGCCACGTCGTAATTGAACCGAGTCAACAACAAGCCCTCGCCGCCACCGCCGCCGCCGCCGCCGCCTGTTTCTCTCTTCTCGCCGACCACAACGGTACCGTCTCTCGCTCTCCGTCTGTGCGACCGTGTGTGTCGTCGCCGGGGAGATGGCCGAGCTCATGGAGGACTACGAATCGGACGGCAGCGTGTGCAGCAGCTCGTCGGATTCCGGATTTTCCAAGGTGGATTTTTACCAAGGTGAGTTGCTTCGGTCGCTGTGGCGGGCCATGTTAGGTTACATACGGTTCCGACGTCGATACCGTCTGCGTCTCCTTTGTCTCCGCTCCGAGTCGTGTTTTGTATCGGCCGGTTACAGCCACGTATGGAAACTACCGTTTCACTATCGGGTCTAGAGCACTAAGCACTTTGGTTTGCATTACGGTGTGTACGTGTCGACTATAACATTTCTAACGAAAACATTTTCGACAATACCTGAAACGTCGAGACATTCTGTTCTAAACTTCTGATTCATCTCGCACTATCAGTGATACCTAATAATTGTACACTCACTTGTGAAATTCCTATGATAATCTAATTTACATCATCATAATCAGTATCGAGTAATCAAGTACGCCGACTGACGATCATATTGTTAGGTATCTTTATGTTACTTGTTATGAGTGCCCCCAGTCCATGAACTGTACAGTCTATTTACACCCATACAATTTAAAGATTGAACGAAAACTTTTATTTTTTTCCTCATTTCATGAAACGAATTAAATGATTACCTACCTACCTCTGTAAATTAGTAGATAAATCTGTGATAAGAGATCAACTCTGTTTATGTTGTAGTCGTACATCTTAGATTAAACTTTTTTTCTATTCATTCTATGAAATATTAGAATCGTTTTCATCGCCCATGTTTCTCAACTAGGTGAATTAAATGTATGAATTACTATCCACTCATACATTTATGAGCATATATATATAGGTACAGTTGAATCCGAGAGACAAAAAAATAATTGTGTTTACTCTGGTATTTATGAAATCACTTGTTTTTATAAATTTATTAAGGTATTTAATATACCAGTACCTACCTACTTATGATTTAAATAATTCCATGCATAACAAAGCATAAATAATTTAATTAAATAGAAATACGCTTATGACTCACAACTTTTGAGTATAAAATAAGGTACTTAGTAAATCACTATTTTTCTTAATATTGTTTGTTTGCACTTAATCCACATGCCCTAATAATTATTAATCATTGAGATAAACACATAGGTACATTGTACTGTTGATACAGTTTCAATGTTGTTTATGTAGGTATTCCATCTGATGTTTAATATTTACTACACGTAAACAGGTATAAAAATATAGTCGAATAAATATTTGCTTGATTTGCAGAGATCTTTATTATTTAGAAAGTAGCGTACAATCAGACTATTTGTCTATATTGGCATATTATTATACAGTAAACGACAATCAATATTTTTACATTTATCAGCGATAATGCTCTCGATATCTAGTGCCAAATTGTTTATAACACATGATTAATTTAAAATTATAACATTTTAAAATGTGCCTACTATGTAATTGGAAATAATTTAAATTTTTATCATTTTTCACTCGAGCTCATTTGGAAACGGTTGATAAAATTGTAATATTAATTGCTTCTTTGCTCTAATTAAAATCTAAAACTTATATTATTTATTTTAATCATTGCAAAGTATGAGTGAGTATCATAATAATATGATTATTGTTGTTTCCATTTAAATCATAATTGTGTTATTTTTCAATAAACTAAAATGGTAAACCCTGGGATAAATCAGACGACAAATGATATGCTTAAACTTACTTATTATCTTTAATATTAATATTTTCAAACACAATATTATAACCTACTTGAAAAAAAAAAACCATTGTTGAAATTTATTTTATTCGTTTAACATGTTAGATTTATATAGACAAAGCTGAAACCAATTTGTTTGCTATTAAATATCACATATTTTATAACTAAATATAATTTTTTTTCTAAATTATAACACAAATTACTATTGATTTAATTGGTCATTGATAAGCACAGCATTTCAGCAAAGACCTAGAAAACTATTATCTACTTATAATTTAAAAATAATTGTTGTTTGTTCAATTTGAAATGAATGCATAAATAATTATTCTTGCTTTCGGTTGATTGTTAATAATAATTTTTTCTCACTGTCAGAATCAAACTTAAACTCTATATTATAAATAAAATATTAATATGCTTTCGGTATATAATAATTGTCAGAAGATGTATTAACATATTAGCGTTCAATGAACATCCATTAACCACTTTATTGTCGATTACCTATATTAGTAGTAGATATTACTTAGGGTAAATTATTTTTATTAAATTATTAAATCGTCTTGTAATTAATGCGTGGATTATTTTATGTACATGTTTAATTGTTCGAATCGATCCTGGTAAATAATTATAAAATGAGTCCCATCATAATAAAATATACAGTTATAATGAATTAAAACATTTGTAACTTTATTTTGCACAGGAATTTTGAATTTGAATTTTATTATGTGTCGTTAAAATCGTGTGTATTAATTTTTTTTTCTTTCTATTTGTGATTTTACAGTACAAAATGCAGTACCCGAACAGTTCAGAAATAAAGTGGACATTGTAAACAAAATATTGCAAAGTGAAATCAAAGATATCGATAAACTGAGAGATTTAGCTTGCAGCGAAGGAGGATTAGTGATTAGTAAGTTGATACAATTATTCATTTATGCCAATATACACGGTAGAATGTAGAGCAGGGATATGGCGAGCCTTTTAGTACTCGCGTGTCAAATAGAAATACTTTATTTGTCTCGTGTGTCAAATGTGAATTTGTTGACTTTTTTTTATTTTTTTTTATCTTTTGCTGTTGATTAATTGTGGACTTTATTATTAAGCTGTATCGAGTCAACTACTATGAGATAGAAAAGTACAGAATATAATTATTATAGAAAATAACATAACAATTATTATTGTAAATGTTAAAAATGATAATATAAAATTATTTATCATTTTTTTTTTTTTTTATTACTAGCAAGTGAAGTGATAATTTATCATCGGATGACTTAGGTTTGCCGTCCCTGGTGTAGAGCTTTTGAGCTTTTACTTAAAACTGAAACTCGACCTAGTAAATATTTTAATCGATGTTAGAAATAAAACATCAATTTGTCGACTCGATTAATGACCATGAAAATGATTATAAATTTATTTTTAATTTTAAATTCTATTGCTAATATGTTGTATTTTGAATTCAGGTTTAATACGCGGAGAAGCCTGGCAGCTATTTTTAAACTTATCTGACGAAAAGAAGCCATTACTTGATATAGAAACTGCAAAGCGTCATCCTGAATATAATCAAGTCGTCATGGATGTCAGAAGATGTTTGAAACGGTTCCCTCCGGGCATAGATTCCGATCGAATCGTAGAATTGCAAGAGCAATTAATTAAAATCATACTCAGCGTGATTTCGGAACACGAAGAATTAAAATACTACCAAGTAATTGTTGTTTCTCGATATTTGTAAACGTATTTGATTATGTTAGATTATAGATATTTTTTTTAAAACATTATGATTTATGACGTTTCATCGGATTGTTATTTTTTCTATTGCAGGGCTATCATGATGTGGCCGTTACATTCCTCATAGAAGTTGGACAAGAAAAAGCTTACATTATTATGGAATATCTATCATTAAACCATTTAAGGGACTTTTTGATGCCCACTATGGATCAAACGTCATACATGTTGTGGCACGTGTTTCCTTTAGTGTCAAAGCTCGATCCGAAACTGGGAGAATTCATTACAAGGTGAGCGTTGTTGATTGATCCAGTCGTCATAAGTTATTCTCGTGAAACTCATTATCATAATATTACTTGGACAAAACAATTTAATCGTTCAATGTTTCATTTATTTTTATTGTGTACATCACTTTATTGATTGTAATTCGACAAATTTTAATTTCATTATGTTTTAGGTCCGGTATTGGTACGATATTTGCTCTGCCCTGGTTGCTTTCGTGGTTTAGTCATAGTCTTGACCAACACATAAAAGTAGTGAGGTTATTCGATTATTTCCTAGCTTCTCCGAAACAAATTATCCTGTACGTGATAGCCCAGTTGATATATGCCAGGAAAAATGAAGTTTTAAACGTCGATTGTGAAATGTTCAGTGTTCATTTGGTCTTATCCAAGGTATTATACAACAATTCTGTGATTGAATTTTTTTGAACTTTTCAAAGTCGTTTGATTGCACTTAACGATACGTTATAACGTTTTTTTAGATTCCAGAAGATCTGGATTTCGAAAAAATACTAGTGAAAGCGACGGAAATGCACGAGCAGTATCCTCTTTCGAAAATCAAGGACGAAGTCGACCTGCTGATTGAAAACGAGTAAGCAAACAACGGAAATGTGCAAATCACCACGTCGTCGATTACACATTTTCCGAAAGTATCGTCCGGTTTATACTTGATACGTTAATCGTTTCAGGGCCAAAGCGTCGACCGCCTATCGCGAAGAGAACGAACAAAAACGATTGAAGAAGCGCAAGACTAATGATCGCAGACCGCCGTTTCCCAACGCCTTCCATTTCGTGCCCATATGGATACCCCTCAGGATGAGATTTGGTCTGTTATTCTTTGGGTTCAGCATGGCCGCCGGGCTGTGGGCTATTATTAAATCGAATAACAATTAACAATATATAAGTAAATACTTAATTTATTCCATATTTATAATTTGTGCTATACACAGGGGACCAAATAGACTGATATTTTACAATATTAATTATATTCATATGTATTTATGTTTTAAATTTTTGATATTTATTTTCGTTAATCGATTAGATTTAGTTCCCCTCGTTCGTTTTTTCCCTATTTTGTTAATCTCGTTAAACATACCTGTTAAAATTGTTTAAATTTATATATATCGTTAAGAAAATATTTTATCATCTCCCTTAGCTATTGTGTAATATATTGTGTTTTTTAGTATTTTTAATCGAATAGAATATTTTTTGTTTACGTTATATATGTATATTATCAGACTTTTATCCCGATTTATAATTATAATATATTTTGGGATTTTCACAATAAAATATTATGAATTATTATTACTACTATATTATATATTTTTATTGTACTTAAAAATCATTAATTTTAATAATCGACTGCCATGTACTTTTTACAAAATATTATCTATTATAAAACGTTCAACGGTCAGAGCGCGATTATTCTTTTTTAATTTTTATACGCGTTGATTTACTAAACGAAAAACACTAGGTATTTTATCGGAATAATAAGTGTTACCAAAGAATAACGATCATTTTTCAACAATTTTAAGTATATTTATTAAAATTTAGTCTTATAAAACTGCCACGCTAATCAAAAGCGCTGTAAAAAACAATATTATAATATAATATTATATTAATTTCGAGAGAAACGCCGATGGTTTTTTTTTATTATAATTTTCTCTCATACTATTCCGTTTAAAGTGCTGTAAAATATTATATCCATTTTTAGAGTTTTTTTTTTTTTTTTTTTTCGGTAATGAAATAATAATACAAAAATTGTATGACATAAAATCAAAGTTACTTTTATTATTTTACTTGGTAATAAATAAGCCGTATTTGTAAAGAAAAGTTACTTAAAATAATTAATTATCAAAATCGTTTCAAATATGATATACGAAACAACAATAGTCGATATTATAATTTATAATACGCTTTACAATGATCGTGCGAATATGTTTATTAAAAAATCAAATATAACTATCATAAATGCCTTCGAGTGGAGCACTAACCTTACCGTCTATTCTTATAATATTATATGGTCAATACAAATAGATTGTAATACGTGTACGTAATAATAATAAAAAATAATGTATATGTGCTGATTGTGGTGGCTTGCCGCATTCAAACGGCAAAGGTTTTCATATTTGTGTCGATCCATTCCAAGTACGATGTGACTTTGGTGTACACGCCGGGTATGCCGGCCTCGCCACAGCCGATGCCCCAAGACACTATCCCGATGTTGGTCCACTTGCCATCATTTCTCTGCATCATTAGTGGACCGCCGGAATCGCCCTGAGGGAGTGAAGAGAAATAAAAACGGGCACATCTCTCGCAGCATCGCCCCGTGGTCTTGGCGCACACACAATAATATTGGCCCTAACGGGGAATGGCCCCCCACTTGGTTCCTTGAAACTGCCAAAAGCCCCCCTCGAATAATATGTTAATTGAATACATGTACTTGTCGATTTTTATTACAAATTACTATTATTATCGTTATAATTATTTGAAAATGTAATCTCTCGTTTGTTATGTTATTCGAAGTCTAAAATATCTATTTTTATAATCGTTTCGGCACCGAAATCCATTGGAATTAAAAACAGCCGTTAACGATATTGTAAAACTGTAACATTTATAACTGATTTTAACAAGCCGTTTCCAATGACCGTTACTGTTCACCAATAAGTTCGGGTGACTTTTGAAGGATTATTTTTCACTATGTAACTTATTATAAAACGACCGAGTGCTTGTACGATTCTAAGAAGGTTCAGAAATTCCCATTATTTTTCTTTTTTTTTCAAAAAACAGAAATCAACAATAATCGAGTCAAGTATTGTAAAGAGAATTTAAAATAATTTATACCCAAGTAAAATGTTAAATCATAATGATATGTTTGATTTTTGTATTAAAAAAAAAAACCTATCGTTAGAACCTTATTGTTCTTGATATTAAACCAGTACCAACTGGAATATTTTTATACTTACACTAAGTAACTGTAAGTAATTGAAACCCGATAAGAGACTACTTACTCTACAGCTGTCTTTGCCTCCTGCGAATGACGCGGCGCACAGGTTCGACGTAAAAATTGGCTGAGAAAATGCGCCTACACACCTGTCGTGTTCCCACACCGGTATTATGACTTGTCGCAGAACGTCACTCATATGACCGCCGTAAACTGTCTGGCCCCAACCTGCGGGACGACAATAAAGTTTCAGGTAAGTGTAAGTATTAACGCCATTCGTGAGTTTCCTGGCTACGGGCATTATTTTTTTTCTTACTTCCAATAATGTTTGAAATTTTTATACAATAGGGTCGTGTAGGGATGAGACATACGAAAAAATAATATATACGAATTAGTCATTTCTAACTTTTACTACTAATAGAAGTTTGAAGTTTTTTTTTTGTCAAAGTCTTTCTAAAATAATATAAATAAAGGCTGATCCGTCAGCTTTCTATCGCTCAGAATCGTTTTATGTTATTTCCACGCAATGTCCAATTGATTTCAAATTCATAAGAAGAATTCAACAATATTAATCACCCGTCACCGGCAATTCACTCTTTTTTTTCTCTTTTTTGTTACAATTATTAGACATAATGTTAGTAATAAAAATAAAAATCTCCAACTATCGGAAGTAGAAATGTGAAAAACTACAAGTAGTTTTAGGTACACAAAACGCGAACAGAGAAAAAAGAAACATTCGCCACAGAGTATTGTTATTGTTGCCGTTTTTCTCACCGATGACGACGGCCGGTTTGTTGTACACTTCCATGTCCAAGTTGGGCAAGCAAATCGGCCGAATGAACGGGCCGTAAACGACGGGCTTGTTCAACAGCACCAGAGCTATGTCGTTGATTTGCGTTTCGGGATGGAATTCCGGGTGCTGTATGATTTCCGACGCCCTGAAGTCCACGTACTGCGTTTCTTTTTCTCTGCTGAAATCATATTCGCCGAGCCTGACGATCGTTTCGTTTTTGGCCGTTCTGAAAAAAACAAGCGGACGGGGCCCGCGATTTACATCGGAACGACGACGGCGCGGTGACGCGACGAATAACGGAAGAGAAAATCGCAAAACGCGATCGTCGTCTCGCCGTCGTCTACCTTTTGAAACAGTGCGCGGCGGTCAGCACGAACCGTCGGTTGAGAATCACGCCGCCGCAAAAATTCATATACGACCTTTTCTGTAAGAACACGACCATCCACGGCCAGCTCTCGGCCGCGGAAACGTTCGTGTTTATTATTTTCGCCCACGTGGATTTTTCGCTGATCCCGCACTCCGGTTCCTCGTCAATGTCCACGGCGGTGGTTTTCACCACGTCGGTGGTCGTGTTCATCAGTCTGTCCAGTTCGGCGACTTTTTTGATGGGACAGCAAACTCTCCGGGTCCTTGTCGATCGGACGGGACACGGGAAAAGCGAGAGAGAAAAAAACAACAACGTAAAGAAAAAAAAATATTCGACGCGTGCAAAGCCGCGCCGCTGCAATTTGTTACTATAACGATTAAAGGCTGTATTTGTAGTGCACGACCGACGGGCTATTTCAGTAAACGATAGCGTTTAAGTTCCACGCCGACGACCGACGCGACGTATCGTACGCGCACACAAGATTGTACAAATTGTAGTTTAATTTTTTTATTTTTTAATACAATTTAATTATAATAAAATATATACATTACTAGCTGAATAACCCGGCTTCGCACGTGTGCAGTATAACTTTTTATTTTATCAGTTTTTTTTTCATTTTTACCCCTTTTACCCCTTTTAACTCCGGTAGGTGTCGAATTTCGAAAAATCCTTTCCAATGGGGTCTTCACTATATAAAACGAAACTGCTGCCCAAATTTCATACTCAAAGCTCCATTGACTCAGGATTTTTTCCATTTTTACCCCTTTTAACCCCCTTAGGGTTAATTTTCTCCATAATTTATGCTATAAACCCGCTCCCCGACATTCACTATCATTTAAAAAAAATTTGAGCCAAATCGGCCCAGCAGTTCTCAACTGATTCAATTTCCAATTTTTTGTCTCCATTTTTATATATATATATATAGTATATACATTATAATATAATATTATTAAAATAAATTTTTTATTTTTTTCATTCCGTCGCAAAAATAATACGCACGTATTAATGAATTTACAACGAATGGATTCGTTTTGAAACTTGTCAAGTGTTTAAAAACTCAATAAAAATTGAACCAACGACAAAATTACGTACCAAAACGATAACAAACGCGACCGACAGAATTCGCCGACGACGGTCGAGCACTAAATACAGCCTAAATACACTCACGGTACTTGATCCGAACCACAGTATCTGAGATTCATTCGTCTCACGTTGACGTTACAAAACTCCAATCCCGAAACGCACACCTCGCCTTCGTCGCACCACGACTGGGCGTCCTAAAACGATTTTAGATAAAACGACGAAACTACATCTTACATTATTTTATCGTCACAACCTTGGCTTTCGGCGTTTTCGCGTCATCTTCGTAACTATCGATCACCGGAAATCGGCCTGCGAAAACAACGTACATATAGATATTGATAAAAAAAAAAAAACACACGATCAAAATATTATTATCATCATCATCGGATACAAATGTTCGAGTGACAAATCGCACGTCCTCGTAACAATAGATTGTATAGCCAGAGAAGTCGATAAATTGGATAATTTCGATTTGTTTAATGTAATATTGGAAACTTTTTTTTTTTTTATAACAATCTAGATCTTATATTTATATTTTTTTTCCCTTTCACTCGCGGATCGGTTCGATAATATATCATTTTCTTCGGATATCGTCCGCCTAGCCCAGGGGTCGCCAACCAGTCGATCGCGATCGACTGGTCGATCTTTCTAGGAATATAGGTCGATCGTTATAAAAATTAATTTTACCACTATCGGTCGATCGCGTAATAAATAATCGAATAATGCGGATTGCTATATTGTATTCTAAGAATTTACCACTATCGGTCGATCTCAAGTACTCAAAAATACCCGAATCTACGAAGCATTGCCCTTCGTATAACTTCATTTTTTGGTTCAACTTGGTTATGCGGGTCAACATTTTCGAGTATGAAATATTTAAAGAACAAATATCGGTCAAGAATTACAGACAGTAATTTGGATTCAAGTTTAAGAGCAGCTGTTTCTAATTATATACCACAATTCTCAAAACTTGCAGAAAACCAATGCCAGTTATCACATTAATAAAAAAAAATAAAATAAAATCACATTAATTAAATAGGTAACAATATCAGATTTATATAAAAATTTTTTTACTTTTTCTCGTGTATTAAAATATTACATTATTATTATTATTATGAAGAAACAATAAATATTTATTCTTTGGAGCTTAGACCTTTTTTTTTTTGCTCATAAAACAAATCTCTTCCTAAAAACCTAAATTCTCCTGGACGTCGATCACCTGGGACACTAAAAAATTCAAATGTAGCTCACTTGTTTGAAAAGGTTGGCGACCCCTGGCCTAGCCCGTGGCGACGTTTCTCGTCCGTCGCAACGACAAACGGCGACGCGCCGCGGCCATCTTCTCCGGAGATCAGACGCGCGCGATCGCGTGCTATACGCGTTTTACTGCAGAGCAAGCACACACGCCTACTCGTCGAGATGAAAACGGATTGTTTTCGACTGTGAAAAAAATAAATCTCGTACTCACCGTCGTGGTCGTCGACGGGCGCGGCGAAAACCGTACAGAATACCATCGGCAGTAGCAGCAAGCGGACGCGTTTCGACGACATTGTTTTTCTTCTTTCTCGGAACGACGACGCATACACTTCGGCTGTGTTTCGTATATCGTTATATACTGCGGAACGCGACGCGCGTGCGTAGGTAAAAAAGAAAGTCGTACGCGTGCGTTTGAAAAAACCTAAAGAGAAAGTTCTCCCGTCGCGGGGGGATGATAAATTATCATCGTTGGGAACGGACTACCACGTCAGTACGACCAATTGTGAGGAACGAATTAACCGGTTAGGTTCGACCGCGACGAGATTTTCACACTATAGTCGAATTCGAAAGATAACGTTTTTTTTTTTTTTATAATTATTGTAAAAGTACAAGGACCGTAATGGTATCTACATATCTCGCGAGAGATAAGGAGCTGTTGAAATTACCTTATCTTAATTTACCGATAGTATAATATAATATTTTAATGAATTTCGTGTCGTTTTAATTAAGCGCTTCAAAGTGTTGTTTTCGTCGATTCGATTCATTGAGAAATCCTCCAAAAACCTAATACGAAATCCGTCGCGAGTTTATTCGATTTGAAAACAAAAGAATCTTCACGCTTTTTGCACTATCAATAATATTATTGTTTTTTTCGAGCGCAATCATCACTAATTTTATCAGAAATTGTTCGTTTTAATTTTTTCACTCTCTCGTGTTTTGAAACACGTTCGATATTTCGAAAATCAACTCCCCGGCGCCACACCGATGTTGAATCGCATTTCATCCCTGACACGTAAGTACCTATATTTTGATGTGAAATATGCGATTAAATTAAGAAACCTCTTCGTCGTAAAAGTAAAATTTGAATTCGTTCGTATTGTCGTGGACACGGTGTGAAACGCAAATAAAAAAACAGAAATAAAAAGTCCGTTTGTTTTTATAATATATATAATGTATTTATTGTAAGCAAAATGTATATAATCGATTGAAAATTAAAATAAATACTAAATTTTTATAAGATTCTCTACGAGTACCAAAGTTTTAAAATCGAATCGATTTCGTGATTAACATTTGTCGACTAACAGAAAACAGTTGAAAATTTCAATAAACTTAATTTAAATATTTGACATAACATAATATTCTTCTCGAATCCGTCTTCGTAGTATGTTGATTGTCATTTCTCTTGCCTAAAACATACGACGGTGATGAGTATAATCAAAAAGTTTATAAAATAAAAGCAAACACGTTTAAATTCAATGAAAAAAAATGTACGTTTCAGATATGAGATATCGAATTTATTAAATGATTTGAAGTCATTATATATTTTTAAATTGCAGGTTTGAAAGATGAAGAATGGACCTGTCAATTTTTCATCTCACGTTTCCATTGAATACCGAGAGTGTTTGAAGAAGTGATCAAAGTGATTTTTTAGAAAACAAAAATTCTCGTTCGAATAACGGGTGAGTGCAAACTGTTATCTTACAGGTTATACAAATTATATTCAATACAGACTTTTTAAAATAATTTTTTCATTTTTAAATCGTACGCTAAATAAAATTACTTTTGGTTTATCTTTCGATTTTATAAGCCAGGAGTTCCACCTTTTCGTCGATAAACGCTTTAACAAAACAAATAGTTAGTTTTATTAGTATGATGTTAGATGTATAGATAAAATCACACAATACGGAAAAAAATCATGTTAAATAATAATAATAATTGGAGATAAATCAAAGCTGTTTGTAAAAACCATATAAACGCTCATGAAAATGTAGCGAATTAAAAGTCTACTCGTGTTTAGAAGGTTATATCTTAAGTTAAGGCATCTATTATGGTAAAATATAGCGAATTTATTTCGAGTCGATTTAAAATTGAACCGGCGGGTACGAAATTTAATAACGACTTTGGTTTTCTTGTGGATTTTTCCACAAAAATGCCAACTAAATCTGCAATACACGCAGATTACGTGCAGATTTGTGAGAAATTCAACTCCATAGTTTATCAAAGTTTATTAGTCTCACGTCTAATCGGATAAATTATTTAAACAACCACCCTGTTAATCTGTAAATCTTAAATTTTCGTTTCATTTAAATGCGAAAGTATGCCGATATATTTGGTTTATTTTTTAAATTTTAAAAGCATAATGTATTATGTAATACAAATATCTCACCATCACAAAATTCTGTAGTATTCATCGTTTTATCTACAATTGACAATGTTATTTATATTACAATAAATATATTATATATTAATATAAGCTCGGTTTTTAGACGTTTCTAGCGTCCCGGTCTAGCATTTCCCGTCGACAATAATAATAGTAATATCAAATCAAAATAAATCAATACTTGATAATATTACGTCATCAAGTATAATACGTTTTGGAATTCTGAGTGAAACGAGATAATTGATTTTACCGCGACGCGTGTTTATTTTTTTATTCTTTCTGTCTGTCATCGACTTTTCTCCGAGAAAACGTGGTCCTGTCAAAAACTTCCCGGGAGGTTTTCGGTCCCGAAGGGCATCTAGTCGGGTTCGTTAAGAGATCATTTTTCGAATTTCCAAACGGTTTCAAAGTTATTAGTGAAAAACGGCAAAATTTACGGCACACCGGCCATCGACAAAATCGAATTTCTATTTTCACCGTAACTAAAAAAAGCATTGATCGCAAAGACTTGAAATTTTGACCGAATCTTTATACGCTTATTGTCTAAAGGTTAGGTAAAACAAAGATCTAAATTATTACTTACGTGCCACCGTAAAATGATTGGAGATATGAGCCAAATACTTTGCCAAAATCTGGTAGTCTAAAAATGAGAGAAGGAATTATTAAATTAGTTTAATCCATTTATTTTTTCCTAATAGTTAAAGACCGGATTTTGCACGAAATTTATGTTACTGTTCCTAAATTATATATAATATATATATTATATGCACTATGCAGTCAATGAGTTTTTAGCAATTATTACTTAGTCTATAAAGTAACAACAGAAAATATCTAATTACTCGAATGTATTATGTTATTATTCAAGACAAGAGAAATGTCTTACCTTTTCCCATATAATTACGTATCACTAAAAGAAATAAAACGTATTAATTAATAAATATTTATACATATTTTGTTTGTTTGCCCCACGCACATACTAAATCAATTAACGTATTACAATATTCCATTACATGTATTTATAGTTTTGTAACTTAAACTGTCAAAACTGATATCTTTTATCGAAAAGTACCTCAAGTAGGGGTACTTCTAGTACCTCGATTGAATCTAACAGAGAAACCACAGAACTGGAGGTTATAACTCACTAGAGTTATAAATCGATGGAATACAAGTTAGAATACAATAATAATTGAATAATACATTGGTTTTAACTGTTCAAATATCTTGTATATAAATTATTATTTCATAATACAAAGTTATATTCTATGACTTATATATTATATATGCAATTATTTTGCCTCACAATAATCATGTAATGGAATGTCATTGCACATTAATTATTTAATTATCTATAAATATATATGTCAATTAATCTAGAACATTAAATCTTATTTCTTTAACATACTTGGGCTATACATTGAATGTCTAAGAGCAAATAATGCGGTAGTCTCCACTAAAAAAAAAAAATTAAAATAATAACGAAATTAAAAATATTTACTTTTGTCGGTAAATAAAGTTAAGCACATACGCCACAGTAATAATTTACTAAGGTGGAATATGTTAGTTTAGAATCGAACAGAATCTAGTCTCGTCATATAACTATGATCAATAATTTTAAGTATCATATACTGTCTCAAAAGCAGAACTAAAAATAAGACAATTCGCAGATAGTATAACGTTGCTTGATATTAATAACTTACCATAGAATCCAAACGGCTCCAATTCCGCTGTTTTTTTTATTTTTTTTATTTAGCAAGATAAAATCATAAAATCATAAAATCTATTAGTACTTATTGTAAAAATGACACATCATAGACGATTTAAAACGATTATGAATTTTGTAAATTATTAAAAACCATGCGGTACAACCGTTGTGTTTAATATAATATAAGTTTTAATTTATTCATGTGTGTTTCAATGTTGTGATAAAAAAATTATGGAAACTAACAAGATTTCCTGTTCTGAAACTAATCTATATTATGCACCTTGACGGTAAAAATCTAGTCATCATACCTAACCAATATTTATCTTTAAAATTAATAGGTAGGGGTAGGGTCTAAAGTGTCATAAAATATTTCATATATTTCAAAAATAAATCTAGAATTTTTTTGAAAAATAATTATACATTTTTACTAGTTCATTGAAATATTTCAACTGAAAAATTTCAAATTTCGTACCCCATAAATATTTAACGACTCAAGTCTAATGAAACTTACATAAACATCCTATGAACAGATAAAATATAATGTTTATAATTAAATGCTAGAAATGCTATGGATCGTTTAGTGTAATTTTATCGTTTCAATGAAATGTAATAATACTTACTTTTATATTCTAAATTAAAATACACATTTGTGTTAAATACATAATTAGTAATGATGTGCTGTCAAATATGGGCACTAATATTGTTATAGAGTTATAATATGAATTGTAGTCATTTTTAACAAGATTTCAGTGCTAAATAAATTCATTTTTAACCGGTTCAAAACAAAAAAAAATTAATCCGTTAAGGCGTTTTGAAATCAGATTTATATAAAATTTTCTATTTTTGTTGCATAATATGGTATAGTATTTTATTCGTTTTTTGTGCTTAATGATATATCGTTTGGGCGTTCGAACACTCCATAAGATTTATTAATTTTCAGTGTAAAAATATTCAAAATTTTACTGGTTAAAAAAATTAACTTTTTAGTTGTATTAAAATCCGGTCTCTATGCTAAGGTATTATTATGTTCAACTTAATGTTTAGTAAAGGCAATTAAAAGTATTATTAAATATATAAATAATATAAATAAAAATAAATAGGTATTGCCTGGAGTATTATAATAAAAGGCAGTATTTTTTATTTATGTTATTTATATATTTAATAGTTTTGATAAATTATTTTACATATTTAATAATATACTGTGAATTGATCCATTTGAATCGTAAATCTTTTTAAAAATGAAGTCTACACTTCAGCTAATGCCTTAAATTGAATAGTTTAGGTATAAAAAAAAACGTGTCATTGGAGTTTAACTTACTGTCGCTCTGGTCTTCCTTGCAAAAGTCGTTCGGGGATTTCATTGGCAGATCTACAAGTATTGAAAAAAAATGCGATTAATTACATTTCTTTTGAATTTATTGAGCGCCAGCTTTATGAATAAACTGACTTAAAAGTTTACTTATTCTTCCAGACATATTTATTTATTTTTTTAAATTAAAGACTAGTCGAGGTGAAAATTAAAATTGTACTAGAAATCTCATCGATAGAGCACTAATTGCAATCAATTTGAAAGTGCATCATACCTGGGAAAATATTCAGCCCGAAATAATCCGCGTACACAGTGGCCAGTACTAAAACATGTAAATATCTTCTATAAGTCTCGACACTCGAACGGTAGGCATGATTTCCGAGGATATGGTTACAAGGATATTATACACTACGTCTGTCAAAATGCATTCAATGCGTATTGAAATTCAAACTTTGCTCGAAATTGTACTCTCAGACGATGTGATGATATCTACATATTATTTTTTTCGTTTGTTTTAAAATTTATGGAGATTATCATAGAATATTATGAGAAAAAAGGTTTTTGTTCAAAAGTTGAAATCAGTATTTTTACATTTATCGCCAGTCATGTGAGTGTCGATGACACACTCGCGAGCGAGGAATCGTTTTCAAAACGAATCTAACGAAAATCAATTCGACCGGCTGTTCTCGGCCAGTCTGCGGCGAACGATCACGATGATATTTCCAACGACCCGATTGTCGTGACATTCGAATCTCGTGCGACATATTATACCGAATAGTTGTCGTAGAAAAAAATGGTCTACCACCCGAGTGTAGCACACTGTGCGTCGTGTTGAAAAATACTTACGGCTTGAAAAAATCTCATCTGTAAGATCAAACGAAACGAAAACATTACAATAAATACAATACGACACTCGCGCACACGACAAGACTATCGCGTAATCAGATATATTTTTTTATCAACGAAAACGTTTTTGCTTTGTAATCAGCTGTTTGTTCGCGCGCGGACCGTGGCCGGCCGACCGGCCGGCCGGCCATATCGAAACTCTTTGGTTTTTCCACACGCGACTGCCGAAGCTCGACGATAGCGACGCCGTGCGACTGCGCCTCAGTTTCGTGTGCGCGCTCGTGTAAAAAAGCCGTCGTTTTTTTTCTACAATCCGTCTTTAAATATTATACGTATATTTTCGCGTTATTCGTCGTCGTCAGTACACTGCTCTTTTGTCAATTACGACCCGTCCACGGACAGCGCCGCCGCCGCCGCCGCCGCCGGCGCAAACGATATCGACGAAAAATGTTTGAGACTGGAAACACTACGCCGGGGGTGAGTACGACATAATAAATTCATAATATTTTCACGTCTCTCGGTAGGCAGGTGGGGTAATCAATTCGTCCGCCACTTTTTGCCCCGCGACAATCGAGACGCGCACAGGTATAGTCGTCGACGCGACCCCGATCGCGTTAGTAAAACGTTGTCGACATTTAACCACCCGCCAGATATTTTTTCAACGATATTCAATATTATCAAGTGCCTACTCGTGTATTATAGTAAAATGATATTTTCATTTCACTACGATTGGGTTTGTGATAAAAATCGAGTAGCATAATTGATTTTCACGAACGTCGAACATTGTGTAAAACTTTACTATAAAATATTAAAATATTATCGTGCGTTAATGTTGTAAATTTAATGATTTCGACGATTGTACAGATAATACAATAAATTCTATCTACGTCGCCGAGTCGTTATATCGTCGCGACAGAGTGTTGACGACGAGGTTACGTGAAAAAAAAAGCAAGTAAAATAACGTGTCGCGATACTCACTGTGCTGGCTCGCTAAACAAAAAAAGTACACCAATGTGATGAGTAATCTGCAGTTATGTGTTATGATTAGGGCCCGGATTTAAATAATGCACTTAAAACCATACAAATATGCTCTAAAAAATAACCAAAAATAACCTTAATAATGAAAAAATTACTTTAAAAATGACATTAATTTTTTTTTATTATTTTATTAAAATTTGATTGATGTCGACTCGCATATATTTTGGCCGTAATTGACCGAATACGGTGACGACACGGTGACGACGTTCCACAGTCAATAATAAATTAAAATGAGATAAAAACTGAATCGATTAATTTATTTTTAGATAATATTTTGAATTGGCTAAATTTGTATAGTATATTGAACATATTATAATATGCATTAAAAACCAACAAAATGGCCCAATAATGCTAAAAATGAATAAACGTCGAAATGTGTAAAAAAAAAATGCAATATAAAATTTGTAGCTATGAAACCCTCGTTACATGAAACGAATTATGTACTTGGAACGCATTGTGTAAGATGAACTAAAAAAATATGCACTTTGCATTGAAATCCGGGCCCCAGTTATGATAATAATTAGCGTTTTCGATTGCATTTTGAAAAATATTTTAAATTTTACTCATAAAAACGGTCGTATTTTCACAACTTTTCAAATCACTCGGATTCGAATACATAATAATATATACGTTTTTAGGACTGATCGCGCAGGTAGTTTTGAAATCGTTGTGTATCATAATTTCGTTAAACCATATCAAAACATAGCGGAATTTTTAGGTTTTAAATACGGATAGGCTTTCTTTTTTCTTCTATTTCGTTGTAGGCGCGTGAAATATTTTTAGTTTATGGCCCGCGAGTCCTAAAAGGTTGCCGGCCACTGCAGTGTAGATCGTTCAAATAACAAAATACAAATTCAGTCAACATTTTTCGGCCGCGAGCTCCGATTCGACCGAATCCGCGTTAGGATTAAAAATATCGTTCTCATATTATTATTACCTGATCGAATTAAACAAAATTCGACAATATCTTTGGCTTCTGTTTTTTCTAATAAAACAAAAATGA
Organism: Drepanosiphum platanoidis; assembly: GCA_948098885.1. Classification (NCBI taxonomy): domain Eukaryota; kingdom Metazoa; phylum Arthropoda; class Insecta; order Hemiptera; family Aphididae; genus Drepanosiphum; species Drepanosiphum platanoidis. The sequence goes on along the minus strand of OX402542.1, from coordinate 7,334,200 downwards.
AAATCGCATTATTTTAATAACAACGAACAATATGACTCGATGAAAAGAACATTTTATCCACGAGATCGGGTAAAATACGAGCCGGTGAAAGTATTCAACTCACATTTAACTACATTATAATATACGTTAATAACATCGTTTAAAAAGCCCGGGCGGTACTTACCTTCAAATGAATGGTTTAGTGACTCTATAAAATAAATTCTCGGTCAACCGTGTAAGACATAATATTTTATTGTACAACGTCATGAACCAGTTGGCATAATATGAGCTGTGCCTTTTAGCCAACACTTAATTCGTCATTAAATCATCTCTTAGTTTGCAAGTATTTATGTATATATTGTATGCATACAAACCAATTGAGATAATTTTCTCATTTTTTCCGGCGGTTTTTCACGCCCAGTGTTTTATAGTAAGTTTATCGCATTAATTTCGACGATCTCTTTCGATAGGATCGTTTTCATATCTCGCCCGCATTATGTTATGCCTACTAATGGTGTCCGCTCCAGAGTAACGTGTTAATTATTATGTACTCTGTTTATTTTATTTGCGACTTTATCGTTGATGATATTAAATCGTACGAATTGAAAAAAATCTCATATGAAATTCAACGAGACTACTTACCGACACAAGTTTCTTTAGTTACTGCATTGAAAACAGGTACATTATTAGTGTTTCAAATAATATTATTAAACGACAATATTGTAGAGAGTTAACAACTTACATTTCAACTCCTCTGAAATAGGAACAATTATTTCAATTAAAAGTTTAACAATTATAAGCAATTCAGTGCGATAACACACGTTACGAAATGATATGTTCGTGTTTTTTAAAAAATAATCCAAAATAATTTCAACGTGATCATATTATACGTGTGTATGATATAATATATTCGATTTATTCATACTGAAATCGAGCTAAGAAATAAAGAACTTGTCATATAATATTATTATTGTCCAACTGTCGTGAAGACGTTCAAAATGCGTTATTTTGAATTTTCCATAAAACGATTTGTCAGTGATTTACTACTTGTACGTTCCCGTCAATCATTGGAAAAATATTCCAAAAAAATATAATCTGATCCGATATGATGGGCCCCCCCACACACATTTACGTCGAATATTTTATAGCTTACCATTACAAAATTCCTCCGGAGTTCTCATTTCGTCTATGAAAAAAAAAATCGATTAGTTGAATTTTCACATTTCAAATGTAATAATCGTTATTACGAGCACGGCTGTATTCAGAGAGCGGGTCAAACCCAAACCGAGAATTTTTTTATAAAGACGATTTATCAAATTATTTAAAAATAAAAAACGCGTTACTCAATAATAACCGACCGAACTACACTAAATTATATTACAATTATATTATTATAACATTGTTTATAATATATATATTATAATGTAGTTTAAGAGTACCGTTAAAGAAAACCGTCCATTATATTATATTAGTTTCGTATTAAATTGAATCCCCCCCCCCAAAAAAAAAATGAATTCTATATACGGCCATGACTACAAGTCGTTGTTCGTTAATAAATAGGTTTTGTAAAAATGTTTATGATAATAATCGGCGTTTCTCATACGAGTAGAGTATATTTGATTACCGAGTTATACAAAATTACTCACCGAACACAAAAGTTTCTGATATATGTATCATGTATTTTGTAAAATTATCTGAAAATATAACACTAAATATCATTTTGTTCTCACTTATGATTTATTTTAATTGTTTTAAACATTTAATTTGAAAACACACGTAATATCTACTCGTGTATAAACGATTATTTATTTTTTACTATTCATTTTGTCCAAATACGAAAATACGCTAAAATCGCTAAAATAAATATAAAAATCTATCGAACAAAAGTTACGGAACCGCAGTTATACCAAGTCCAATCATTTCGGAGCTCAATTACTGCTCAATTTTATTCAAATCAATTGGCTTTACAAAATAAGTCGATTAAAATCAACCCGTGTAAATATAATCGCTTTTTGTTTTTTTTCTTCTAATATTTCAAAAGCGTCTGTAAATCTCACGATGCAGTTATTAGGAAATAAATCTTACCTTTTTCATTCGCCGATATAACCTCTAAAACATTGAAACGTGCGGTTTATAATAATTATTACAAATGCAGCGTGTAAACGTGTTACAATATCATTATTGTACTGTTATGAACGTCGTCGTTGTATTTTCTATCGTAGACCTTTTCGTTTCACAGACAATAATATTACAAGGCAGAACGTTTATTTTTCTATAACCTATTTTCGCTCGTAAAAAGTTATAATAATATTATGTAAGCAGAGAGTGTTCAAACATATTATCTAAAAGATTATTCGATAAATTTCGAATATTATGAAATTTGCAAACTCAAAGAATCGAAAAATATTACAGAATATACCGTTATTTAATATACGTATAATATCTCTATAGTTTAAATATTAAAATGACAATAATAGAATATTTTCATTCGAAGCTACATAATTTTCGGTACGCAATTGGTGGAACCTACGAATCCATTTCATAGTTAATTCAATATTAATTAATATTTGTAATATACGACGTTTTACGTACTTAATTTCATATATACAAAGTCTACTGCTTCGTCTTTGTCGTCGGCTGGAAAATAAAGCATTGATCCAATATTAAATTAGTCGATACGAGTTGATTGTTCAAAGATAATCAATAAAAATTTGAAACGCGTAATTATTTTATTAATCAATAATCATATAATATATTATCAAAAAGGTCCGTAACAAATGAACCGAGGATTGGTAATGTAATATATAATAATTGTACTTGCTTGTAATTCCGTGTAATGCCAATTCACCTGTAGAACATTTTAATATTAATGCTGTGTGCCTCAATCGATTATCTTTTTTTTTTAACAAAAGCTAATATCGCGTTGATTTGAAATCGTGCAATTTCGTATTTTTTACTCGTAGGTAATCGTGATCGATATTTTTAGAGGTGTACTTAAACGATAATAATATATTAAAATGTAATAATATGAATGCTATGAATAATTAAATCCAACACCTAGATCTATACGCGTAGTAACAAATAAATACTTTTCTGTAAGTTTCTAAACAATAAATGAAAATTATTTATATTTAAAAAAAACTTACTTTTACAACCTAGACATAATTAGAAAATATTAACGCACGTTTATAAATATCAATATATACATTTATTAAATTTTGTCCATTTAAATATTTATGTTAGGTGTAATGTTAAAAAAAAATCCACCGACAATATTTAGAGTCTTAGTTTTAAATTTTTAGCGATTCATTTAATGCATAATGTGTATTTCTATGGGCGAGTATCTCACGTCAAACAGTATAATTCCACGTGAATTTAATAAATGCATTACTTATCTGGTTCAATAATAAACTTACGGTTTTGATCTTTTTCTAAAAGCAAATGTAAATTCAATAAAGTTACGTATATTTCGTATAATAATCTGAAAGAAGCGAGGAGCGTATTGGTTTTAAATATGATGATGATGACGTGTTACTTTTTAAATTTTTTTTTTTTTACCACATTCTATCATTAACATTTTGTACGGTCTCTAGTGGCATAAATGCTGTTTAGTTTTCAATTTTATCCGTACGAAATCGATGTTATTGTAGACAAATGTACGTACCATCAGTATGTTCTGTATTGCAAAATAATATTGGATCCTTTGTATCGGGTCCTATCAATTATACAATAATAATAATTGTAATAACTTTAATATTTCAAAGTGTTTTTTTCGAATCGATCATTTTCAGAGCTTTGTTATTTTAAAAAGTTCTTTGAAATGTACCTACAAATTAATGAAGCATACATAATATAATAATACATCGATAACATAAAACGTTAAACAAAGGAAAACTTTTTTTCTTCTTTTTACGGTTCGTTTATAATTTTTCAACCAGAAATGGTACTTGTTTATAATCGTGCCGAGTACAATATGTATACACCACACATTCATAACGACAAGCATAAACTTCAATTATATTTATCTTTATAGATCAAATCAAACTTGTAGTTTCAAAGCTCCGAATTTAACTTCTCGCGCCGCATTACATTTTGTTTTCAATAAGTATTTTTAAACGATCGTGCCAATCAATGTACATGTTTAAAATACGACGCTAACGTTTATTAATTACACAGAACCATATTATGTTATTAAAAGTTAATTCGTTGCCATCATCTTGTGGTAATAATTTTTGACCTCTCGAAAGTTCTCCGAGACTTCTTTGCATCTCATTGAAATTAAAATCGATTGTTGATAAGCACATCACACAACCTATTTTATTTTCATCAGTGAAATCTCGATTCGTAGAAAATATCAACAATAATATTGTTTTAAAAATAACCTAACGCACAACATTCGTTTACACATTCGTATAATTTTTAACAATGATAATGAGGTGTAATCGTAATTTTCAAAACTTTAATCAATATAAATGTCACTATTTTAGGTTTTATTATTATCTGTGAAATATAATACAAAAACAATAACGTACCAGCTTTAATAATCGCGTACACCTGATAAAAGTAAATCTGTCCATATGCTAAAAGAAAAGCGTACAATTTTATGGTTTTTGTTATTCGAATAACTCAATCGTCTCGAAAAGTACTTTTAAAAATTAGTAGTAGAATATAGTTTAAAATAATGAAAAAAAATTTAAATCCCGTTTTGTACGAAGAAATGTCAGAGTTTTTTCTAGAAATTTTCAACACTTCAAAATCCGTACCCTCATAACAACGCGATAGAATAAAACTTACCCGTGGTAAAACTAGCCATGACTAAAAATAAAAAAGGCATTATGTTTTTTTTTTTTTTTGATTCGTGCATATAATATGTATCGGAATAAAAACATCTTTTAAATATTTTAATAAAGTCATTATTTAATCAAATAGACACGAGTATTATGTTTATGATTTCGGTCCACTCCGTGTACACGACAACACGGGCCGTAAATAATGAGACCAAACACTCGATTCCAAATTTATAGCGTACTCGTCTCATGTAACTTCGCAATTTTCTTTTTTAGTGTAAGTACTCTACTTCGTTACTTACGTTTGTGTAATAAAGTGTACGTAATACGTGCTTTTATGTCTTGAAAATCTATTAAACAAATTGAAATTAAATCATCGTAAATGATCATATACTTTATCTAAACTATTAAATATAATATTCGTATATGCATAACGTGAATATCGTTACATTTTTGCTCATATCGATTATTGTTCGACGGAATAAATTGAAAAACGATAATACATCGGTGATTTCAACAAACCAATACTTACTGTCACCGCCGTGTTCGCTTTTTATGTCACCTATTGGGATAAATAAACTTGATGAGTTAGCATATCACACGAGAGGTACACGAGATCGAGGGAGATGTCTACAAGTCACAATAGATACGTGTAGACGTCATCATCACTTATATAAAAAGTCATGTATTGTGTTTAAAATATCAAATCGAAAACGACTTAGTTTAAAAATAACTTATACTATCTAATAATACGTAAACAATTTATTTGATATTACGTTTTTCTCACGATAACGAAATAACTTTTGAATTCGACTTACGTATACACTTGTCAACTAGAAAAAATAACGACATGGGTAATATTTAATTATTCCACCGCGTGAAAAATTCTCAAACAATTAAAATAATAATTATGCGTAGTCACGCGTTTTTAGCAGTGTAATAGTTGTTTGTTTTTTTTTGTAATACATTTTTAGACTAATATATATTATGTAATATAAATTTACCGTGAGTCAGATGACAATCGCGGAATAGCATGAAAACTGTTATAAACGCGAGTAGAAAATTTCTATTGAAAAACTCCATGGCGATGAAACGATCGATTATTACACAGTCGAGATGCTAGCTGATGTACTCTTAGCACAAGAACGTCAGCGAAATAAACAATTCTTTATAGTCTCTCGTTAGTTTTTCTACGTGGCCGTTTATCATTATTATGATTGTGTAAATAGAATCATATTCGAATTGAATACTTTTGTCAACACGTTAGTCATTCGACGTATATATTGGTATTTTAAGTCAATATTGGTAGTTTGGTAATAAATAACCGATACGATTCTACTTTTGTGGTTAAATCGTGAAATATCGTAGATATTACGTTATTTAAATAATACACTGTCATCGTGAAAATAATGTTAGTCAAATGATTAATTATCGCTTAGAACGTTACAATATATCATATCGCTTTCGATAAATTTTTTTTTTTTTTTTGTAAATGGCAGCCAAATTTTACAATAAATTAATAAATACACATGGAAATACGATCGTTCGACAATAATCACGGTTGAAACGTCGATACCATCGAATGTTTCCTAAACATTCTACTTGGAATTTAGTAAACCATAAGCGAATTTTTTTTCTCGATATTTACTTCATTGTAGTAATTGAAATTGTTAAAAGTCCCAACGCAAAAAAAAATAAATAGAGATCTTATATAACGTAAAAAGTGGTCAAAAAACATAAAATTAAATGTCCAAAACGATCATCACGACGACGTGTTATTCAATAGTATTGGAATTTTCATTAGGATATAAAATCGGGTTTTTCAACTGTAATAATATTTAAAAAAATACAATGTAATTTACAAGGGATTTATTAATTATAAGTCAGTTTGACTGGCCTTATTAAAGAAATTCGCTTCCACTACTAATATCCATCCTCTATGGAAATAAAGCCGATCGATCTCTTTTACTCGGAACTGGTTTTTTTTTTTTTTTTTCGATAATAGCAATAGTACATTGGTCTCAAATTTATCGATTTACTAGCATCAATCAATCGCCCGTTTAATACCTAACCCGTATCTCATCCGAGTCTCGTGTCTCGTCTTTATTTTTTAGTTTGAAATTTCCTAAATCCTAATACGATTGCAATGGTTTGTGGTTGTTGGTAACCGGAGTGTTGGAGTTGACATTGACGACATGTCGACTTTCAAAAAAAAAAAAAATGAATAAAGTCATGAAATATCAGTGAAAAATTTCGAACAAACGGTTTCATAGTTTCTCGGTTTCCTCAATAAACGCTCTGAATTGTAAACCATCGAAATAATAATAAAAAATAATAAATCATTCGACGTCTGGGTTTTATAACCTACTTCTACTGTTTTACGCATACAAATGACAATGCAAATGCTTTTGTGAATATTATTTATTCATTATTTTTGTTTAATAGGTATGAATTATGGCCGCCTATCTTAAAACTAAAACTATTATTTAAATATTAAAGTTTACCGATAATAGAGAACATTAGGAAAAATAGGTCATTTCTACAAAATTATTATATTTACTTTATAACTCGTGAAATCATATATAAATCATCGAATGTATACAAAGCAAACGAAAAAAAAAAAAAAAAAATGGAAAAAGGGGTCAGATACTTGACTTGGATGAGATAGGGTGACGGGTATTCGATGGTCTCGGATTGATTTTTAACATTTGAAATCAATGTCGTTTAGTATTCGATTCTAAATGAAAAATAAATAGAACGGATTGAATCTCCATTCATATTATTATGGATGACTATTGGTGATTTAATTTAAGAATAGTAACAAATCATCGACAACAAAACTTGATCGAAATTTGTCGAAATACTTGAATAATTTGTCAATGTAAACCTCTTTTTGTCGAAAACGATGTCGAACGAAAGTATACATAATTTTTATAACATTTTTAATTACAAATATATTAATTGTAACTTTTATTTCGTTCGTAACGCGCGCATTGGACTTGCGTCGAGTCATTTTCAACACATCGATTTCATAATAATATACTGTTTGATTCAAATTTGATATTAAATTAAATATTTCATTTTTATAATATTATATACTCGTAAGTTTATTTTTATCTTTAAACGCGTGGAAATAAAATGTTTAGTTTGAGTTTAAATTGTATTTGTTAAAAAAAAATTAAGTTTTCATGTTGGTGAAAATAAAAATACGAAGAATATTTCGGTACAAGTTAGGTGGTGCAACGAAAAGCAAATAAAAGAACAGTAGTTTTTGTGTTTATATAATATTATGTTTATTATAATTTTCCACAAGTAAAATATAATATATTTTACATTTTTCAATAAGAACCATTTTCGTTGTAGATAAAAGATCAATATAGTGCAAGAATATTAAAAATTGTTATTTTAACATGATTAGGTATACGTATATATTATAAACAAATAAAAATGTATTGCTAAAATTAATATAAGTCTATCAGGACGATTTTCTAAGTTTAAATGTATTTTACACGTAATATTTTTTCGCGGTTTATCTCTTCTCCAAAGCTGATTGCTATTTTTTCCCCTAAGAAATCAAAAACGTACACTGGAGTTATAATGTTATTCTACGGAGTTGAGACATTTTTGAATTTAAAAAAAATTCTTCTTTTAATAACAAATAGTTAATAAATCACAATGAATTTCGCGAAAAACGACTTTTGTAGATCTTTACATATTTGTTGTCATAAAATGTCATAAATAAAAATCTACAATACACACAGACACAAGTATAATTTATCACGGAATATTTTAATAATTATCACAGCGAGAAAAACAAATAAAGAATGTTATTTAAAAAACCGTGGTAAATTAGCAGTTTTATCTTTGATAAAAATAGTTATTATTAAACAATCACAATACCTACCTTTAACTCATCTTATAATTTTATAAGGCACGAGTTCCAACGTATTCGTTTTCAACGCTTCAACAAATAATACGATAATAATATTATTAATATATTTTATGTTTTGTTATTTTCGCGCAAGATCGATAGTTTCAATCGTAAAACACAAATAATCAAAGTCGACAAAATATTTGAACCCACGGGGGGGGGGGGGGGGGGTTAGAACTCTGATAAAAAAAATGATCGCGATAGCTTACCATTACAAAATTCAGCGACGCCTAACGTCTTATCTGCGAAAAATAAAATCTACGATTTTATGAGATCATATTATGTGAGTGTGTGAAATAAAATATAGATTCTCTAGCGAGATAGCGTCGAGACGAATATTAATAGTAAAAGTAACGAGAACTCGTTGAACTCTATGCGTTTTTGTGATTACACTTTCGACACGTATGGTTTATTGTTATTATGGAAACAATTATATACAATTATTAACGTTACCGATAAAAAAATGTTTCAGATGATGCGAAAAAATTGATTACTCACGCGCTATTATACTGTTGTTACGGACGTGAAGCATGAAATTTATCAGATAATCTAAAACGGGATAATATCGGATTAGTGTACGTCCGGCAGGCAGACATAAGCGCCCCGAAACGAGGTGAGTGAAACAAAATCGATACGTTTATTATCCGACGGGACTTTAGATTTTCGTGCTCGACGTGTTCGCTTATGTCTGACACACGTTTTCGAGCAGATTATGTTTTTTTTTTTTTTTTTTCACGTCGTATAGCTTTTTCTATCGCGACGAATTTAAAACGAATACATAACTCGAGACATTTTTTTTATATATAACCAAATAAATACAACTTAATATTTTATCGTGTCGGTCGTTATCAATCAATCGATACGGTTTATTCTATTACATAGTGTCCTCAGACATTCTTTTTTTAAGAGATGTTTTTTTAAAAGAAATTATTATCTCCGTAATCAAAATAGTAAACGCGAGCGTTATTGTGTGACAATACTTAATAAAATCGCTCACTCTTTTTATCGAAATCACGCACTGCTAAAAAATAATACAATTTCAATTTCAATCGCTTATCGTTTGCCACATTAATTTATTTATATAATAATGTTCTATTATACATTTATTATTGTTTTCGTATGTTAGCTAAAAACACACAGACTTATGTGATAGTCGTAATGATTTTGATTTTATAGTAGCTTTAACGGCCTCTTAAACTCGAGTTACGTCTAATAGTTTTCAACAGACCGAAATGAAACCGAGTTAAATGTTTCTTACGAATCGGAACCGGTGTTTTTATACTTGAATCATTTTATATATCAAAAACCGAAGCCCAAAACGAATGTAATCAATTAAAGTCATTCCGTTCCCTAAAAGTCCAGGGCAAAGCGTATTAGAAAGGCACCTTAATCAACTCGATTTTTAAGTGGGTAATAAGTTCATCCGCGTTATTAATCGATATTAAAAATTCATTTTTTTTCAAATGTATATTGATGGAAAATGACTGATTAAGTAAATACGCCCCGAAAACAAATAATACGCGTACATGATTTATGACACGTTTACTCTGTTCTGTTATTGTTGATAAATCATCAATCGTTAAAACAGCAAACATATAAATAAAAAATGTTAACGCTACTAATAAATAATATAGGATTGCCGTTAATTAAAAATAATATTTTTAAATTTATGACCAGATCGCAAAATAAATTATGCAGGCGTGTTAAAAACATTTTAAATTTCTCAGTAGGCGTGAGAAACAACGTCATTGCACATTAATTATCAATAAAATACATACCCAAATTAATTTATTAGTATTTTGAATTATGTGAGTTACCTGGGCTAAACATGGTCCGTCTAATTGCTAACAAAGGGGTATCAATCACTAAAAAAAAAAAAAAACAAAAACTTGAATTATGTTACGAAACAAAATATACTTGTAAAAAAAAAAATGAAACAAATACAGTTCGTTTAGACGACAACAAATCATTGATAATCGATTGGGATAGACACATCACATTTCGTATATATTATGTTTTAGAGTAAAATTGGTTAGGTTAAAAAGGAAAATTAATTTGAAATTCTAGATAACTAGCTGAATAACCCGGCTTCGCCCGTGTGCAGTATAACTTTTTATTTTATCAGTTTTTTTTTCATTTTTACCCCTTTTACCCCTTTTAACTCCGGTAGGTGTCGAATTTCGAAAAATCCTTTCCAATGGGGTCTCCACTATATAAAACGAAACTGCTGCCCAAATTTCATACTCAAAGCTCCAGCAATTCCAGCCAGTCGAATTTTTCTAGTTTCACCCTTTTTACCCCTTTTAACCCCCTTAGGGGTCGAATTTCGAAAAATCCTTTCCCTTGGGGCCTCTGCTATATTAAATGAAACTATTGACAAAATTTAATACCACAAAGCTCCATTGACTCAGGATTTTTTCCATTTTTACCACTTTTAACTCCCTTAGGGTTAATTTTCTCCATAATTTATGCTATAAACCCGCTCCCCGACATTCTCTATCATTTAAAAAAAATTTGAGCCAAATCGGCCCAGCCGTTCTCAACTGATTCAATTTCCAATTTTTTGTCTCCATTTATATATATATAGATTTGTTAGACTTTATTTACTTGAAAAGGTTTATAAAACAAAAGCATATAGAAATCATAAAATTATTGAATACTGGCGTTTGACCAAATTCAATCGCATTTAAATTTAAACTTTAGAATTCTAAAAATGTATTTATTATTAATAAATTAAATGTCAAATATGATGTCAAACGAAAAATTTCGAAAATGTTTGTATACGCCTTAGCAACTACTGAATAAATGTCGAGACCTGTTTTATAAAGGCAAATTTATGAAATTCTTCTTATAGATTTTGATTCAACTCGATTATAAAAGGATAATTAGACATGGAAATAAAAAAAAATGTTACCTACAGAATCTGAAATTTGTTGATAAATGGCATAATTATAGGATGTTGTTTATTAGATATAATATTTATCATCGAATTTCAAGTTTCTCGTTTGACTACCGAATGAAATGTTTTAGCGACGGATAAAACGGGTACGACTTTGGTCGTCGTTCGAATAGAATAAAATTCTCTAAACGTTTGTTTTTGAAAATCGCAAATGAAAATAACTTCTCTAAATTATTGTTTTATCTTGATCGTGGTCTGACAAAAAAATATAAATATTTTAAAACCTTTTTTAACAAGTAGAAGAACAAACCAAAAGGAATAATGTCACTAAAAAACTTATTCTCGTTACGTCTTATACTAATCTAAAAATACGACGATTTCTCGAGAATTTCACTCAATTATAATGTACTTACTATCGTATCCGCTTAGTATTAATTCCTCTAATATTGTAATCAATCATCATTAATCATTCATTATTATTATCATTTAAAAAGCAGTGTAAATATAGATAATATTTCCAATCACAATAGGTTTTGTAAAATATTTCAGTTATTATGATCGATTTTTGGATAAGATTTAAAGTGCCGACTGTAGAATTTCGTCGAGATAAACTTTTAAAGTCGACTAACTTGAAATCTATCGATTTCATCATAATCACCAAGCCCATTTTATCTAATGTATGTATTTTCGTATTAGCGTGTAATGAAACTTACTTTGGCAATCTTTAAACAAACATTTTTTCACATAAAATATAATTATTTTACAAATTTAAATAGAAAAATGCATAGTTCAAATAGTTATCCCATCCTGATCGTAATTATCATTTTTTTTTTTCTACATGATATGTGTAATTCGTCTGTCATTTCATAAAACGGATACATTATAGCGCGAATATTAAAATAATAAAATATTAAAATTCTAGGAAAATGATATTGTATCATAGGCATCGTAATGAAACCATCGAGGCAGAATTGAAAGGCCCAGAGTGGTCAGATATCTTTTCTTGTACGTTTATCAATCAACAAATCCATGCTTAACGATAGTAAATGTGCGTATTTTAACAATGAAATATGCTACAGTAGGAAATCATCCATGTCGTGGTGTTGTAAAAAAAAAAAATGATATTCACGATGGATTATTTTTTCATTTGGAATATTTTATTGATGATTTAAGTATTTGATAATTCTTACCCTGTCTATCTAGAATAAATAAAATATAAAAAGCGAATGAAACATTTTTTAAATACGTTTTTAGTGCTGTGGTATATAATAGCATATTTTATATTTTGAGTAAAACGAGGAAGTTATTGTTTTTATCACGATGTGTGTGTGTGTGTGTTTTTTTTTGTCTTTCTCTCTGTGGACACGGTTTTGACCAGAAACATTTGTCTAACCATCGGCTCTAATAGGATTGGACAAGTTTTTTCTCTATATAATTATTATCAATATTTACTGGATAAACAATGGATAAAAACATTAATCCTAATATTAGTCTTTGAAAAATTCACTCGACGAACATCTAAATTAGTATACTTGAAATGAAACTGTACAATTTTCGAAATATTTCGATGACGTTTGAGCGATTGATTATAATAATTATCAAGCGGTTCTTTCCATCATAAAAAGAAATAATTAAATCAAAGAATAACCTTAATTTAACGTGAACGTTTCGGAAATACGTCGGTCACAAGTTTTAATAAATATATTAAGAGTAATTATATCTGTAAACAAAAGTGATATTTTGGCTAGAAGTTTATAAATCGTATTATTATCATTAATATCTTAAAACATTTCACTTCAGAGTACATACATTTTTTGATTATAATATCCAGACAAAATGTTATCGGACATTTCAACGTTTCATCTATAAGTATTGATAAAATGATACAATATTAATCGTTTACATTGTTAACACGTACATATTTAACATCCAGTTTTGACGTTATGAAAAAGCAGAACTATTACGATAGTTATTAGCCAATTTTAATATTAGTTTTTCCATATAAATATTACTATACGATATAGAACCAAACTTCAGTAAAATTCAAAATGATATCAAACCTGGATAGATAAATGGACCTATATAATTCATGTACATCGTCGCCAATACTAAAAAAAAACGTAAATAAATTTTCAAATCAGACTTGATCCAGTAGATTTCTTACTCGTGATTTTTGTCGAAATCCGATAATTATTTATTATTTATTTCGAATTCATAATAATATTATAATACCCCTAGTGTTTTTTACTTATTTATTTTCTTAATATTTTTCGACAGTTCTAAACTCTTTGCGTATAAATGATCGGTTCTTTTAAACCGATCGACGACGTTTTGTTAAAAATAAATATTTATTACATAATATTATTAGATAATTATTATAAAGCATAGAATTTTCTATAACGTGTACAACGACTTCTAATATATATTGTAATCGATTATGATTTGTAATTAAATAATTCTTAATTTTTGATTTAGACAAGATCAACTAAAGTTGATAAGTAGACCAAGCCTTCTGGTCAAAATCGCGATGACAAAAGAGAGCGTAAAAATATTTGGAAAAAAATAAATAAACGTATTTTATGGTAAAACGTGTACTCGTTTCGTTTCACTCTGAATCTAAAATTTACAGTTTACTATCGGACATACAGAAAGTTGTTGTATTATTTATACGTATACTTAAATAATACTTACATACGTTCATAATGTTTTCTGTGAGATAAGAAATACTGACATAAATTACCGTAATTTAACCCGAGTGAGCCGATAGAATAGTTTTGGTTTTATTTTTTAGTATCTTTTCATATCGATAACAAAGTATTGAAGCTCATTTTTGTCCAATTATTTAAATGAAAATTAATTTTAATATTTCTGCGATTTCTTGAAATAGTTTTCCACGATTTCTTTTCATACGCTTTATATTATAATATTGTGTTATACGACGGTTTATAATACTTAGGGTACGATCGATATTGATACTATTATCGCTTTTACCGGTAACTGTATTAAAGGCTAATGAAATGCATAAATAATATGGTATATTATTAAATTTATTCGACTTTTATTCGAAACTGATGTGTGTCTGCTAGATGGCGGACGCCTTTGCCGCCGAAGGCGGCTCACCTCTAAAACCGAGGAGATTTGAATTACAGTCCCTCGATAGATTTTCAATTTAGATGAACATGGGTGAAAAAAGATGATTTTCAAAGGTCGAGTATTTGTTTCAAAATGTATTTTATATGAAAATACCGAGCGTCATCTGATAGAATAAAATTCCGAAATAGTATTACAACCAATGGTGTGTCGGGGGTCCAGGGGGCAGAGCCCCCGGCTAGGTGCCGAGCTTGCGAGGTGACTAGTAAACTATTAAATAATAATAGCAGTCAGCTGATAACGGGAAAATGTCAATTATTATTATTATTATTTGGGCAATACACATTTTTTATACTTAAATCCGGCAAGGACGGGAAAATTCAGCTAGTAAACATATATAAACTATATATCATAAGAAAGCTTATCAACTCCTCAGTCCAACTGTGTAATCATAAATTTCATAGCATATAGTCCATACAAATAAATCCATAGGGAAAAAAATGTATGAAATGAATCACATGTAGGGATCATGGACTACTGAAATAGGCTCAACGTGACACATGGGTCATAGGACTGATGAATTTTGATTTAATTTAACATATGGACAGTGAACGTGTTAAAATTATGTCTATAATACTAGGTATGATTGTGCGAAATTCACGAAAAGCATGTGTAAGACTTAAATGATGGTTTGAGGTTCGTCACGTTTTCGACATGTGTACGCGACCGTTAAAGTTTCGGTGGTAGTTTGATATGGCGATCGAAACGCGACGAGGAGCGCTGTGCGTTTTTTTGTCCCCTCGACACTCCCCGGTACGCGTAACATAATAATATAGTAGGACGGGAAAGCCGAAAATAGGGCCGCCGCCGCCGTCGTCGAAAAATAACGCGATTGATGACGATGAGGGCGCCACTTGTCGGAGTCTACGAAAGTTCGAGCAACTACCGCGGCACGAAAATAGGGCCGCCGCCGCCGCCGTCGAAAAATAACGCGATTGATGACGATGAGGGCGCCACTTGTCGGAGTCTATGAAATTTCAAGCGACTACCACGGCACGTAAATAGGGCCGCCGCCGTCGAAAAATAACGCGATTTACGACGATGAGGGCGCCACTTGTCGGAGTCTACGAAAGTTCGAGCAACTACCGCGGCACGAAAATAGGGCCGCCGCCGCCGCCGTCGAAAAATAACGCGATTTACGACGATGAGGGCGCCACTTGTCAAAGTCGACGAAAATTGGAGCGTCTACCGCAGCACGAAAATAGGGCCACCGCACAGTGGGAGGAATCACACTTCTAGCCGGAAAATATAAAATAATAATGATATTTAGCCTATTTGATTTATATTTTTTTAAAATACACTAAAATACATTATTTTTATATCTAATATCAAACTAATATTCTTAAAAAAAAAATTTTATAACATATTTAACTATAGTAAGTAATAACTTATGAATATTAAAATTAAGACTAATCACTACTAGTCGTATTCATTAGACTCGTTACCTTAAGAGTTTTCAATATCCAATAAATGTTTATAGCATCTCGAGGTAATTCAGTTTGTAATAGTTTACTCTGAGGTCATAATCCTATTATTATTGAATCATATGTTATCAAAAGAAAGTTAAACTAATCTGTGTTATTGTGTTAACGCGTGATGATTTTCTTGAATGATGTTATCGGAACAGGCACGTAGCTAGGATTAAATAACTAGGGTGGCACAGTTATGGCCAATATTTTTACTTACCCCTCCCCCCCCCCTCCACACTAGACACTAATAGAATTATGTTTATGTATATTGTTTATAATATAATAAAATTGTAGTTTCTGAATATAATAATTAGTGTAATTAGGTACAAAAAGAACTAAATTTGATAAACAAATAAATTAGATAATTTTCATCTTAATATTATATAAACCTTATATAATATAATGTATATGAATAATAAATATATTATTATTTGTTATAGTTATAGACCTCGGTGATTAAATTTATATTTATAGATTATAAGTAGGTATCTATAGTACCTATAGCATATATATTATTAGTTATTCGCATAATAGTTATCCTGGTAGCCACTAACAAGTCATGCCGCGATGGGAAATTCCGATTTACTGGAATAGGAATACCTGCGAGTTCTTGCGACTTTATAATAATTAATAATAATTAATATAGATGCATTGTGTTAATACGACGAGACGAGTATGTATGAACGATTTCTATTCTGAGTTCTGATATCTGGTAATCTGACCATAGTGTTCGGAAAGACAATTATGTAAAAATAACAAATATGATAATAGAAATTTTAAAATATGTTTAATTTTTTTGTCCAATTATTTGAGCCTTGGGTATTTCAACAATATTTCAATGTTATGGGGTGGCCATCAGGGTGGCCTGTAAATATTTTGGGTGGCCGAGCTACCCCAGGCCACCCCTTAGCTACGTGCCTGTATCGGAATCGTATATAGTCATTGTTTTGTGACTTTTGCGCTTCCTCGGATAACTGTCCAATAGGATCATGCGACCTCGCGAGAACTTGTACGTAAAGCAGATTCTGAATTTTTAATATTTTATAATGTTCATAATGCTTAAGCATAACGTTTAATATATAATTTATTCGTTGTTGGTCGCTGATTACGACATTAAAATTTTATATTTATGTCCGGCTAGAGGTTTGATTCTTCCCAGTGTGCGCCGCCGCCGTCGAAAAAATACGCGAATTTTCGTGTCGCGATAGTCTCTCGAATTTCCGTTTACTCCGACAAGTGGCGCCCTCATCGTCGTAACTCGCGTTATTTTTCGACGGCGGCGGCCCTATTTTGTGCCGCGGTAGTTGCTCGAATTTTCGTCGACTCCGACAAGTGGCGCCCTCATCGTCGTAAATCGCGTAATTTTTCGATTGCGACGGCGGCGGCGGCCCTATTTTCTTGCCGCGGTAGTTGCTCGAATTTTCGTAGACTCCGACAAGTGGCGCTCTCATCGTCGTAACTCGCGTAATTTTTCGACGGCGGCGGCCCTATTTTCGTGCCGCGGTAGTCTCTCGGATTTCTGTTTCCTCCGACAAGTGGCGCCCTCATCGTCGTAAATCGCGTAATTTTTTGACGGCGGCGGCGGCGGCCCTATTTTGTGCCGCGGTAGTTGCTCGAATTTTCGTCGACTCCGACAAGTGGCGCCCTCATCGTCGTAAATCGCGTAATTTTTCGATTGCGACGGCGGCGGCGGCCCTATTTTCTTGCCGCGGTAGTTGCTCGAATTTTCGTAGACTCCGACAAGTGGCGCCCTCATCGTCGTAAATCGCGTAATTTTTCGACGGCGGCGGCCCTATTTTGTGCCGCGGTAGTTGCTCGAATTTTCGTCGACTCCGACAAGTGGCGCCCTCATCGTCGTAAATCGCGTAATTTTTCGACGGCGGCGGCCCTATTTTCGTGCCGCGGTAGTCTCTCGGATTTCTGTTTCCTCCGACAAGTGGCGCCCTCATCGTCGTAAATCGCGTAATTTTTTGACGGCGGCGGCGGTGGCCCTATTTTCGTGCCGTGGTAGTTGCTCGAATTTCTGTTTACTCCGTCAAATGGTGCCCTCATTGTCGTAAATCGCGTTATTTTTTGATGGCGGCGGCGGCCGGCGAACTGATTCCAACGACTTGGAGTGACAAACTCGAATTTCCGTTTACTCCGACGGGGCGTAGACTTTTTATGGGCTTAATTAACGTAAGTTAAATATTGAAAAATTGAATTCGGATAAATACTATAAAAACAATATTGAAATTACGATATATTTTGATTGTATTTCGCATTTGACATTTACATAAGCCGTAATATCATAACTCGAAACTTAATCTATTAAAATGATACTCGGTGAGGTTTTCCGTTATCATTTAATTATCTCGTCAATAAAAATTACCGAATTTAAGTACCATAACGTTCAAAACACATCGGTTACGAACACCGTTGAAAAACTCTTTTAGGACGTAATAAAATATGTACGTGTACTGAAACATACCCCTTCCGAAATTTGTTTTCAATTACGACCTTATTAATACCTATAATAATGCCAATTCACCTGCCTACCTCAAATGAGCTTCAGATTCACTACTAGTAATAAAATACAATAAAATAAAGGTCTTGTCTTGAGTATGATAATAAATAATTATGAGTTCATTATATTACATCGGAAAGCCCTATCTTAAACAATATTAACATAATTGCATGTATAATCATGATATTTTATGTCGATATCAGCGTTTGAAATTAACGGTTTTATGATACTTTTGAAGTAAAACTAGTCTTAAATTTTAAAAATCGTTTGTCTCAGTTTTAACCCGGCACAATACCATTTACTATCATCAGGCGTGATATCGACGAAATGTAGACAAATTAATTATTATAAATACATTCGGTTAATTTACTAGACCTGTGTGTAAATATAAAAAAAAAAAACATATCCGGTAGATTAGCTGATATACTCACTGTTTTGTTTACCTTGACGAGTAAAATAGTAACAAAACATTATGTAAATGTTTTATTTATTTATTTAAAAAAAAGTCGAATTTGATTTCGATTTCGAGTAATTATAATGTATCTCATTATTACTTGATCGGATTAGAGCTATGCTGCTTATTTCTTTCGCCTTTGGTTTTTCTAATGTGGAAAAAAGTAAAATTGAATATTTTAAAAACTACATATCGCTATATCCGACGAGTCGATAAAAGTATTTAGCTATATCTACTATTAATATTATTAAGACTTGATGAAATATTATTTACCTTTATATGTCGATGATATTAAATCTATTTAAACAAAGTCATCGTTAGTATATTTTTTCTATAGTAAATTATTAAAATTACGGGTAAAAAACTACCTCGCGTTAACAATAAAGTATTGTTAAATATATTAATATCAAATATATTAATAGTATGCAAAAAAAAATTTCAGAATAACGTCCTATTACTAATAATAATTATATTTTATAAGTATATAAGATAGTATATGGCAGTACATAATGAACTTATTATTACACCTTAAGATAATTTCTTTTTGGTATGAAATGTCATAGAAAAAATACAAAAAAAACTCAACGACACTTACTTTCACACTTATTCATTGTGTCTAAATTATATAAACGCTTCTTCAGTTAGTTTTTTAATTTATGAACCTGAGGCGGTACGAGTTGTAAATCATATTCGTTATGAATTATTAAAATCAATAAAATAATAATCGTAATTCCTTATAAGCTTAACAACTCATTCAAATATCACTATCGAGCGATACGTGTAGGCGAGAAAATTTTCGTTAGTTTTTATTCTATTAAAATCTACCGTTTCAATAGTTTGAATTCTAAAAGTCGTACAACATACCGTTTGATAATCCATCTAGAAACAAAATCAATGAATTAGCGTACCAACCTGCTGATTATGCAATAATTTTGTGAATTATTATTACCCTTGCAGTATACCTCCACGTCTTGAAATTTTTCTATGATGTAGGAAATTTAAAATTTGCATTTCATGAAATTTAACGTTTTTAATATTCAATTAAATAACTAATAAAATCTATTACAAATAACAAACAGTCGAGGAACTGTAAGTACAATTTTCGGAACTCTAGTTTTATTAGTAAACTATTTGTATGTTTTTAGTAAAATACATTAAATCTATTTACAAATATTATACTCTAAGTGTCATATGATAACTAAGTGATAACTAAGTGTTATATTGTTGAAATACCAAAGTTTTTTTTGTTTACTTACTTTCAATATCAAAATGTTCAGATAAATGTATCATGTACTTCGTTAGATTGTCTAGAAAGCACAATAACAAATTTTAAATTTCAATTTCAAAACAATAATAAGACAACGACGTGATTGTTCAATAGAATCGACATTTTTAGATGTTATATTTCGATTAACGAGTAACCAAACTTACCGGTATCAGACTTGGAACGAATAACTGAAATATTAAAAATCCTAAATCATAAGACATTTCTCTTCTACTGTGAATTAATAACTTCTTCGTTACACAAAGAAAAATTCCTCGTTTAGATAACTCGCTGGAATTTCCGCATTTTCTTGTAAACAATTACGAGTGTATAGTTTGCTTGGGAATAATTATTGTCATTTAAACTTAAGCTATATATTATAACTTTCTCATGCGAGATATTTCAAACGACCGTGTGGTTAATTTGTAAAGTTATACAGTTTAAAAAAAAAACATAAACAAATTATAATATATCTTTTTGATTTTCAATGGTACAGCCATGATAATAGTGACCATGATATTGGCGTCGAGTAGAACCTGATATTTTCACTCGTTAAATTTTAAAATCATTAATAATTATTCGATTTACGTACTCTTGTTCAGAAAAGCATGACTCAATGCTAATTTTTTATCATGACCTTGGGAAATAAATCGATTCAATGTTACATTTTATTAGTTTAAACAGTTTTTAGTCGCATGGAAATATACGTATATCTAATGTTCGGAACATCCTCGATTTAAAAAGTATATTTCCACAACATATTACTCGTATTCGAGTTGTTTTTAACCAAAAGTAACTTATCGTTTGCAACGCAATTGAATATAATACGTACTGGGAAAATGATGTGCCGTTATTTGAACTGTATAACATTTAACATAACTCCATTCCATTTAATTCGAATATCTCTGGTTTTTAGTAAAAGTACGGTGTGTGCATTAATTTATAATCGTACGAAGCTTTAAAGGCAATGACGAAAAAACTTCTTTTTTTTTTATATAAACGGCGTTATTATACCTTTTTATAATGATGTAATATAAGTAAAAATGCTTTTTCTATAAATCAAGTGAAGCCAAGAGTGTGTTTTCTTTGAATCGTTGTTAGTAAAACTTGATGAAAATGTCCTATTCATTGATAATATTGTTATTGATATTATATGCGATTATAAAAAAATTCGAGTTGCTAAACTTTTGATTACAATTATTATTATCGTCACGAAACGAAACTTACTTAAACAATCTGGAATAATTATAGTTACGCACTATTAAAAATATATTAAAATGTATTGCGATAAAATAGATTTTTGTTTAATACAAGTTATATAGGTAATTTATAACGTTATATTGTTATTTTATGATTTCTTGTGATTGGCATAAACTGAATAGGATTTATATAATACTCGATTGTTCATAGAACAAATATAACTATGAATTATATCCTCGATAAATAAAAATAGTTTTAACGTTCTGTGCAAACTTACTGTTTCGGTCATCGACTAAAAGTAAATTATTATTTAATAATAGGAATATTTTATAAAATTAGAACGGTTTAGAACAGTCGATAATTAGTTAAAATATATCGAGTACCTATGTATTTTACGAGCTTTTAATGAAACTTGTTATATGTACGAGTTAAGAAAATATAACCAATAATAAGGACGATTTGATTGTTTTTACACAAATATAATTATATATTTTAAAGTCATTAAATACATTTCTCTAATTTTTAATCTTTAAAAATGTACCATTTTCTATGAATATAATAAAATAACTATATAGATACATTATTATGTGTATATAAACATTGTAAGCTCATAAAATACAAAATAATCAATTTCATATTTTAGTCTGAAGTATAAAATTCGGTGCATTCTTACCTTTAGTATATTCGTTTTTACAAAAGTCTTTTGGACATTTTGTGTCAACACCTAAAAAATTAAAAAAAGAGTGACATATTTTTACTTTTGTGTCTGACTAGGAAAACTGAATTATTGAAATTGAAATTAAAGTCAATCAAAGGTTAATAATTTGACTATGAATAATCTGATTCACTTTTAGATTCGATCAAAGACGATGCTGATGTTATTTCATACGAATCTTACTGAACAAAACCACATATCAAATTAATAAAAATATCATTTTCACAATTTCGGATTATCTATTTGCTTAGAACTTCGCGCAATTTTCATTAACCTTTGATGGATATACTCGTATATGTTACTATTTTTATAGTTTAATAATATTATATAAAATAATTACATACCCGTTTCAATATGGGCATACATGAGATTAAAAAATATCTGTCCGTAAACTAAAAAACGAACGTTTAGTCTAATTATGTTTAGTTATTCGAATTGAATTGTTTACGAGTTGAATACGATTAGTAGACCCCCGTGATTCGGACTCCCGCTAGTCCTTCGACCGCAGTAACTCCTCCCGTCACGTTTATAATTGATATTTTTCATTTAATTTTGAACGATTCGTATATTTCTCGTGTTGATAATACTAATCTATCGAATCCTGTTTCGTGTGATTAGAAACTAAAATCTATTTTGACCATCGCTAGCCCCTCAATAAAACGAAAAACGTCAAAAAAAAACGAGTGCTAAAATAATAGAATACAATTTACAATTTTTTTGTTTTTTCGAGCACAAAAACTCGATTAAAATAAGAATTTTACCGGGATGGAATCGAATGTAACGCGAGATAATAGTTAATCAAAAATGTTTGAATCTGAATTAATAAATTACATCGATATTTCGAGTAAAAACAATATTTGCTTATTTGCTACGAGATTAAAGTCCACAGTTATCACTCACATGTATTGAAACTATTGGAATCTAAAAATGAAAAATAACATTATTTTGTATACGGTTTGCGCGTGGGTAAATAAACACATTCTTATGTAATTTTATCGTCGTGTCTCTGATATGAATTAAACCTAAAACCGATGCCGTCGACGACGGATTGAACGTTATTATTATAATCTGCGCCGCGCCGAGTATACTTACTTTTATACAGTAAAACATGAGCAACACGTTCCTTGACGTTTCGAAAATCTATTCAAAAAGCTCAAATCAAATTATTATCATAGTCCACGTGGAGGGTGCCGAAAATCATTAAACAACAACTATAATTTTTGTTTTTTTCCCCTATTTTAAATAGGTTGTTCAAACGAGAGAGATTCAAAATCGTCAAGAATCCGTAGTTCTGCGGATAAACGTTGTAAATAAATACTAACTGTCGCCGCCGAGTTCTGAATGCATCTCATCTGTTGACAAGTGGAAAAAATTACGAAAAACTACACAGTGAAGCGGACGAGGGTAAAAAAGGTCGGTAAATTAATATTTCATAATATTACGTAATGTGTAAGGTATAAATTGTAATTTCTAATTACTCGACATTAAGACTTATCGTGTCGCACAAATTATTGTTATTTGTATACTTTCTTTTTTTGTCAATGATATTGTAATCAAATTTCGTTGATTCGTATCTTGTTTATTAAGTTTTTAAACGTTATTAACCGGTAATTGTATTACGTTCTAAATATTAACTATAGACTTGTAATATTGTTCGATTAGACTTACTTATACACTTATTAACTGAAAGTAAAACATGTTACTAACTAAAGTTATTGATAATAATTAGTTAAACGTTGGCGGGTAATAATTTATAAATAATTATAATATGCTGTACCTACACATTATTATATTTTATTATAAAACGTTATGTCACATCGATATGATGGACAAAAGAGTTTTGTTTCTGATTGCCTACGTCTCTCTCAAAAATAACAACAACAATTTTATGAACTCACTGTACTCCTCGAGAGCTTTGCTGTTGTGAAATTGCACTGAAACTATCACGGGCACCAGTAGAAAATAGCTTCTCAAAGGATTCATGACGAATAACGAATTTATAACGAGGTGTGTTGAAACCTGCGCGCGGCGCTCTAGAGAAATCGGTGAAACAGACTACTCGCACAAAGACGACCGCTATTACATTTTTCACATACTTTGTACACTATGTACACATAATTATTTACAAATTGCCAATAGTCAATAATAAAACATACATGTTTTTCTGTTAACTTTTTGGTGCATATAACAGACAAACGAAAGACTCTTTGACAATTCTTAATACATTTTAGCATCGAAACGTGCGTGTAATCGCCCCACACAACGACGACGATACGATAACTTTATGGAATAAAAAATATTTCACGTCCGTTATTATGACGCGAATAAAATCTCCGCGGATTCTTTGTGACGTCAACGTTTCGCTAAAAAAATAAATAAATAATAGTTCCACAATTAATAAATATTCCTGTTCGTTATTTAGTTTCGTAGTGTATTTTTTTTGTAATTTCTTATATCGCTTTTATTGTTTTGTTTTTTTCTCAATTTTTGTCAAAAATCAAATGTACTTTTTGCGAACGCCGCGCCGTTGAAACGATTGGGTCTGATATTTACGTATTTATTAAAAGAGCAACGCTAGTGAAAATAGGGCGGGGGCGGTAAGCGGTGGAAGCGGCAAAGGCACGCTGAATGGGTTGAGAAAAAATAAAAATTAATGAATACGTTTAGTTCATACTCGCGGACCAAGTTGGACGGCAGGTGCACTCTGACGACAGGATAGACGTCTGGGATACAACAGAAGTTCTAAATATTGACTTTTCTCTCTCTCTCTCTCGCGATTTGCCGATAAAATCGTTTCGAACCTTTTTGCACGCGAGTAATCGTCGGAGCGTATAGTTTTCGGTGAAACTAAAAATCTCACGACCGATAGGACGAATTAAAATCCGAGTAATTATTATTTTATTATTATAATGGACGATATTATAAACGCTTGTTGAAAACCGCGAAAATATTTTCATATTTTTACTCCGTGTCGTGTGGTTTTCGTGGTCGTTTCGACTAGAATATTACAACGAGTGCTTTAAACGGTATTTATTTTTTTTATTTTTTCCAGCATTAAATCGGTATTGCGTTTAAATTTTATCCATCCGCGCCGTCGATAGACGAAATCTGTACGATTCGAATGTATTATTAATCGTGAAAAAAAACCATCTATTATAAAATAATTTTACGAGTTTTACGTTTTTATGATTCGGTTTCATCGTTAGTGGACTATCTCATCGAAGCCGTCTCGTCTTTGCCGCCGAAATATTATCGTGTCGTGTACAATACTTTTATGAATTAAAATCGATAAAATTACGATGGAAAATTGATCGATTCGAATAACAACGCGCGTCGGATTTTTTTTTTTTGATTTTTCCGGACAATTTCCGATGTCTGTAATTGGAAATTTGAAAATAATTTTTCCTATTTTTTTCCCCTCCGATTTCAGATATTGTTGTTTGACACGAGTTTTACGTTTTTATTATGATTTTCGATTCGGTTTCATCGTCGGGGCTCAGACGTCGTCGTTGCGACTTTTCTTCCGCCTTGTTATTATTGCTAATAATATCGGGACGGCTATATTTATATATTTTTTTTAATAACGCTAATCACCATAATTATTTTCCAAATTCGAGATCGAAATACGAAGACACGTGCGGACAATGTGGACGGAAAGGATGGAAATGAGATTAGAAATATCGAGTGAAAAAGTCACTCGAGTTGTTGTCGCTCCGAGCGGTTAGCGATTTTGGAACGTAAAAACGTTTGGTTCGACGCGATTGTTACCCGTTCATTCGTGTGTTTAAATTGTTTATTGTTGAAACATATTATTAGATTATATAATTTTAAATATTGTACTTGGACATGAGAAAAAACGTCGTTTAAACAATTAAAAATGTAATAAATTGAAAATTAATATCCAGTTGATATATATATTCCGAATAGAAATATTTCACATCGCGTGTAATCTTCTCGTGTTTATCTTCGTATAAAACAAGCTGATGGGTATTATTCGTTTGCCTTGAAAAAAGAATGAAAAAAAAACAAACATTAAATTCATAATAAATCGATGATTTTATATCTCACGTCGAATGAACACAAATGTAAATATAACTTATTGCTATTGTGTAGACCAGCGCTTCTCGACCTGTGGTTAAGCTCTTATGGATGGTATGCAAAGAAAATCTCCGAAAAAATTTGTTTGTTCCTAATTTTATTTTAAAATAAATTTAAACTATACGTGCAAAACGACACGTTTTTGTCGAGCAAAAACAAAAAAAGGTTATCACGTAGTACGCGAAAATTTTCAAACTTTACGAATATAAAAATGTGTCGAGAACCGCCGGTCTAGACGAAAAAAAAAACAAAACAAAACAATTATCGTTTCATAACGTCTTCTCACAAACGTCTCTAAAAAAATAATATTATAATATTTTTTATTTTAACGGCAACGAAAAAATAACGACGACGTGATAACCTGACCGAAATCATCGGAGTTTCAAAAGGTCCGACTTTATATTTTATATTAATATTAAGATTGTAATGGATTTTACCTAGATTTATACTCACGTTTAACTTAGGATGTAACCCGGTAGGTTAAGAGGGCTACCTCATTTTTCAATACTCCTTAAAAATTAAAAAAAAATAGATAATAATATTAATACATTTATGAATTTTACATTGCGTTCGTCGGGGAGGACAGGATAGAATACGACGATACGATGTAAATCACAAAATAAATGAAACGAGATTTCAAGTCGCAATTTTCCAACGCTTTTTTATTTTTTCGGATTATTTTGTGCCTTTTTCAAAACGCACTTGCAATTCGTACATGCATTTTATGTAATATATTATTGTCATGTAGCCCGTAAAAAAAAAAACACTCACCGGCACAAAACTCTTCTTGGTCCAATGTATTGTCTGTAATTATAAAACGAAAATTGTCATTATTGTATAATCATACATATTTAGGTATGTTTTTCTCTCTCTAAAATTCGCACTGTTAAATAAATAATAAAATTATATTCTTACACATCAAAATGAAGTTTCCACTGAGATGTTCAATGTATTTCTGAACGATATCTAAACAATTTTATACATAATATGAGTAACACGATAACTTTTATAAATAAATATATATATTCGAATTCGTCTCCAGACCGCGAAACTCGCGGTTCGCGCGATATTCCGTGACCATACATTGATTGTGAATGAAAATACTCGTGCCAGAGATTACCATCGCATATACCTGATTACGGAGTAGTAAATTGAAAAATATCGATCCCGAAAACTCCGAATCGAACGATAAACCTATCGTGTCCTTATATATTATAATAAATACTGATTAGTATTTTCATCGTGAAAATCGTAAGGGTCGGGTTAGTTAATATACGAAAACGAACGATTTCTACGAGAGATCCGATACGACAAAGCATGATGACAAACCGTTGTCAACGCGGGCTAGATTTTATCCGTCTGAACAACGTTTTCTCACGCGCGCCTTCGCTTCTTTTCATTTCATCGTCACTACAACGTTTCGAGCTACTTCAGTCGATAACATTTTCAGTAAAAAGTTACGTTTATAATGAAAAATATTGAAATATGTAACGAGTATCGGAAAAGTCAATGAATCGTACGACAATATCGTGTGAAATTACTTACCAGTTCTTACGCTTTCGTCCAAGACTGTGAAAATAAAAACGTCGCGTTATTCGATTTAATAGACCCTCGCGGACTTTAGATCAAGTCAGAAGAAACGTCGTCGTTCAAACCACGTGGATAAAATTATAGATATAATATGAAAAACAAAAAAAAAAACGTAATTTATATAACATACTTGGATCATACATCGCGCGTCTGAGAGCCAATAAATGGGTATCACTTTCTAAAAAAAAAAACGAAAAATTACACATTTAAATATACGTAATATCGTGACATTCTCACGATCGTAAAAATACTTAAACCGGTTTATACTTTTAATTATTCAGAAGCACATACCAATATAACGATTTAACTCGATGAAATAAACGAACTTACCGAGGAATCCGTTGGCTTTTAGATCGCCTGTAATGAGAATAATTTAACATTAAAATCAATAGTCCAGCGAGTACTATTTCACGAACAATGCAAACATAATTGTATCGTATTTCGTACGATTACCCGTGAAATGAAAAAATTAAATCGTAAAAAATTAAATTATCATTTATACGTGAAACCCAGTAGTGTTATTGTATTATGTTATGTGGTAAAACTTACTTTTACACTCTATAAAATAAAATTAAAAGTTACAATTTTAGTTGGTAAAACGTGATAATAATAAATAATAGATAATGACATCATACGTCAGAGCGTTTTACCAGAATTGACGACATTAATGCGTGCGCGTAATAAGTATATTAGTAAACATAAATATAGAACTTGAATACGAGAGGGAAAAAGAGAGGGGAAGTAGAAATAGAGAGAGGTAAACGATTTTTAAGATTGCTATTCGAATGTTTAAATTTTCGAACGAGCCGGCAATTATGAATGGAAATTTAGTAGGAAAAAAATGTACCTATTTTGAACACTGAAATGTATAGTTATCATCGACAATTTTAAATTAACTTCTGCACAAATAACCGAATTCGGTGTTGATTCTGTGTTTACTATAATATTTTTATAAATAACACTTACTGTCTACTTCTAAAAAAAAAAAAACAAAAGAAAAAGAACAAAATAACAAATATTATTCATGGATGAATGATGATTTTATTCGACATTCATGAGTATAATTGCGACGTATTACTTTTACATACCGTTTGGGTAATCTTCGAGACAGAATACTGTCGGCCTTTTCAAATTTTTGGCTGAAATTGTCGAGAGAAAAACGTGTTTGAGTTTCTGTTTGAATTTGATTTTCGTAAACGTGACTTGTGTAAATGTAGAGAGAGAGAGAGAGAGAAACGTGTGTGGACACAATGTCCTCCGGTCAGCACGCCCACGAAATTCGAGAAAAGTTTTTTAAGTCGAATTATCGTTCGCTTTCACGCGTTGGTCGCGTTCTATTACAATGGCCGGACAATAATATGAACTGTTGTGTGTGAAGTAGAAAATAGATTTTCCGGAGAAACTGATAACATTGAAAACGACCTGTATAACATTGTTTACTGTCGTTGCGTTTTGATAATATACAAATTAAATGCGTAAAAACAGACGGCGGTTCTAATACGTACATTTTTTCAATAATCATTCAAACTTAAACTATTGTTTGCCACATGATTATTATAATAATACTAGCTAAATAACCCGTCTTCGCCCGTGTGCAGTATAACTTTTTATTTTATCAGTTTTTTTCATTTTTACCCCTTTTACCCCTTTTAGCTCCGGTAGGTGTCGAATTTAGGAAAATCCTTTCCCATGGGGTCTCCACTATATAAAACGAAACTGTTGACCAAATTTCATACTCAAAGATCCAGCAGTTCCGGCCAGGCGAATTTTTCTAGTTTCACCTTTTTTACCCCTTTTAACCCCCTTAGGGGTCGAATTTCGAAAAATCCTTTCCCATGGGACCTCTGCTATATTAAATGAAACTATTGACAAAATTTAATACCACAAAGCTCCAGTGACTCGGGATTTTTTCCATTTTTACCCCTTTTAACCCCCTTAGGGTTAATTTTCTTAATAATTCTCTCCGTAAAATCCATCCTCGTACTCCAAGGAATATTATAAAAAAAGAATTAGCGAAATCGGTTCAGGGGTTGTTGAGTTATGCGCTTACAACACATTTTGCGATTCATTTTTATATATAAGATTTACATTACTTTGGCAATCGATAATTGGACGTTTCATAGGCGACATAAAATAGTAGATATTTTTTTTAAAATCGGTCGTAGTACAACACAACCCATACAATAATCGTCACGCGGAGCCCGCGATTTCCGACTAGAGTCGTGTGTTTTCATTGATTCAGAACAGCGACATACTTGGGTAAATATATGGGCCGAAATAGTACCAGTAGATCTTCACCATTGCTGAAAGAAAAAGACACGTACATTTTAGATTTTTCATTAATCGTTTTATTTGTGGATATCATATAGTTTGAAAAATCGGTTCGCAATAGAACATAATAATTTAACCAGGAGCGGCATATTTTCATTGTATTGGCTAAATTACACGATTTTATTATCGCCAAGTACTTATAGAGGACATATAGCAGGGATGGCGAACCTATGTCACGCATTATTTCAGTGACACGCCGATTTAAATATAATTCATAATTTTTACTTCACTTTCCAAACAAATTACTGATATTTTTAACTTATTATCTGTAATATATCGTAAGATATTATTAACGTAATGTCGTAATTGACGTAATATGTACTTTCCATTTCCTAATCTCGTAAACTAAAATCATGTTTATACGTTTAATTAATTATTTTTTAAGCAAAAAAATGGTCTAAAAAGTTTCTGACACGTGAGGCAAATAAAATCGAACCAAACATTTTGATTTGACACACAGTTATCAAAAGGTTCGCCATCCCTGACATATAGGTACGAATAAAATATTAACAACGCCAGTCGTCTACCGAGCCACGTGTTGGTTTTATAAAATCATTTATATTTGAAGACGATCTATAGAAAAGAAGAAAAAAAAAAAACACAATAATACTCACTAGATTCTCTGTATGATTCTATAATATTTCGAAGAATAGAAAAAATTCAAATTAAAATATCAGTTATGGTAAAAGTTATTTGATGTAACCTTTACACGATTGTTATAATTTATTAAAATCGATCGGTTTCTTTATTATTCGTAAATCAAACACTCGTCGACCTCGCAAGTCGTAAAGCGTAAATACGTCGTATGATCAAAATCAATAATTGTACGTATACTCACCGTGATCGGTTTCTAAAAAATATATTAATTTTTTTATGTTAATGAATGTGCGGAAAAAAATTTCAAATTTAAAAAACCGACTCGACCATAACAACAATATGGGCTCTCTCCAAAACAAACAAAAAACCTAATCGCACTGTTGCAAAATTGAAAGAAAAAAAAACTACATACAGTTTAATATTAAAATTTAACGTCATTATTTCCGATGGTTTTTTTGTTTTTAGGTTTTCGAGTTGGTTTATATTGAAGAAAACTACTCGGACGATCGAAAAAAATTATTACTCTTAAAATTTACTCCGTCCGATTATGAATACATTTTAAACTACTCGTATTATAGTAGTAGTTTACAAGTCTTGAAATTATTTTGATTTTCGCATTGTTATTTTTGTGTCGGCGTCGTATATAGGCAAAAGTAGTACATAAAATAGTTGTCCGGTAATCACGTTGAACGTGCACAAATAACGAGTAGAGTTTTATATTATTTGTTAAAATCTGTATGCCTACTATACACTCAAGACATAGAGTTTAACACAAATATATTTCTAGACTTGAAACTAAAACAAACGCGTCTATATTTGAAACAAATCTGAACAACACCGAAAATTTTTTCGATTTCATGAAATCGATTTTTATTTTAACAAATCGATAATCGCCACCAACAATCGGTTAAATATTAGTATCCTGAACCTAGTCCTGTAGGTCACAATAGCAAAATTTGAATAATTATTGTTATACTTAAATTCAATAATACGTATTTAATTACTTGATCGAAGTAAAATTTTTCTGCTACAATCTTTGGCCAGTTTTAAATCTGATGGAAAAAAAATTACATCCTAATATTATCGCGAAAACAAATATTTGCGTAGATTAAATTAGATTTTACTCAGGAACGAGTTCTTACCCTTAAAGGTGGTCGAAAGCACATCTGTTATGAGAAAAAAATCGAGTTAATTTTTTGCGATCAAACGTTAGAGCTATTATTCGCACACGCCATTTCGAGTTACAAACATTTTAAATGCTCGAATTTTTTAATTTAACAAATCTCAACATCCAGTGGTCGAAAAGACTAGATAATAATTCGAGTATCAGTACCCCATCGGGTTAGTAAAATAACCGAATGGTATTTAATCTCAATAGCGTATGAAAAGAAGTCAAAGTTTTCCTTTTTCATAGGAAGTATATAGTAAATAATATTCCTTTTTAAATTCAAAATTACAATATCATTTGAAGGATGTAATTTCTATCAATCGCGTGTGCCGCTAATCGACCGTTAAATAATACTCACCTCCACACGAATTGATATGCTCTAAATTAAAAAAAAAACGTTCGATTAGAATTTCGATATATATAACATGACATTATAATATGTTTCGTCGATCGTGTAATTTAAAATGAATGAATTAAACTCGAAAGTTTATTACGTTAACATAAATAAAGTTGGCGCGTAACGTTTTAAAACGTTTTGAGTAAAAGTTGTCATGAAGTTATTTTTCGATAGCTTTAGACACACTCTCTCGGATTGATTAAAAAAAAAATAAATTAACTCCCATCATAACTTACTCGGTAGTTCTTCTGAAATTTATTCAACAACACAGTGTATTAGAATATGTAGTTCTATTTAAGTATAAAATATATTTCAAATCGTGCACGACGACGACGTTGGGAAAAAAACACTTTTTCTCCCATTAATTGTTTCATCGACGAACAGATTTTATTCGCACACTGCCCTAATACATGTTTAAATCGATCGTACGGCTCTCGAAAACTTTCAAAATCAAATAAAACAAAACATTTTTCGTTCAATCTTTTGAAAACAATGAAATAATTTTTCGAGAAATACGAAACCGATTTACGCTCGCTTTGTACCTAAATAAATAAATATTATTGACTTACCTTCACAGAATTGATTGGAGGTGAGAAAACCACCTGTAATATATTATATCGGAAAATTAAATTTTTAAAAAATAGATTGATTTCATCTCTATACGAATGTCGGCGGCGCAGACCAAATCAGTCGACATTTGCGAACGTGTTCAAGTACCTTATCGCACGACGATATTACAATCGAACACAGTTCTAATGCTCAGATGCCGATCATGAGTTTCGTGAAAAATATTATTCACTAGGTATTGAGTTTAAAATCGTTCCGAAATACATACTTTTAATATCGAACTTGTAGAATAAGTGTTTTATATAGGAGTCGATGCATTCTGAAAGATAAAACATAAATATATATATATATACGTATATTATACGAATCGGTTTGTTCTCGATTAAAAAATATGTTAGATAGTATAATTTCCGATGAAAAATTTCATTTAAAAATAAAACTACTGAAACGTTATAGTTTGTGCATTGTGAACAGTGAAATGATTCGCATAAAATATAACGTATGCTCATAAATAATATAATGAAACGTTACTTACCATTTTCTTCATCAAAAGTCATTCCTAATATGATAAACAATAATTGAATTTAATATTTTCCCAGTCCGTTTAAATAATCAATCGAAACTGGTCGAGTTATATAATATTAAAATTATATTTGAATAAATTCTGAATTATTATCATTATTCATTACATTCGTCAAGTTTCTATTGTAATTATTAGTTTTTGAGAGAAAAAAAAAGAATTTATTTTTCCCGGAAACCGCTGAGCTGTCAATGTTGGTTTGGTTTTTTTCCCTCAAATTTTTATCCTTTGCAATTATTATATATAATAATATAGAAACTTTAACTGAATACAAATTTGTGATATAACAAGTTGAATACATCGTAGTGGTGTCTTTTAACAAGCTGGTTTTGTTCGAAAAAACTCATATTTTAAATTGATTTTATTTCATAAATTTCAATCTTATACATACCGTGGTAAAAGAATACATGCTTCAACGCAGCTTCTTTATCCGTCACTGAAAAAAATAAATCGTTATAAAAACGACCGACTAAAATATATAATCCGGTAAAATTGTGCGGTTGACACAATTTTAAATATTTGATGGAACCGCATCAAATAGAAAAATTAAATTAAAACGTCATAGACCTCGATAAATCGAATAATAAAGTAACATTTCGTTTCGTTTTTTTTTTTTTGTAATCTCTAACTATCGAGGTTCGACTGTATAATATTATCACGTTCACTAGTCAAAGTAAAAGTGTGATCGACTATTCAACCATATACTTACTGGGGATCTTGTAAAATTCCATTCGTGCTGCGATGATAAACGAATAATATTATAATTAATCTCTCGACTAAGTCTATACGTTGTAATTGTATTAAGGACAACGTATAAATTGATAATATAATAATTGAGAACGTTTTGAAAGTTTATGTGGATATTCATATCCGATAAAATATGATAAATATGATAAATGTGAATATTATTTTCATTAATGTCGAACGAAACTCACTTTTACAAGCTGTAATTCAATATAAAATAATATCAGTTGATTGTTTGTAAAATATTTTTTCCCCACTTGTATAAATCGGTACAGCAAACAATGAATAAAAAAAATATAACGATTCCGAGCGAAGGGAGGTTGAAAAACATTGTTGTCGTTCGGTCGAGTTAATATTCTCTTAAATATTTTATTCTCAAACGCTCTTGATCGAGACTTTGATAAATGTAAAGATTTATGAGAAATGTTTAGCCAATATTATAGTGTTAATATCAGTATGTTATGCAATATAACATTTTTATAAGTTATATGAAAATGACTAATTATATATTGTAATAATTATTATAAATTATATTTTCGATAGAACGGGATAATATTATGTTTTTCATAATAAGTACAATCGATACTCGTTATGTTGAAACGAAATTGAAAATAAATAAGCTATAACCACCATTAATACTCATACGATAAAAATGTGTTAAAAGACTCACCTGTTGCTTTGTCTGTTATAAATAAATTGTTGATTGATAATTTGATTAAGATGGATTTTTAATTCAATATCTACGCGTGTGTGTGTGGACGTGCAGAAATTTCAATTTCGTTTTATATTTTTACTCACCTCCACTGTATGTCTTTTCGCAAAATTCGTTCGGAGTTTGCGTTTCCTCGACTAAAATCATTCAGAAAAATAAATATTTTTTTATCCGTCTCGATTGCGCTGTAATTTTATATTCTATTCAAACGGTTTAGTATAAATTGTCAATAAGATTTCTGCAAGCGTACATCACACGCTTGTTAGTCGATTTTTTTCAATTTAGTGAAACCCAAAAAACAAATTAGTTTCGTTTTGTTTGGTTGTTTTTTCCCGCAAACTTTTTAAGTAATAATTTATTTCAATTATTGTTACATTTAATTAGAACGGTCAATCGATTATAATATTATAGTTTTTAATAAATTCGATAGACCGATGAATAATAACAATGTGTGTCTGAGAGTTATCTCTGTTAGTTTTTCACCGAAATCTTATAGACCTCATCAATAAATCAGTAGATATAACGTATTTAGTAGGTTTTAATTATTATAATAGCACAAATTCGCTAAATTATTTCATCTGTTCTTCACACAATAGTGTAGATTTTACGACGGAACTGTCTTCTTGAAATACATAATTTATCATGACTTTTTACCACACAAATGTGTAATTGATATTATTTTATTAGTTAAAAGCTTGTAGTGAAAGTAAAAACATACCTGCTACAATGTTATCTCGCATATATTCAAAGTAAAGGTGGCTATAAACTAAAATACAAAGAAACGATGTTAATTTTGGTCTCCAACTCTAATTTATTAGACAATTATAATAACCGCTACGCATTCAGATTTTAAAATATCTATACTTGTATGTGTTTTATTCGATTTATGTAAGTGGAGTTTGGTACAGTAAAAACCATAAATATTTATTATGTATTTAGCAGCTTATACTAGCAATAATTAACTCATACAGAATACATTTCGAATTTTAAATATTTCGATCAACTTAAATTTACTGGAGCGACATTTAAAAATGTTTATAGACTTTGATTTTTTTTTTTATAGACATTATTATATCCAATAACTCCAATACCAATAGCTATTTCCAACTAAATTGGGAAAATATTATTTGTTGAAAATCTATAATATTATTTATTTTCCGAAAAATGTAATGAGGTCATGATACTTTTTACAATAATGCTATGAAAGGACTGTACTTACTGTACCCCAAATGTTGGAAGGCTAAAAATTCACAAATATTATATTTTTATAACGTACGTTTAAGACTTTTTACGACTTGACCTGATAATTTTGAGATTTTTACTTAAGGACGGGACCGTAAGATTTGGTACTTGTATTATTATTCAAACGATTTAATCTAGTCAAAGAACTGAAGGACTACAGACCCTTGTGTGTTGAGAGAGTAGTTATTTTAAAAGAAAATAACAAAACATACGGTGAAAAATATTGGGATAGCGAGGATGAGGAATAATAATAAATGTTCGGAGGATCTATCAAAATACTGTAGCCATCGCCCAGTAGGGCTTTAAACATGTTAGCATCCTTCAAATATATGACGATAAAAATAAATAAATAATGTAATAAAATAACTATCAATGGAGGGCGGAGGAAGCTACAGAGAAATTAAATTCTGTCTCTAAAAAAAAAAAATGAAATTTTTTACTCACTCATATTTATCAAAGCGAAACCGGCGTGGTTTACAACGTTAGAGTATTCTATCAAAAAAAAAAAAAAATTAACATCGTCAAACAATACATTAAGTTTCCGTAGACAACGTTTAGCGTACTTACCGCCATTGTAATCTGCTCTTATGTCACCTGTATCGAAAAATCGGAATCACATAATATTGAATACGTATAAGATAAGGCTCTCGAGTGACACTTCTTTAACAGTGTCTGACTTTTATTACTACTAACTGTAATCGTAGAATTTCAATTTGTTCGGAGATTTTTTTTTTCGTTTAAAAAGGTTACTAATTTTTATTTCTCGTGCGCTATTTTTCCATACAAGAGGATTCAAATGAAATAAAATTCAAACGCTTTTGAAATTTAATCAGATGCCTCAATATCAATCATATCAATTTTCGTGTGACTAGAAGAAAACAGTTGTGTGTAGTACACATTTCTTCGTCACACAAGAAACCACGAGATTTAACAAAACCACACGGTCTACACAAATTCGGGTAACGCGTACAAACTCGACTACCGATAAAATACAACGCCATTTTTAACAAATTTTATCATAATTTAAAATAGTAGTAAAAAAACCATTTGTTTATTTCAATAATTAGTTAGTTAGTTTTTCAGAAGAGATATTTCCTTAGTATTATAAACATAATTTATGATGACCAATTGTGAATGTGTATCGATGAAAAAATACATTAAACTCGTGATAACGTTTACTATATGCGAACAGACACTTACTTTTACACTTTAATACTGAAATGAGTAAAAACATTGTTGTTTAGTAAATCATTAATGTTCTCAATGGGCGTAAAAGCGGTTTACGTTTTTTTTTTTTTATAGAATTATTAGGTCCATTTAATATTGTAAAGCTTATATTTTAAACGATGTAAAAAAATAATATTACCGAATTCATTTTCAGCATCGCTGCGATTGGATAAAAAGAAAACTACCACGGATATAAGATATATCGAATTACTTTTGAAAAAATGCATGGTGATCGAAAATGGTGTGTTTTAATGCTAAAACGTACAGCGCGAACGAACGAATTGGATCGACTTGAAAAGAACCGAATGGAATAAAATAACTTTTCGTATTACGGTAGTTTTTTATCATTTTTTTTTTATTTATTCTTCGACTGTGTAAATACGACAATATTGTTTATGCGTTTTTGAAAACCGACTGCATAAATCACCGCAATGACACGTATTTTTTTTTGTTGATATTTTAAATACAGTAAATAGGTAAACAGTAATTGTTTTCGACGTTTCGCGCAATTAATCGTATGATCTCGAATGTGCTAACGGTAGGTAAAGCGATAAATTAAAACGTCGGTTGATTTGATTGTGTTTCGAAAACAAACAAAACTATAGATTATTTGTCCTACATATTATAATAATATCAATGAATTAATAAGTAGTCACTTACTTAAAAACACGCGATTTCGACGACCAGAACAGACATGCTCGAGGTTTCTGGTCGAAAATTCCGATCCCGTGGGCACTTGTTTCACGACGTCGTCTTTCGAATGTCTAATGTCTAATGTCTAATGTTTAAAAGTTGACGAAAAATAACGACAAATCTGTTTTTGACCAAATTTTTTGTTTTCGATCGATACGTTCACCGAATACGTCTTAAATGGCTATATTTTCTTAAGACGGTGTACATTTCAAACGGTTTTGACATTTTTGTGCTACTTTTACTAGACATTTTAGGTTTTCTTGGTTTCGAAAATGTCAATAAAACAATTTCAATGAAAACTAATCTTGAGAATTATTTGAAAAGTTCTTTATTGTTGATCTCTCTTCGACGAAAAAATGTCGTAAACGCGATTTCTTTTTATAAAACATTTGAATTATCGAAAATTTTGTTGACATTTTATAAGAACACGAAATACTGCTAACTTTTTGCAATCGACCCATCCCACCTCTTTCATTCGGTTTTTTTTGTTTTCAAATTTAAATTTACCAATTCACCAATATAAATCACACGTATCCCACTGGCGGCCCGCTTATTATTTACTACTTTTTTTTTTTACTGTTTTCCTAACGATAAATACATTTATTTCTTTTGTCGGTATCAATTATTCAACATTATTGTAAACTCGAGTTATATGTTTACTCGTTCGTAACCGCAATAATTTATAATTTCGTGCAACAAAAAAAGAACTAATAAATAATGCGTGAAACGCGATGACGACAGCGTTTGCTATTTGTTCGAAACGTCGAAATACGTTTGTGTAAAACACATTAATTGAATTTCATATATTGTATTTAAAATCCGACGACAGGATTTACGTGCAAATCGTGTTAAATCTCATATTTTCGACGATAATATAACAATAGATCTAATATATTGTACGTAGTTATATCTCGAAACTCTGAATCAAAACTTTGAAAACCGGAAAAAATATCGATTTTTCCATTTCCAAAATGACATTTAAGACGATTTCAAACTCCGACAACTCTCTTCCTGTTGGACAATTTAATTCTATCGACAACGCGAATACAACTCAAATCGATTGAGAAGTAATATTTTCAAATTCAAACACGTCGTCGTTAGAATATCTATTCCCTCCGCCGTCATTGTTTCACCTTTTCTTTATTTTGATGATTATTTACGGAGTAAGAATCCGAAGAGATCGCCTAGTTGGAACTTTTGTCATCGATTGATTAACGTGGACATAATATTATATTCGAGGTGCTCTTCGTAATCGTGATAAACGTAAGGTACCATAATATATTAGTCCCGTCGACCCCGGCAAACCGATACATCTCAATACACGTCTTTCTGTCGCGTATTTCTATCAAACTTTTAGAAATCAACAGAAACCGAAAAATATCGTTTTCTTATATTTTTTGTTTCTCCGTACACATAAGACAAAAGTCTAAACATTTCAACGACAATGTGTAATATTTTACATTAGTTTTACTTCGTTTTCCTAGGCACCTGCTGTTTACTTTTCAAACAACATTGCGTTAGTTGTTCGCAAATTTTAGGTAAACATTTCCACGCGTAATATAATACGCCATCCGTATGTAGGACAAACCGTACAAACAGTATAATAATATATCGTTATCTGGCACTTATTTATTTTCATTTTATTACACGAGAACATCGACGGGATAAATATAATATGTCAGGGACGGTTTGTTAGCCGATTTGTTGTAGGAAAAAAACCCCGACAGGTACATTGTTTTGTCAATATTTAAGACTATAGTTCGTTTAATATATACTCGAATGAAATAAAATAATTGGTTTAGGCGATGTAGTAATATATTACATTTTTCGAATACAATATAAACTCGTGTGGTAATATTATTAACGAAATATAACATAATATTAAGTGTGTCAAAAATACTTATACAATAATTTATCTTGAATATAATCTCTAGGCAATAACGTTTTAAAACATTTTTTCATAAACAAAATATGATCAAAACGTTTTATAGAAATGTTTTAGTAATTGGTTTTTTTAAATTTAACAGATATTTCGAACCTATAAAAAAAAAATAAAAAAAATTTATAAGATAAACATAATTAAATTCTATAAATACCGTACGAGCGTTTTTATCCCAAAACAAATGTCAATGATGTATTTAATCACTACAAAGTGACCAGCCGTACATAATTAGTGAATATTGTTGCAAGCGTTTAAATTCTCCATCGTATACGATATTTTTTTTACAAAACTCAAATCGACATTGTTATTTAATTAATAACAATATGACGGGGGCATTTTTTCACTTTTGAAACGAAACGTTCTTCTATTTCTCAGCCGCTTAAAATAAACGAACGATATTTTAGAGTATACATTGTTATTATTGTCAGAGGCGTATTTAACACTTTGCAGGCGCCCCAAGTACGCAAATCAATTGGTCTCCTCGTTTTCATCGAAAATCCCTATTACTCGTGAGCAATCAACAAATTGATTATTAAACATTGTTGAGCTAAATAGACTGTATTTATTATTCTTATTTCGTTTTGAATTTATTCCTTATTTATGTCGCTGTACATTTTATGTATATATCGTTTTAATACGGCGACATATTTACCGTACAATTATTATAATTCTGTTTCACTATTTACTTAAGTTCAAGCATACACACGTGCACACATCACACCTCTTTCGATTCTAGGAATATTTAACGCAATATATTTTACAACCAATACGATTGCGAATAAAATATTATAATATATCGAAATATTAAAATTTTCGAACGAAGCGCGATGTGTAAATCTATACCAACATACTAACACTTACCAAATATGATTTATCCGTTAATTCTGTAAGCCGGTAGTAACAGTTGATTGTTCAATATAGCTTTAACAAAAAAATATAAAGAAATCGTTCATTTTTTTTTTTAAATTCATTTTCATCAGAAGTAATAGACATCGACAAATATTATAAAATCCATACGAATTCGTAAATTAACATTATTACCCCGGATTCGGTAAAACGTGATGAAAACAGTACCATTATATTTTAATATGATATAAAGGAGCCTTTGTTGTTCTAATAGTCAGACCCGTTCCAAATTACAAGAGACCGTCGCGCCGCGCGCCGCGCCGTTATGATTTCAAACCGAAAGTTCCTGACCCGAGTTTTTCTTTTTATCTTACCTTTACAAAACTTAGATACACCAAGTGTTCCATCTGTAATCAAACGTGATAAATGAGACCCGTGGCGGTACATTGGTTTGAAATTAAAAAAGACCGATTAACCAATGTGTCATACACCCCTTCCCCCCCCCCCCCCGTCACTTGTATTTCATATCTTTTGCAAACATAAGTTTAATGTAAAGATGTCAAACGATATTATATTTTCGTGGGTAACATTTTTCTTACATTCAAATTGAAAATTTGATTTCACATGCTGAACGTAACTTTCCAGAATACCTGAAAAATAAAATCGGTATCGTTGACGACTTTCCAGTTGTTATTGTTATGTTGTTTTGTTGTGATGAAATTTTCAACCGTCGCGGTCGTCGTGAAACTAAACTTAATTTTGAATGTTTTTAAGTTTTTACATTTTATAACACTAAAAACTGATAAAACAATAACATTCAACTGATGAATAATATATAGATAATATTATAATCAATATAATTGAAATATAAAATGAAAAACGAGACAAAAATATACTAATAAAAAACACTTATCTCACCAAAATGTTTTACATACAAAATATATTATGTACTTACGGTCACTTTGACGATCGTTTATAGCTATTACGTTTTAATAATTCGAATAAATGATTTTTTTCTTTGTTATTTTTCAAATACATTATATTTTATAGTTTACTATTGTTGAATTCAAATCTATATTATCGATTCGGATTCAATTGTTTTGACAACCTAATGAACAATTTTTTTTTTTTCGCCGAAACGAATCAACATCAAATCAAGCCGAAATGAACTATTATTTTTCATATAAAAAATCTCAAAACAGTGCCATATTTATAAACAAAAAAAAAAATTAAAACCTAAAACAGTTTGATACGGTTGTGTATTTGAATACAATAAAAATGGATTGATTTTCGTCCAAGCAATTACCATACCGGAAAGTAAATAAAATATTCAAGGTAATTTATTTCGAGCTTTATACTGGGAATTCGATTAAACTTTGGACTACTTAACAAATGTGAGTAAAAAATCGATAATTTCATCCACCAATTTGTTTTGAACCGCATAAATATTTGTATTTTATACACATTATATAAGAGTCTTTTGAAACATTGTGAAGTCAAATTTACATTTTACAATAAAATTACGTTTATTATAATACTATATTTTATTATTTTATTTAAATTACATACTATAAGAATATAATACACGTCTCAGAGCTAATAAAGCGTTATCGTTTTCTGTAAAGTAAAACTAAAATATAATATTGCACTCAAAACTCATAAATTGAACTATACAATTTTAAACTACTTACCTTTGAATCCTCTATATTTGAGTGCATCTAAAATTAAATTTCATTATAATACTTCACAGCCGAGAGAATATCAAAAACATGTCATATTTTTATAATATATTGTTATTTATTTTATACTATTATTTTATTTTTTTTTTGAGGAATTATTATAATGATTAATTTGTTTCGATTTACCGCGACCAATTAATTGATTATTTGTGCGACGAATGTCAAGCGATACATTTTTAACTGTCGACTAACTTTACCACCGCCCCAACACAAATTTTAGAGCCATTTTGATAAACATGAAAAAATAACGACATATCTGTTCGTGTTTACTTTAAACTTATTTATTTTATCTAACACGAAAATAAAAGTTTTGAAAATCATACGAATCTAACTCGTACGCCTACCCATTATTCTAATTATATGAAATAAAACTCACTTAAACAATCTGCAAAGAAGTAAACAGTTTCGTGTTTTAAAATATCTATTTATTTGAAATGTTCTATTTATTCGCCTAAATGAAACACAAGTTCGTTGTTTTCTCCGACAGATGGAGTGACAACAATGATTTGTAATTATATACATTTCATTTTAATGCTAAAATTACACTTACCTACTGGTTCTAGAATAACGTGAAAAAACATTTTGTAAAAATACAATTATGTTATGAATGAAAAACATTTTAGTGAATAATAGATATAAGAATTAATGTACACGTGTTATTTGAAAGAAGAAAAAAATTTCCATTTCAATTTGATTTCCAAATATTGTTTCGAAAATTTCAAGAACAAATATTTATTAGTTTATTTCGAAAAAGAATTGTCGAATGTTCAAAACAATCATATTATCAAAAATGTCGATACCATCATCACACTTGAAACCAAAAATGCGTTTTGTCGACACTTTTCTAAAGAGTGAGAGAACTCGACCTGATGAAATATTTGTATAAATATTTAATTTCGCAACTCGCTGTCATGATAATTGCCGTTTTTTTTTTTATTGAAATGAAAACCTTTCTAAATACTCGTATTGATTGTACTAACTTTTTTTGTACTCTTCGTTACAAAATGTTTTCGGACATTTCAAACTCTTGTCTACAAGTGTTAAGAAATGTAAATTATTTAT
Organism: Drepanosiphum platanoidis; assembly: GCA_948098885.1. Taxonomy (NCBI): domain Eukaryota; kingdom Metazoa; phylum Arthropoda; class Insecta; order Hemiptera; family Aphididae; genus Drepanosiphum; species Drepanosiphum platanoidis. Next base: position 7,290,311 of record OX402542.1, on the reverse strand, counting down.
TCGATTCTGAATTATTAGTATTTAATACCGCTGTTTCATCACAGAAAAAAGTTACACAAACATGTATCAAATCAATGTCAAATTTATGTCTATTGTAAGGTCATTTTAATACACTTCGCAGTTAATTGAATCTAAATAAAATAAAATAAGAAAAACTACGGTGACGACAAGTACACGAATAATATTGAACGGATAAGTAAAATAATAATTTATGTATTTTAAGAACTTCACAATTTTAAAAGGGCTTATTAAATCCCACATGTGACTCGACAAGGTTTAAATAGTTCGTATTGCACAGTAAAGATTACAGTTTAATTAAAATGTATCACTTACTGGGGTACGTAAATGGATAAAAGTAAAAAAAGTACATCTTTCCCATGACTAAAAAAAGAAAATTAAAAATTCTAAAACATCGTGGTAATTAGGTAAATTATCAAGAGTAAATCACAGAAATAAATCTATTCTTTATCATATTTGTTTAATAAAAACATACAAAGAATAACGATTGAAATAAAATATAAAATAGATTCATATTTCATTTTAAATTAATAATAAATCAGATGTATGGCTTGTCCTATGAGACACGGAGAACAAGGATTAACATTGGTGAATAATTAATTGTTCTCGTAGATTTAAAACCATTGTCCTGTTAGTTAATTAATTAATTTTTCATTTTGAACAATGGAAAACACTTTCTAAAAAAACTTCTGTACGTGAATTATTATAAGTTCAAAAGCGATTATACAGAGAAATACTTACTAGAAGACATTAGAATGTCTACAAATTAATAAAATGTATATTTTACTGTCAGAGGTATTAATTGCAATCCATATTTTATGATATTATGTAATAATATTATGATATGACGTATAATGCGCCTACAACCTGAATTTGACTACAACATGCCAACGATGAAGAATAGATGTATGCATTTTACCAATAATATAATAATCAAATAATTGTTTGATTACCAATTTATACACCGAGATTTATATAATATCTATTATAATGATTTATATTATTTATCATTATTATTATTTAAATTATAATTATTAATTTAATTATGAATTATCGTATTCGTTAATTCAGGATATCTAAATGCTTGACTTACAATGAGATTAAGTAGGCAATTATAAAATATCGAAATGTAAATCGGAATACTCACCGTGCTCTTTTTCTTAAAACGAAAAATGTTTATTTAGTCAGCTTTGATTGATTGATTATTTAAGTAAAGTAACAATTATTACAATAATCCCAAAAAGTACAAACAATATAGTTTTCACTAAATCTACGTAAAAGTATTATTCATTAAGCTCGTTAATAAATTTAGTCATGAAAATGTAAGTATGAAACGTGACTCGTTCCGAAAAATCAAACGATAGAATCTAATTTATTTATTCAAAAAAATGTTAAAACCAAAAGTATCCATTTAAATATCATATACTTATAACATACATTTTTAGGGTAAATGGATATTAAGTTTTATGAGTAAATTATCATTAACTTGTTCCGTTTTAAATTAAAATTTGTCAATGTTTAATAATTATTTAATTTATTAAATTACCTAGAGAAAACGTTTTCCCACCTTACAAATTGTAACTAATCAGAGAAAATTTGTTGTTCCTTGTAATTTGTTTTATTAAAGTTTCGAAAGAAAAAAAAAGTCCAGACTTAAATTGTTAGATAAGTAAGTAATTAAATTCAAAAGTTTTTGATAATGAGCTGATGAAATGCCAAAAATTTTATTTAAATACAATGAACTTACTTGATCGATTCAAAGCATATTTACAACAACTTTTCAGTCCGCTGTTATCTAATAAAATAAATATATATAAAATATTAGTAAAATTAGTTACAAAATCATAAGTAAAACCATTCGTTGATTATTGTTATTATAATAATTATGAATGAAATAAAAAAATTATACAATCTGTAACATATTTACAATGAGCAAATGTGATTTTTAAAATACATATTCATGAAAATATATTATGAGGAGTGAGCTTGTTCACTGTCCAGTGACAGAACATCACTCGATTCGTCACTAAATGAAATAACTTACTAGTATACATAAATACATAATAAGATAAAACATTTAGCAGTATTGATTTTATTCGTGAAATAAGAACTTACTTCCAAATGCCTTTTTTATTTTACCTTGAAAATGCATTTTATAAATTTAATAATATCAGCAAAACATGGTAAACATGTGCGAACTATACATTGTGAAAGGACAAGTGAGTCAGTCTCTACGTCTACTTCTATCATCTACATCTATCTTCTATCTACTTCTATCTATTTCTATCAGTGATTTGGTCTGAGTAGGTAAAAAGGCCTTATTGTGTAAAAGCTTACATAATTGCTAGATTTTAAAATTAAAATTTTATATTTTATAAAATACATAAAATATTTACGGTCTTACAACACGAATAAAATTTGATTGTTTTTGTGGAAAAGTAAAATGTACTTTTCAGCCGTTACACTTTAATTTCATAAATATTTTATAAGACTTACGTTTACAGTCAAAAACTTCATCTAAAATTAGAAAAAAATGTTAGTCAATACAGACTATACAGGAACACATATCTGGCACACAATTTTTGAACAGTTAAAAGAGATAATTAATAGTAAATACCGAATAACACGCCTGAGTAATTTGGAATTAATTTAATTTGTTTTTTCTAAGCACAAACGTAAGACTACGCATAGTTTTGTAAAAGGTATCGTAGAACATTTATTTATTTTAGTTTATTTTTACCCATTAAAATAATATTCAAAAATGTTTTTGTACTTGATTTTTTCTTGATCGCAGTGATAAAATGTTTTAAAATATTTCGTAAACATTCATTAAATAGAATCATATTACGTATTTCAGTAGGAACGCATTTAGTTTGTTTTCTTAGTTGTCGATTTCAAACGATTACTAATTTGATCAATTAAATTATTGTTTGATACGTCTTATTCATTATATTTTAATTTTTAAAATTCATATAACTTACCTTTTACATACTCTAATATAGATTAAATTGTAATGGTAAAAATGTTAGAATTAATAATATTATTATTCTATGTGGTACTAATTTAAACAAGAACCAAATTTTTAATCAAAGTCAATCTGTAGTGTATACAATAACGATGACTTACGTTTACAAAAAGTCATTTCAACTACCAAACCGCCTAAAATTAGAATATTTATTACATTTCATTGATTAATGCTTAAACAGGGGCTCTAGAAAATGAAATAATAAACAGCCAATCAAGGGGTGACAATCTCGACTCACTTTGCATTATACCTACCTTCTTTCGCAATATTATTACTGATATGTTCTAAATACTGTGCACCAATGTGGAACTCTAAAATTCACAATTTACATTAAAAACAATCAACCATCGTTTTCAAATGTGGAAAATAAATGCAACTAGTTTAAATACGAGCAGAGCTAACGATCGTAACCAGTGTGTGTTATCGATAATATGTATTATTATTTCAACTCTCAGAACTACGTATGAATTATTCTAAATTATACTCGCTTTGCAGTTTTAAAGATTTTATATCTGAAATATTGAAAATAATAAAGATAAATCTAATGAATCGAATTGCTTTTTGAATCTCATCATCAAATATTTTATAGGTAATATAATTATTAAAATAATGGATATGTATATATTATAAATTCTCTGATATTATCTTCATCGCGTTATTATTTAATGAAATTCAGCTTACCCATGTAAAAATATGCATGTTTCAGTATCATATTATTATCTGTAAGCGCTATAAATACGGTAAAAAATATGATAAACGAGAACAACTTTATAGAGTATGTAAATTACGAATATACTTCTCTATAATAACAAAATTGAATAAAGTACACTTACTAGGGAAACCTATTCTCGATAATTCATCTGTAATAGTAAAATAAATACTTATTAATTTAAAATTTTAAAATCGAGCCCCTAAAATACCAACGAGACAAGAGTCGCTACAAGTAACCCGTACTGTTGAGACGGTAGGTCTCCAAGTCTTCTGCTCCAAAACGTGACAAACGTTTTGTAATCAAAATTATTCAACGAGACTTACCATTGCACTCTGGAAAAGTAAATTGTATTTAGAAAATTCGTTTTAAATATAACAATATTGTCAAACCGTTTTGTTACAGGATGGTGAACTTGCGATTGGATTAATTTATACTTTATAGTACTTCGCAGATTCCAGAAACATGGATGCCAAAAAAATTTATTAAAATTCCCCTTGACGATTACTAGCACACTGATGTGTTATAACTGTTACGTCATATTATATACTTGTAAGATACGTGTAAGATGCCTGCAGATTTTGAAAATTTCGTTTTTACTTGATTCAAAACAAAATTTTATCGTCGGACGAATTATTGTTGTCTTACGGCACTTACGGTCAAGTTAAAAGTTTGTCCACCGACCTGCTCGATTACGTATTTAATACTTACTATTCACGTCTAAGCAAAATAAAAAAAAATCAAATTTAATGTAATAAAAAAAAGTCTCTGCGGTGTACAACGGTCATTCATTAATCTTCTCTTATACATATAAACTGTAACGTGCTTTTTCTTGAAATCCTCCCACAGCCCAAACCGTTGGACGGATCGGGTTGAAATTTGGCACGAAGATAGCTATTATGACGTAGACGCGCACTGAGAAGGGATTTTTGAAAATTCCACCCCTAAGGGGGTTTAAAACGGTAAAAGGGGTACAAATTGAAAACGTTTTTTTTTCGTTCCGATTTTTTTGAAATTAAGTAAACATACTTTTGAACACAAATAAACATCACGTCTATAAACTTTATTTTGTAAAATTCCACTACCGAGTGGGTTAAATGGGGTGGTAAAAAGGGTGAAACTAGAAAAATTCGCCTGGCCGGAACCGCTGGAGCTTTGAGTATCAAATTAGGCCAGCAGTATACCTCGGTCGGTAAAAATAAATTTGTACGTTTAAATAATTGTATTAACGGGGAAATGTCAACTATTATTATTGCACATTTTTTATTACTTAAACCCGGCCAAGACGTGTAGATTCTTCAGCTAGTACTCGTATAAAACAACCGAAACCTATTTCGAAACAGCAGCTTTGACTGATATATTATATTTCAAAAAGTTTCAATTCGCCAAAAAAATAGTTATTATTATTTTATAGACTAATTTAATCTGTTCGCTAACGTACGTCGTATTCGATTAGACATAATATGAGTACGTCGTCGGTAATACGCGTGCTGACTCTTGGATTTTATTTAATGTAAAAAATTCGCTAAAATTTGACACATTATTATTGTCTACCTATTTCATATTATTCCGCTCATTCGAACGAAAATATTGATTTAAAAACTTCAAGTTCACAGACACTTGTGTAACTCATGTGTAAGCAGTCCGGCGTGGTTTCGATTAATGCTTACCTGTTTGGAATTTTTGTTGACAAAACGTTGCCGGAGTCAGCATGGTAGGTGCTGGAAATCGTTTAGAAAAAAAATAAAATATCAGATTTGTTTTTTTTTCATCTACCGATTGTGCATTATTACCTACGCAATACGTATATGATTATTCAAAATAACCTGCAGAGGCTGCTGGTCCAACGACACACACAGAGTTTTTTTCTCATTTGCATATTACACATTGAGTGTGTTTTTTTTTTATTCGCAAATTACTAATTAATTAAAGGAGATTCGTTGAAATTCGAGAAAATGTAAGAAAGCGCCGCGCCGCCGCCGCTCAGCCTCTACTTGTTTTGCACGCGATTAGTTTTTACTTTTTATGTTTCGCCGGAAAGTTTTTAATTTTACGTCGAAAAAGACAATTTTTCACGAACCCAAGCCATTAGAAAAAAACGTTATAAAAAAAAAAAAACTGTCACAAATACGGTTTAAGAAAGAAGCTTTTTAACGTAACATATACGCGACGTACCTGGGTAAATAAATCCGCTGACGTATTGAAAGTAAAGTATCGCATAAACTAAAACGTAAACATCAATTTTTCGTTCTTATTTCCAATTTTTTTTTACACACAGTTATTCCAAATACCTTGCCGAGTGTCGCCACGTCGCCCGATTTTCAAAATTCCACCCCTAAGGGGGTTAGGAGAGGTAAAAAGGGTGAAATTTGAAGCCTTGAGTATGAAATTCGCTCAACAGTTTCGTTTCGTATAGTGGAGAAGACCCCTTACGCGAGCGTTCGAGTACGTGAGAATTGTGTTAGAGAAATCGAAGACGGACGTGTTTCATTACAATAGTTTAAAAATATTATTATTCGACTATAAATTTGCCGATCGATGAGGTTTTTGCCGTTTTCAGTTGTCTAGGACAACACCAGAAGGAGCTACTTTTATTGTTTAGTTATTACTTGGTCGTTGTTATTACGTGCGAAAAATTCCTAAACCGAAAACTAAAATATATTTCCACTACATCGGTCAGCTCGGCGGGCCGTAGGTTGGAGGCCGGCCCCTGCATTTAACTACTAAATCGCAGAGTTTAATACCGTACAAAGTACCATTTTTACGTTTCTTTTTAGATAAATACCCGAATAGTTTGTTTCGACGAAAACACAATCTTGTGTATTGTTTTCAAACGAGTTAAAAATTAATTTTTTTCACGCGATCCGTTCACGTTCGTGTTTGCCGTATTGATAACATTATGTAGATACTAACCGCGTTTTATGATACATTCCTCTGGAAATAAATAAACACATTTTATCGGCGTGGTGTTCACGATTTAGGCACAATCGCGAGGTACTCGCAAAAATCTCAATTTAGCAAACAACAATTTTATGAATGAAAATTTTAGATTAATTATAGATATATGATATTATAGATAAAACGAACGCTCTCTAATCGTACGTGATATACTTTTAATTTATTTTGATTGGAAAGATTATGAAAAATCATAATCTTTCTTAAAATCTAAACTCACAATCCTAATTGCACTTGTGCTAAATGATGATGATTAGAGTTGGGATGTTGATGCCCTAAAAATAGTGCAAAAGTGCGCTAAAAACTTCAAAAAATTACCTTGAAAATTATCTAAAAGACTAATCAAGTAAGTGGAAAAAATGTATTTATAAATAATAATTTTCATTAGAGATATGGGTGTAATATAATATTAATAAACAATAGTATACATTTACATTTTAAGCATTGTATAAAAAGTTAGATTTTAAATAGATTAAATTTGTTTCCAAACTTGGGTTTGATACTTGCTCTAATCTACAATTTGAGAAAAATGCCCCACATTGTACAAAAACTACAAAAAATGACCTTAAAGATGCCAAAATGACTTAAAAATGTTGAAAAATGACGTTATAAAGTAAAAAAAATATGCATTTATAACTAAAAATGCCTAAAAATGCAAAATAATGCAAAATAAAATTAGAATATTCATCAAGGGAGCATGAAACAAATTTTTAGCTAGGATAGCATTGTATAGAATCAAAGGGGAAATAATGCAAAAGTCATCAACATCCTAACTCTAATTTAAAATAATAAAATCACAGTAAACATTAAAATGAATTTAATTTTCCCAACTATCGACCATGATAAGTGTAATGTACTGTATTGTATATTATTTTGATGAGATAGTAGTAAACAAGGCGCTAGATGGCGACCTCGGACGATGTATGTGTGTCGAGCAATAATAATTTTATTTGAGACGTTCTTTGTTCAAATGGCAATTTCAGCAAGTGTTAATAGTGTCGATAATATTTTTTTTCCAAATTAAATCTCATTCTCCTGCGGTGTTAAACGCTACGATCAAGAACAATATACACAATATATTTTCATTTTTATTCCTCGAGTATATTAAATTCATTGCATATTATGTTGTAATTACACTTATTTATAATTTTTTCGAATAATAAATCTATATCGAGTCTCAATGTTATTGAATATCATTTCATATTTTTAAGTACTCTTCAAAAGACACGGTCGATAGGTGTGTTTTAAACGAGTCAATCGCCTCGGTTGTTTTTCAATTGGCATCGAAGAAAAAGGCCAAAATCGGTGTCCGGCAATTTTTTTTAATGTTACTTGTAAATTCGAGTTTTTAAGATTTCTGATCATCGTTGTGGTGCAGATTTATCTCTCATGTCTCGTTAACTTCTTTATTTCAAACTATTTTCCTTTAATCGTTTTACAGTTTTGTTAGAGTGTTATCACTAATAATGAATATTATTAAATGCTTACTATTAAATTTCAAAATATATCTGACACGATCCATAATATCTACGAAACCTAATAAATAATTTGCACTCGTTTATTTAACGTTCTATACATTTAAAATAATCAAACGAATTAATTAGAAAAAAACAAGTTTTCCATTTCATACAGAAATGATAAATTCAATGGTATTTACATATTTTGTAGGTTAGTGATTTTTTTTTTTTTTTTGTGACAAATTTCTCATGTTATTTGGAAAATTTTTTCTTTTTTTGTTTGTTTCTAAAAATGTTAAATCCAAGTAATACTTACCGGCTTCAACAACTTTACCACCCATTTCATTTTCTATATCGGCTGTTATGACATAAAAAACTATATCGTTGAAAACGCTCGAGTATTTTGTACATGACAAGTACCTACCTATATGATTTCTATCACATAATAGAATTTATTAAAACTTATTTCGAGCAGTAGACTTTTTTCGATCTTTCAAGTTTAATTTTTTTCATCGATTCGTCAACAAACTGCTGGTACGACGTTTGTATCGTTACTGGGAATACTGCAGCAGCAGCAGCAGCAGCAGTTGCGATCGAGACGTACACACATACGCGACAAATTATTAGCGTGTATTTTCATAGTATTGCTACATTTAAAAATCAAAATATCACTCGACCATAATATTTTGGTATTTATGTCAAGACTAGGTAAGTGTATATATTTATATTGTTTATGTGTGTGTTTTTTTTATAATTATTTATTTAATTCATATTAAATTGTCATTCAGACGGGTAGTTTAAAAAAATTATTCATACGTAACTTTAAGTATTTAGACAGTTTTAAAAATACAAAAGAATATTCAAAGAAATTTACTTACTTATACATTTATGAACTGGAAAAAAAAAATGCATTTAATGTGTATTTATACTTTATATACTTTTTGCGTAGAACTTTTTTTCCCATAAAAAAATAGTGTTGTTTTTTTGTTATTTATTCGTTGTTGATTATATACTTTTGAGTAGGTATAATAATAAAGTTTTAATTACCGAAAGCAAAAATCTGTTCACTATTAACGAATGAAGAGAAAACTATCGGAGACATCATAACGAATATAATCTTAAAATAATTCATTTTCACTCGCGAATGTGAAACGATATATATATTACGATCGGAATATATTTTTTTGATAAATCAACTAGTAGCTATCAACAAAATGATCCGATATATATTACCGAGCAATAAGCGAGCGAAGTAAACCGAGTGAAAAAAATTCTTTAGAAAATCTTTTAAAACGTTGTGTAAATATACATTTTTCCCCATCTCTCAGTTCACACTTGAACGAATACTTTGTTTCAATATTAATTGGTAACGGACAAATAATACCTTACAAACCGTACAATCCATAAATCGTGCGAACAACCCATATTCTCACGGCAAGAATTTAGTTAAAATCCATTTATTAAATATTTTATATTAACACGGCTACGTGTATGCGCACCTGTTACCTATTAATTCCATCCGTAACTTACATGTGCTTGGCACACAAGTGCTTCCTGTTTTTTCATAGTTTCAAAAATACATATTTTCCAATGTACTTGGACTTAAAGAGCAATTTTTCAGTTCATTTCATTTGAAAATGTGAAAATGTTTAACAACTATTTGTAGAATGCCTAATCATAGAACGCAACATGTTAAATATAACAACAGTGTTGTGAATAAAATAGCACAAAAAAATAAATAAATACTGTGTCATATTTTGTGTAGTTATAATACTCCGGAGCGATTCGAATATATATATTTGATAAAATAAATACTAATTAAATTAATACGTGTACAATTTTTACAATAGTTACTAACGTAACTGTGAGAGAAAGAGAACCAACTATAATCCCGGTTCGAATCAGGAAAGTAAACCTGCGGAACTCATCGGGACACAACACTATTATAGTAAAGTATATTAAAGTACTTATCAACTACGATCGACTTTTTTTCCTTTGAAGTGTTCTTTTACTAGTCCGCATATTTTAAAAGCCGATTGCCATTCTCGTTCGGTGTCTCGATTCCTTTGTCAGTGGTGTATAAAATACTGCCAGACCTAAAACAATAAATATTAGATAATAAAATTTTCTTACTTCTTACTTAAACTTAAAAAACGCAAGTGCTGTAAATAAACCAAATAATTTGTAAAAACGCTTAATTTATTTACACTTAATATTATATTTAACATTATTTGAAGTGGTTGAAATTCAGAAAAGATTGCAATTGAAAAATTAAAATGTAAATTAAAAGAAATTACATACCTCAATATTACAGTTACAATACAAAATGATGTTCTGGCTAGATATTTGATTTTACATAGCGCAATCGACGCTAGTTTTTCTGATCCACGTACGAGTACTTATAAATTCCATGAACATGCTTTTAAGTTCATTTTCTTCTACATATAACATATTTAAATAAAAACAATTCTAAATCAATTTTTAGATTTTAAACACTAAATTAATACATGTTTAAACATAGTTTGACAACATATATATGTACGGTCATTTAAAATTATTTGCAGTCGAGTGTGGAGTACCCAGTCACCACCAGTTAGTTAAATAATTCACATTAATAATTATTAATGACTACTCAATTTATTTTAACAATTTTGTACAGTACTTTTAATTCACCAGACCACTAGGTACTTTCTTTTTCCATGTATTTTACCATACAAATAATTTGAGTCCGACTTCTCAAAAGCCCAAATTAAAATAATATTACTTTCAAGCAGTTTAATTTAAAATGATAAATTCTGTTGTAACTGTAAACAAATTATAGTACCTCCTATAAAGTATTTAGCCAAGTTGTGTTGTTATCAATAGGATGAAAAATGTATATCTATTTGTTTTAAAAATTACTCATTGCAATATTATGAAAATAATCGACTTCAAAAAATTAGTCGTTATTTTAAAACAAAACTGTAATTTGTTGCGATTGAAATCCATCTTTATTAATTAATAAACTAAACGGAAACGTTAATTCAATGAAAATATAGAAAGGTTCAACATTTAATATATTTTTAATATTACAAACAATACAATCTGATTATAACCGAAATGTTATATAATTGATTTCTAAAGTCTACACTAACATACAGCACATTGTAGTAAATTACTAATGGAATTTGGAATTACAAACCATTTCTAATAATTTGAGAATTAGTTTGATACTTATTAGTTAGATAAAATATTTTGTTATAATTACTGACGATGATAAAAATGTTTTTTTTTTTTTGTAGGAAAAATGTAATGACTTCTAAACGTGTGAAATAATAAATATAATTGCAACTGTTCACAATGCTTTTTTTGGATATATTAAAACTACTTGTTATAACTCTTAATTAAACCCAAATTATGATAAATAAATTCTTGGTATTTAAAGTATTTTTAATATTAAGAAATACATATATATAATATATTTTATAAACAATTATTAATAATTATTTTAAATACTAATAAATAAACTCAAAATCTTATCAATAGCATTAATTTTTAACATTAATAAAACTAACTTAAATAATAATTGCGAACAAATTATCATCTACTTAATTACCCTTTCATTAGCCATTCTCATCTTCTTCAATATTATTGAAGTGGTCGAAAAAATTATGAAATTAAAATATGAAGACATTTCAATGAACAGTTCTTTGCTCGCCCTGTAACAAAAAAAAAATACCCTTTATTAATACAACAGGCGTAGGGGTTGAGTTTAATAGGTTAGCGCCGTTATAAAAAATAGATCCAAGGTTCGGTTTGCATTATTCTGTCGAATATAAAATCCAAGTACTCACCCGTCTCACCGATGGACTTCGGACTGTACGAGCCGCCATCTGCTGGGCGGCCAAACGATGGCCGGGACCTTGGCCACTATAAGACCCCTGGGAATCGGACCGAAATAAGTCGAGTCGTACGTGTGACCCTTGTGATCGCCTTCGATCCAATAATACCCTCTGGGCACGGTCCTGCGACGCTGCTTGCCGGCAGCGTCGGCCACTTTGCTCGGCGCCAGGACGTCGCCCTCGACGCCGATCACGCGCTTGATGATGGTCTCGTTGGGGTTCCTGGGCGATTTGGCGACGATCACGTCGCCCCGTTCGATGGAACCGTAGCGCGCCGGCAGGTAGGCCAGGAACACCAGGTCCGCCGTGGTGTTCGGGTTGAACGTCGGCTGCATGGAAATGCCGTCCACCCGGGCCACGGTGCCGACCGTGTCGAACACCGTGTGCCCGATGGCCACCCCGAACAGGACGGATTTCGCGCGGCCCCAGATGCCCATCCGGACAATACGAGGTGACGAAAAGCAGTCTGCGCGAGCAAACAGTCGGAAAATAGTCTTTTCGGTTGTTTTTTTTCGTTTTGTCCTCTCGCGGGCACTATCGGGACGAAGATTACTCGAACTCTATACTGATTACAACTAATAACGATGATAAACACCGTCGATGATAAACACCGTCGATGATAAAACGGACCGTCAGCTGCTGCTGCTGCTGCTGCTCGGTTGATAAACAATTCTCTACTATCTGTCGCTAATCCGGAATATTTTATTCGAGTCGAGAGTGTTATTTTTCGAAACGGTATTGCGCGATCGACCTCGGTTACGAATATCGAACGCGAAACCGCCGGCGCTCGAATAAACGCGCAGTTCAGTGATATATATTTTCAAACCACGAATTGAGGTTGCGATACGTACGAAACAACTTTGTTTTCGACTAATAAAACACATCCTTAGACTATTCTACGGCAGGATTTCATATTATTATCTGAATTCGCGTTACAAACATTACACGAGCGCAGGTATTTTCAAATAAAGAATTTGTCGTTAACCGTTGATCTGTCGACGTTACGCGTCTTCTACGTAACACACGATATAATAATAAAGAATTTGTCGTTAACCGTTGATCTGTCGACGTTACGCGTCTTCTACGTAACACACGATATAATAAGCTGTTGAAACTGCATTTCGCCAGTGTCACAACGACCCAATTTAATATTTACACCCTTTTCTCTTAGTCCACCGGTGCTGTGAATCATATAAATATAGGAATGGGATTTATATCTAGTCGATACAGTGATAAGTCGCTTTGTTTTACTTAATATTTCTCTGGTACAGTTTGGAACAATTTTACAATGGTTTATTATTCATTTCCAATGAAACGTTATGATAATATTATTGATTGTGACATTATTGTCATCTGTGTTTGTGTCGTTTTTGCAAGTTGAGACATGTAAACTGTACATTTCAAACCAATGAGCAGTGAGCTATCACTGCAAATCGACGAGTAATTGGTACTTACGAGTAATTCAATCTGTATTGTTGAGAACTTTTGAGCTTACACTAGTGTTTACCACTATACTTGTATTTTTTTTTGTAACTTTTTATGTTTTAACACTGTCTGTTGATCGATAAACATCACGGTGTATTAGGATAATGTCCATTCAAATTGTACTGTTTAAATTGATTTACATTTTTCTGTTTACTTCTAGCGTCGAAGAAAGATATTTACTATAATTCAGTAGCAAATTAACTATATTATTTTATTTTTTAAAATCAATAGAATAAATTGAAAACGATTTAAAAATTAAAAACAAATTTTTCCCTTTTGGCCGTCCGATAATTTAAAGTGTACTCTCTTGGTAGTAAAAAGATTACACAAATGATTTGACATTTAATTATGTTGTGTATTTTTATTTATTAAGTTGTTTTCAATAAATTGTTCCTACATTTAGATTAATTCCAATAAATAAATTCTTCAAATAGCAATCAAACTGATTTTTAAACATTTTCTGTTTTTTTTTTTTTTTTTTTATGTGTGTGTAATCAAGTACCAATTTTATATCTCTAATTACACATTATTTTTACTGATTAATGTCTTATAAATCATAAACGTGTATCTATGAAAACGATTCAAAACGAAATATAAAATTATTATTCTTTTTTTTAAGACATTTGTTTTTGTCATTCTAAGTAACAGTTTTCTAAACTTATAACGTACACTTTAAATCCAATTTACACTGTTACAACACGGATCGGACTGTTTTTTATATAAAGACATTGTTCTGATGGTCTGTGTCGGTGCAGTGTGAATGCCTGACCATTGACTCTGGTAAGTAAACAGTGGTTGCAAAAATGTAATACTCTGAATATTATAAGGCCCGTTTGTTTATCGTGTTGGAACGGTCTTGAGCTATGGCATAACAGTGTGAATCGAGCTTAACTACGACACAACTTACGAAACCAAGTAAATTGAGGAGTTAAATTAAACTTGCTGTACATAATGTATTTTGCTCGCTGTATCGAAACAATATTTCATCAAACTATAGTTATGTAATCACAATCGTTCAAACGGTATAAAAAAATCGGTTTACGGACGATAATTTTACGATGATAACTTAAGTAAGTACTATTAGGTACATAAAACTTAAATATTAAATACATTCGCTTAGTAATTTAATATTAATCGAAAATTCATGACAATGAGCTAACGATGAAAATTAACTATCAAACAAAATGTTACTTAGCAATTTGTGTCGCTCTACACAATTTTGAAAATCATTTCTAATACATTCTAAACTTAACACATCGTATACAAAAAACACGAGCCTTCGACGTCGTTCAACTCATATATTACATACAGTTATTTAAAAAAAAAAATTGTTTATTTATTATTTCCACTTATCTTAGGTAAGTGTACAAGTTATCATTTGTTTTTTTTTTTTTTATAATTTCCGACTAAACGGTGTGTTTTACGTACACAAACTTCGATGGCGATTTTTATTCGTTTGAATATCGTTCCTAAAAGGTTAACCTATTTAAATATATTTTATGTGTTTCACGTATTAACACGCGTTTATAGTGTACGCTATATTATTTCGTCTTGAACGATCGCATGCAAGTATGATTTAAAATAAAAAGAACCAGATTTATTTTCAAAGGGGACTTTTAAGTGTTGAAAAAAAAAAACAAAAAAACCTCGGAGAAAATTGTGAAAAATATTTTAAGACAAGATTGGTGTTTATACTCGAAACGGCTTTATGATTTCAAGTTCGTTTCACGAAGAATCATTTTTGTTTTCGCTGAATTTCCACTCGTACCTATTATAACGTATTCTATTAAATCGGGCCACCTCTAAAAAAAAAAAAAAGGCAAACGTTAATAATAATACGTATTACGCGGTCGTAAAAACAACACAAAACACTTACTCTGTACAGCTCGTCTTTTTTGGCGAAAAGATTCCAAAATATGTCAAAAATAATCGGCTGAAAGAGAACCGTAGTGTTTTCCATCTCTCTCACTATGTGATGCATTATGGTGAGAATGGAATCGTTAACCAAATTATCGTTTTCTTGATATTTTTGTAATATCATTCCGTATTTGAACATTATATCGTGCGTGGCAAAGCTATAAACAATTAATTGTCAATTTACACAGAGGTTTCGAATTAAATTTCAATTATTACTATCCCCCGTTGATAACGGGATGCTCGATTTTTACTTTTTTATGTGCGTGCTAATAGTGTTGTTAAATGTCAACCAGTCTTTCAGATTATCAGTGAACAACAACAAGATATGATTCGTAACGATTAGATCTTTCAAATACTCGATTGCTTGGAATTTACTATCGTAGTGGCGGATGAACCATACGAACATTGACTTGAGTTCTTCAATACAAATAATGAATTCCGACAGGCTACTGGAATCTAAATCGTAGATTTAAATCATTAATAAATTGTTTAAAATAGAAGAACAGTTTGATAAACTGACATAATAAGTTATGTAGTTAAATCAAAGAATTGTTAAGCAAATAGTTGGTATGTGTAAGTACACATACACGCCCTTGGCCCAATGGGGCCCATTATTGATCAATGTTCCACAAAAAAAAAGAAGAAATTAAATAAATACAGTTATGTACGAAAAAGTAAAAAAATTGTTTTCAATTTCAAAAGATTTTCAAAACTCGATCGAGCTCGTCAATTAAATTTAAATGAAATAATTAATAATTTTGCAGAAAAAAAAGCACGCAAACGAAATTTCCATTGAATTGTTATTATTATAGTCCTATCGTTGGAACATATTATTTTATTTGTATGTAATTTCATCTTGTTTTTTATGTCATTAAAATTGTAATAAAAATAGAAAGTACCTATTGCATAAGATTTTAGAATTTTAGAATAAAAACTCTTAGTTTAAATTTGAATTGATGTATCTATATATTATTTAGAATAAAAAGACGAAGGGGGCGTTTTTTTAGTTTTGCACACAGGCCCATCTTTGGGATAAACCGCCACTGCACGTTACCATATTATACCAACTATAAAGAATAAATTATTTAATGATTCACTTACTTTTGAGATTACTTGTCAGTTCTTCGTGAATGGGCGATGTAATATCTGTTATTATATAAAACTCCATATTTTTAATTACTTCTTTAATGGCCATTATCGCCTAAAAACATTAACATATTATCGAGTTATATATAATCATCATGTGGAAATGAAATAAACTTATGAAAAATGTTGACGTACCAAATGCAAATGCCTGACAATTAAATGGATATTGCGAGATTGTTGTCTCTTTGCTATCATGAGTTTTTCTGATATTTGAAGACCCTCGCGAACGATAAAAGATATCAATTTGAACGAAATAATTCGCCTACAAATACATCATAAACATTATCTGTATGTTATTTTAATTTTAATAATAATCGTGCAGATGTAATGATTTAAAGTCGATTCGGTACTGTACTTGAACGATTTCAATTCGATTCCTTTTAACTTGCAGAATCTACTGAAGTATATTAAAATCCAAAAAATCAGCGAGGCGTCTACGTTCTTTTGCGTAGCCGTTGTTAGAAAATCACAAAGCTCGTCGACTAGAGTGTTGAATGCGCTCGGTAAAAAGCGAATAATGAACCTCTGGAGAAAGCGCGATATGTACAGTTCGCTCGGCAATTGGGTTTGTAATGTCGGCAAATCTAATCTAATACGACAAACGAACGATTAATTCAAAGAGAACAACGAAAAATATCGAAATCAATATGGTCTACTTTGTTTTTAGATTTTTTTTCGTATATCTTTTGATTCGCAATTTCATTTTTCCTTTGGAAATGGGGTCGGCCCTAATCTTACTGTGGATTTTATTTTCAAACAGTTTGTCGGCGAACACGTTTTTCGACTTGTATTCTTCCTTTTTGATTTTTCTGAAACGTTTAAACGGTTTTTTGTTAACCTAATTATAATTACTCGTATATATTATAACAGTGTACAACACTTTTGTACGACCAAAGTTTTGTCGGACAATTTTTTATCCAATTATACGACACAATGTTTCTTGTAATTATTATTCGAATTTCGAGCGATGACTATGACACGAGGTTAGTGGTAAATTTTGGAAAAAAGGGTCCTTCAAAACGCAGATACTAATGAGTCGAATGATATTGTTGAATTATTTTGATAAATTTTATATCGACATTTTTGCTTTAAAATAATAATTAAAAAAAAAAACATCTATTTTCTATTAATTTTCAATATTATTAGTGATTTTACAATCGAATAGGTTGAACTCGATTTTGACACACAAAAAAATATAATAATATTAATCAAGTCGCATAATACGATAGAGAAAAATCGTTGTTTTCTCTGTTCAAATAACGTTTTATTTCGTTAAAATTTTACTCTCGAACTGATAACTCGACAATTTCAAATATCTATAAAAAAAATAAAAATAGCACAAACGGTATTACGGTGAACTACAGTGTATATTATTACAGTTAGCTAATACATAATTATGTATCGTGCGAAATGAATTTATTCACCTGATTTACTTTCAATATTAATTATTTAAGGAAGTGCATAGGCACTTCTTGATCTTGTTGGCTACTCCTACTAGTTTCGTCATAAATTAGATCACAAATGATTTTCAACGATTGGTGCAAATTAATAAGCAATTACCTAAATTTTACTGTGATTAGTAAATTTATAATAATTGAATGTAATGTGATTTTCACTGTTTTATAAAATGAAATAGTAACAACTCTCGTTTGTCATAAAAATACCTAGTCTCTTTGGACACGGTTTCGTCGTCGTCGTCTTCTTTTATAGATAGCAATTTGGAACGTTGTTCCGGACCGTTTGCGGGCTGTTTTTCTTGATTATTCTTCAAATTCACAGTGCACTCTTTGTCTTTGACCAAAGTCTGGAAATAAGCTCCGTTACTCGTTAGTTAATAATTTCTTAAAATTAACATAACAATAACAAACACAATACAAGATATAAACTATATTATACTAAAATTTAAAATCTATTAACACAAAATAAATTCCCCCTTTTACTTTCGGTACATTATTAGTATTTATTAATACTAGATTTTATAAATATTTTTACTATTTGTCGCTCGTTAGTTCTTACTAGAGAGGTTTGATCGGACGAAAACAGTACCCAAACAATAATATTTAATTACTATAACTCAAATGTAAATGAAATTCGAAAAATCAGAAGTTAGGTACTTAATTACGTGACTGTGCGGCTCAGTCGAAATGATTTGAGCTCCAACTATTTAAATATGTATTGTTAAACTTAAACATTATATATCAATAAATATTTTTCGTAAATACCCCTTTCAATTGTTGATTGATATCATTGTCCTCTGAATTTGACGATACGGATGAACTCTCTTGAAATAAAGTTGTTTTATTTCTCTAAAAATGTAATTAATGTTGTATAATATTTTGACTCAAATAGGTGTTTAATTTAATAAAATATATAAAAACAATTGTTATTATTACTGGATATAGTGATGTATTGCTTTCATTGTCCTCGGAACTTTCGTTAATGCTTTTATTCAATAGCTTCGACATGTGTTCGATGTGTTGATTTTTAAAGATCAAAGCGATCAATTCGATTATCAGTACTGACCATTGCCTTCGGTTTGAATGTTCGATCAAATCGATTAGAACCTATATAGATTTAACAATGAAATGATTAACACATTTCAAATATTTTGTACGAGTATAAAAAAAAAACATATAACTCCAACAACTATTAAACGAAGACCATTTTTCGTTTGATATGATATAAAATTGTTTATGAAATTCCGTTTTATTAAACAGCTAATAGAGGAACAATATTACTGGGCCCCAAACCGAATTTTCGCAACGGCAATCTACCAACACGAGGACATTCTATCGATATAATATACACCATGATGTAGTTTATGTATTGTAAAAAAATAGAAAGAATACTAAATTTCCTCCGCTTCAAAAAAAAAGAACCCATGTAAACTAATATTTTATCATGCAATAACTAAAAACAATAAATTCTGTGACCATAAAATAGATTGCCTTTTGAATATTTCAAATAAACGATTCTTATGTGTGCACCTAACATTTTATTAGTCTAGTCATATTAGACGAAAAAAGGGGTTCGGCTCGGAAAAATTCCCACCTAGCTGAATTTTGGTACACATCTTCATTACATCATTGTTAACATTGTGTGAAAAATCAGCCGCGATCCTATGTGTGCGTTAAAGGTTATTCGAGTTCAAAGGTCACAAAATTTGCCTTTTTTTTAATATCTCGCTTTTTATTAGTCGTACGATAAAAAGTTTAAAGTAAAAAATTGTAGAGAAAGTAATTATCTACAAAAAAGGTCTTATGACATTTTTACGTAAAAGTTAAAGTTTTTGTTTTATAAAGCCGACAAAGTGTACACATTTAATGAAATATCATTTTTTTCTCTAATATCTCGCTTTATACTGGTTGTACAAAAAAAAGTTTAAAACAAAAATTGTAGTGGGCAAAATTATCTACAAGATGGTTATCCAGTACTCAAAGATGACCCAGTACTTTTGAAAACATTATTGTTTTAAAAATATTTCATGTTTTTTTACGTTACCTCACCAAATTGTTCAGAAAATAACATCCATAGTAAATTGTTATGGCACTGTTCGTCGAGTCCTTGAAAGATAAGTTTTACGAAACGTAAAGATTCGATAATAGTCACGTTGAGATGACTGGAATCTTCTTGGGTTTTTGACAACTATAACGAAATTACATTCTAATAAATTAAAGTGTAAAACATCAAACCATGCTCAGGTCGTATAAATACAAACATCAACAGTTGTAATATAATTAATAAATAAATAATCACGATAGTAGGAGAGATATTAGATTACTACATATTTCAGTAAACGAAAAATATATTTCCAAACTACCGAATCGTCCAGATTAGGTTTTGGCGATTTCGGAAAGGATGAAAAAAAAACGTCGAGACGCATTAAAAACGGCTGAAGTTAATATTCGAACAGTTGAACATACTCGAGATAATATAATCTCATTATTAACACGACATTTATATTATTATTATTGTAATTATTTCTACGAAAACGGTATGGTTTTCAAAAGATTTTCGAATTTTTAGAGTGCAATAAAATGTTCTTAGTTTTCAATTATTGTCACCAAACGAGTTCAGTTATTTATCATTTATACGGTACGAGTTGTTAAAAAAAAAAAAAATGAAAAAACAACAGTTATACGATACACGACTTACTTTTTTACTACTATCTCTTATAATCTGTATGACACGCTTGATGATTTTATGATCAGTACACGCGGTTTTATTTGTTGCCAGCGCCCATTTTAGGGAAAATATTATTGAACATGTGATCTCGTCATCGACCATTTGTCTGATCGGCACCAAACATTCGACCGACAACAATAAATTAGCAAGGATTCTGTGAAAACACGATTCAAAGTTGTAATAAAATAAAAACGGTGTCGACGACTCGAACAGAAAATTACTACACACTTCATCAATATTTCCAATATTTGTTCATTATTCGCTGCCATCAACAAAGGTAAGAGATCCTAAATAGAAAAAAAATCAACGTCGAGTTAAAAAAAATCAGTATTAATATTGTATCGATTAGGATTGCCTCACAACATAATGTTAACAATGTATATACACATTATTATACTCAGTTTCTCATTGTGAATATATTGTAATCCTTATAGCCTACTTATGTTTAACAAACTAGTTTTTCTTAATTATTAAAACGAGGATAAAAAACCAAAATATACCTACTTTTTTCACTAATTGTGATAGTCCAATAATCTGCCTAAAGTTTCTAGAATTTTGATTTTCTGTAATTAATTTTTCGTGTATATACATCAACAAAACTGTAAAACAACATAAAAACAAACCAATATAAACAACGCTATCGACGTGGACAAAAATTAACTTTTTATATTACAAATTTAATTATATTATATTACTAAATTACATACAGGTGCAAATATTTAACGTCGTGTTAGAATTTAGAAGCCTTAAAACTCAAAAATCGAAGAAGAAAACAATATACCGTCACGAGCCACGATTAACACAATAATTTGTCGTTAAAAGCTTGTTAAAAAAATTGTTTCAAAATATAAATAATTTAAAGTCTAGTCGTGGCTGTGCTTCTCCTACTCACAGTCTCCGAGTCTTATTTCATTGCTTTGTTAAACCATTTGCTTATTGCATAATAAATAAATCTGGTTAAAACATTAAACGAATAATAATTATTGTAGTTTGAATACGATTTTTAGATTTAAAAAAATACAAAAATGGACAGTTTAATAAATTTCAGATTTCGATTTAGAAACACGGTTATTCGCGAACACACTAGATTTTGTCATGCTTTGAAAATTCCAAATATTCAACGGCAAAAAAATCGATCCGACGAAAACAAAAACAAGTACTGATTCAATATTTACCAATACAATGATCGGATGGAACATATGTATCGCCAACAGTAGTTCCTAATTGGGCGAATATGTTTTGTATACAACTGTTTTGAAGTAAATCCACACATTCCATCTTTGTTGCTTTAAATACGAGACGGT
Organism: Drepanosiphum platanoidis; assembly: GCA_948098885.1. NCBI lineage: Eukaryota > Metazoa > Arthropoda > Insecta > Hemiptera > Aphididae > Drepanosiphum > Drepanosiphum platanoidis. The sequence continues at coordinate 7,268,229 of OX402542.1, read as the reverse complement.
TTACTTATCTGAAAAAAATACACTACGTTTGAAAAAATTCCATTAAAAACTTTAAATGGTTTTTATTTCACAAATGTCTACCCGAATGAGATTGCATACAATTCTTATAATAATAATATTATTTAAAAAATATTTAAAAACAATAGGTCATATGAAAACCGATGACATTAAAAACTGTATAAACACTATGGATTTCATGTTTTTTGTATCGGGTAAAAAAAATACGATATTAAAGATATTATTGTGACGCTCCAGACGTAAAACGTTAGAAATATTATGATAGATTAATTTCCCGGCTCGTGAATTGGGCAATTTCGTTAAATAGTGACTTACGATTACTTAATCGTTTATCAATTGGAAATTTTTCAAACATAAATTCAAACGATAATATCGCTCGAGTAAGAGTAAGTAACCTAATTGTATTTTCAAGTTGTAAAAACAAAAGATGAAATTATTTAAAAAATGGCTAAAAAACAGTACAGCATTATAAAAACTATTTTTATTTGAAAAGAACATAATTGCTATAAGAAAAATGTATTAAATTTCTAAATTAATTTACTACGGTAAAAATGTTAATTTAAACTATATTTTCAAATGATTAATAAAAACATGTCGTGTTTTAAATTAAACTTTTACCCATATTTTTAATATTTTTATCTATCATAAAATGATGTTCTTAAATTTACCGAATTCATAAAATAGCCGAAAAATTGTACTTGAAATGGACACTTAAACGTTTGGAGCGTGACAAAAGCACGTAAAAATGGATACGCTATAACAACTTAAACTACAAAGTTATTATTATTTTGAAAAACGATCTTATTGTTTCAATTTACTTACTGAGTTTAAATATTAAAATAACTCACTCGTAAATCGAAATATTATCAAAATAAAAACTGAATTATAATACTTACTTTCTTTTTCTATTGTAGTGTTGTCGAGTTATCTAGGTTTGTTTTGCAGGCAATCCCTTAAAATCGATTTAATAATATATTTTCAGACGATCGCAACAACACACGTGACTGCAATGGTAAAATATAAAAAATATTCAAGTTCCGATTTGCCAGGTTTATTTTATTTTTTTTTTTTTCGATAAAGTTCATTACTTTTTCGCAATCGTTAAGAATTCCCCTGTTGGGGAATTTAAAATAAAAAAACGATATCCCAATGCAGCACCGTCTAGACACAAGATTTTCTACCAGTAACCGTTTATGAAGTCGAACGAGCCAAGTCTTCTCGTCAAATCAATTGTGACCAAACAGAAAAACAAACGAAATAATCGAATAGCATCGAATAGAATAAAATTAAAAATTTTGGAATTGTAATTTTAAGACACGAAAATAATTGAAAAAACAACAAGGGTTTCGCGTTAAAACCAACATTTGCATTTTCTCGTGCAAAATAGGCCAACTGTACACGAAAATATTCTTTAAAAATATAATATAATATTATAATTGACATAATATTGCGGTCGACTCGTTGAATTAATTTCAAATGTTTCCAGTTAATATATTAACGACTCGAAATTAAAGTAGACGAGAGCTAGATTGTTGTTACGATTTAAAAAAAAAAAAAACGGATTACCTAAGGAGACGCTCGGAACCTTGAAAACGTACGATAAAAGTGTATTTTCGCCTAAAAAAATAATTACCGACTGACAAACGTCCAGACGAAACGGGTGTTAGTTATTGTTGTGTTCGATGTCTCTTGTGCGCGACGATTATAATAAAATAATGACGGACAGATACGTACTCGCTCGCAGCTGTACCGCGACACACTGACTGACAGGGCCGTAAGGACGTTCGGGGCGACGCGTCCAGAGCGCGATCACGTTTACGTGCAATGTGACCGGGGGGGTCACGTGTTGTTTGTGTCGACGCAATACGACTTTATACGAGTTGACATCGATATATACGTAGTGGACTTAAAAGACTTTGAATTTACATAACCGAGTTTACATAATAACGAGGTTTCATAACCCAAACAGTAAGTTAATTACAGTTTATATTGTTTTGATAAAATAATAAATGGCGCCCACGTTAATTATTTTGTTTCGCCGACTTATTATACTTATAATAATACGCTGTAGACGTCGAACTTCGAGAAGGAAAAAACAAAACAAATAAATTCGACGCACAAAGTCCTTGAAAAAAAAAATCCTTTTTATAATTTGAATAATTGAGTTTTTTGAAAAATCAGTGAAATTTAAGAAGAACACTAATAAACGAACTACCGATTTAAAAATTTCATCTGCTTGTAATGTATATGACTAGCGACATATATAACAAACGAGTTTGTCTTTTAAATTTGATCTATTGCTTTGGAAAAACGATTCTCGATGAAAATAGACGTCGTCACTGCCATTTCTATTGTCTATGGGTAGTCAACAAAATAACAAGTGGTTATCGAGTTTTCGAACGCTTTTAAAAATCGATGAGATTATTTTTAAAATAGTGGAGTAACATCAACCGACGATGATAACTCTTGTAACTAATTTTCAAGTTTTAACATGAAAACGTAAAAAAGTTATTTACCTATAATCGATTAAAAACCAAGAAAACTCAAACATTTCAAATGACTTTAAATAACACATATTTCATTAAAATATTTCAACAATTTAGGTAAAAATTACTAGATTAGTTTATTTTATATTTATTTTTTGATCGGAACACGATTTTCAACCTTTTGTAATAACTTACGCGTGGACACCGTTGATTTTTTTTTTAAACAAACTGAAATGAGCATATTTTTGACCTTCTCCAAAATGTTAAAGTTGACAATATTCTGTAGAAATAGAAATACACGACCCTGTTCTATTATAAAAATACAAATTTATACGAATCGAACAATATTTTAAGTTTAAATTAACAACAATTAATACAATTCAAAATTAATAGAATGTAATTTTATTCCAATATAAATATTTAATTTTTATTTATAAATCAACTTAATATAATATTATTAATTTACTAAATTACGATTTTTTCTACGTTTTTACATTTCTATTTTAGTTTAATAAAGTATATATTCAAAACGGCATAAAACATTCTAAAATACAATCAAGTTCGTTTAAATACGATTTTTTTTTTTCTTTTCGATTTCTTATTTTTAGTGTTTGAACCTTACAATTGTCACTATATATTATAATGTAACAAACATATTTCGTCTAACATTATACAGAAGGGGAAAAAAACTGTAAATAATGAAATAAAACAAAATTAGTTTTTGATAATTATTACGAAAATACTCGCGTATTTTTTTCCCACATAAATAAATAAATATAAATATAATTTTACAGTTTAACATTGCGCAGAAGTTATGCACGTTTCTAAAACGAATAGGTAATAAATAGTGTGGCATACAATTAATTAAATCGTAGTTTTAATGAGATAAAAAAAGCATATGAAAATATACCTTAAAATGCTACGAAACTATCGACTGATTCTTATGTTGCACCAAGATTTCTAATGTTAATGATTATTATTTACACTAATAAATATCGTGAAAATGTAATTCGTTAAATGTCGCAAAAATGTACACACTGTGCAGACGTGTCTTTTGTTCCTTCTCCGCGATTCTCCGCGTGGTAACTTATAGATCCGCTACTTTCATCGAATGAATTATTACTCTCATCGAACAATTTTTTTAAAATATCTTCAACCTCTCGACAACCACCGAAATCGTCTTATCGTATAAAAATAATAATATTTAATTCATAATATGTTTACTGTTTCGTAAAAAGAAATAAATATATACCACCTACCAGTATCCGTGAAATCGTCCGATTTTGAAGATTGCCGATCAATACTATCATATTCGACGTAGTAATTTTGATCGAAACCCGTTTCACGATTCCTGCAAATATAAATAAATTTACAATTATTCGAAATTATATTTTATAAAACTCTCTGAAACCAAAACTTTTTATACATATAAAATGTGTCGTGGTATTTATTTATTTTTTCGTTTTTTACTGTTGTCGACTGCGCATTAAATTAGTTTAAATAATACATGCAATTCAATCACATAATTCCCAGTAACAGAAATGCCCTATGAGAGATTCAAAGGATTCCCCGTCCACCTTCGGTAGGTACCTAATACACATTCAAAGATATAAACTTTCATCCGAGTGACAAAAAAATCAACTTGATCTGATCACAAGTTAATTTAGTATGATTATAGAAGGTAATTAAATATTTCTACTTTTTATGGTTTTAAATTATATGCATAAACAATGTTTATCATATAATACCTGTATATATAGTAAACATCATGTATAGTATTAATTTATAATTTAAAAATTTGATGGTATAATTATTAATTAATCTACGTATATTAATTCGGAATCATTATAATAATTTATAACTATTTCTGTTCTCACTTAATACAATCCTTTTCGAAATGTAACCATTTCTCATCGATGTCTGTGGATGAACATTTCTTATTATTTTGAGGCATTTCTTTTAAGACATTGCGATCCAACTGGAAGATAGGTTTTTTTAGGTGTTTAGTTTTAAATATTTCTCTATTTGCAAGCCTTTTTTTCAATTGACTCATGTGAAACCTTGAATTAAAATAACGTTTAACCTACAAAAAAGAAAATCGTTTATGAAATATATTTCCATCCAAGTTAAAATAATATTTAACATTTATAAGTATTAGACATTCGAATCGAAATATTTTACAACAAACAAAACAGAATCGATCAAAACAAAAATATCTGTACGATTATAATAATATATACGATTTATTTCATAATGGAAATATTTAGGTTTTTATTGTTTTTAATTTTATAGTCGATGTTATTATTTAATATATTAATAATTAATTGATATTTTTTTTCCGATTGATACAATTTAATACACCGTTCGAGTCACAGGTAAGTAATCAATAGTTGCAACTATCTAATCGACTAAATAAACAAATTACATGGCTCGTAAGATCATCTCTAATACAATATTATATAATAACAATATTTGACAAAGGAACGCCATACTTGTTAGAAAAGTGATTGTTTTAACATTTTAAAAAGCAATTGTTTTGGTTTACGATTATTACCTGTTTTCCATAAAAATATTTCGGACTCAATGTCGCAATCGGTTTCCCGTGAGTTTCGTCGTAAGGCTTATTTTTTGAGATTTGATTTTTCGTAACCGTATCACACGCGGACGTCGTACCTATTTTACTTGAATCATTCGCATCGAGCGGTATTTTATTAACATTGCTTGTGAAATTTAAATTTTTAGTTTTAATGTTTAATCTCGAGCATAAAGAATTTAGTGATCCTAGACTGCAGTCCGAATCGTAACCACATTCGTCCGATTCCAGACAAACATCGTCAACCGGTGAAAATTGTTCGTTCGAATCGGAATAGTTGACTTTTTCGTCGCCACGCGATTTTGGCGAAGGAATCATTTTAGTTAGATTGTCTTGGTCGGAGTCGCGCCACTTTATATCAAACACGGTCGGCGCTCAGTATTACCGAAATGTTTTTCTTCTGTATCACAGTCAATTTCAAAATGTTTTTTTCATCCCTAAAATTTTTTAATTACAAAATATTGTATACAGTTTATTTTTAATGGTTTGAATTTACAAGAAATACATGATAATCATAGAAGGTGATCATTGACCAAGTATTATTAAATTTTTTTAAAATAAATTGAATCCGATTATTAATTACTAGCTGAATCTACCAGTCTTTGCCGGGTTTAAGTATGAAAAATGTGTACGGCCCGAATAATAATAATAATTGACATTTTCCCGTTATCAGCTGACTGCTATTATTATTTAATAGTTTATTATACAAAACACGTAAAAACGAGAACTTAAAAACGGTCAAAGAAACGTAATACTTTTACCTACAATATGAAAAAAAAAATTCAATATAAACTTTTTCATCCCATAAAATTGTAATAAACAATGAAATTATTATCTATTATTGAAAACAAATATAGTCGGTAAGTTAGTTAGACCAAGAACACGTGACAAAAACGTGACGGTTCTGTATAGAGAAGTTTAAAGGGGTTTCGACGTATTATTACTATTACTCTAATATTGTAAACAATTGAATCATATATCTTTTGTTCAACAGATAAGTACAATGAACAGTTGTTCTGTATCAACTTACAATAAATAGAATAGGTACCTACCTATCATTCGTAATTTTAATTAGTTTTAGGTACTTAAATATAATACTTATGCCATTTCGACGAATAAATAATACAAAGTTAAATCGAAACAATAAAGTTTTAAAACATATTTACATGTATATTTGATATTACTGACAAAAAGAAACGGCCGAATTCACAAATAGCCGAATAATTGATAATTTGCCACGATTTCAACGATATTACCAAATTAGAAATAGTTAATTGACAGGCAATACACGAAGAAAAATATTAATTTACTCTCTAAAATCTCGATTACGAAATAATAAACAAATAATATGCTCCGATATGTGTAAATAAAAAAAATAAATATTGAAATTTCCAATGTGATTTAATATTACTTACTTGTATAAATAATTCGTGTAAAATTTCAAAACCTCAAACAATCAAAACGATTATCAGTTATATTTTTTGAAAATGAGAGTAAATTTTTTCAGATACAATATCACATCGAATAATCGATATCGTTATGGAACACTGAAATGCAGATTACCTAGTAATAATTACACTACAGTTTTAAATGAAATTGTTTAAACTAAAAAAACTGTTTCGACTATACAAATGTGATTATTTCAACTTTAGTGTTAATATTTTTTAAATAAATATAAAATCTGAACAGCATGTAATGAGTTTAATATTATTTATTACGGGGTGAGGGGGGGGGGAGGGAGTTAATAAATTTAATCGTAAGGAATTCTAGGGAATCTACCTAAAGAAAAACGTATTTTTATAATGACTTTTACAAAATGTTCGTTACTAATAATATTATTTCTTACTATACATACAATTTTACTAATACGATGATAACAAAATTTACTATCGCTTTTAATACGTAAACAAAACTGCCCCCGCCCGTCGTCGGTTCATAATTACATCACGACGCGAAGTGATTTTCAAGTATATGAAATAAAAACGTATTCTTTATATTATTATGTTCTATCGAACGCGAAATATTTTAAAATATTATAGAACGCGAAGACGGGGTGAATCAGAGGCAGTCGCGGCGGTTTTGTCGACGGGCAAAACGTACCGTTTCGTTACGGAGCGTAACGTATTACACGGAGAGCAGGTTAAACGAAATAGGAGAGGCGGATTTACGCGCACGAAGAAACCCACCGCCGCTCGTACTACTGACGTAAGTCTCGCGGAAAACCCGAAATTTCAATAGGTACTCACGCGCCACTGCTCTTCTACCGCCGAGACGTCTCGCCACTGCGGTTCTCGAAAATGGCCGCCTCGCGAATTATAGTTTACGTAATATACGAACCTGCTCGCGGGTCAGGTTGTCGTTTGGATATCGCGTCAGCGGAAACGACGAATATATGAAAATAAATAAATCCGATCGCACTGTTACGCAACGTCGGGGGAAAAAAAAAACAAACAAAAGACAATATTATGTACACACGACGACGCGACGGAAACTTTTGCGCGGCGGCGGCGGTCGAGAACGGTTCACGGCCCGGTGAGTCGCGGGTAGAAACTGATGCCCGACGATGCGGGTGACTTGCAAGACCGAAACACGACAGTGTGACACGCGTGAGAAATGTTACATAAATTTAATAATATTATCGAACGCAACATAATAATGACTTCCCGGAGTTTGAGATAAAAGAAAACGACGACGACGACGGAGCGAAAAATATAACATTATTGATAAGTTCGCCGTGACGCTCTAGTAGCTATAGTAGGGGAGGACCGTTGATTGTTTTTTTTTTTTTTCTTTTTCCGATTTTTACCTCTAGTTTCTCGTTTGTCGCGGGACCAGTCTGTAACCGAGCGTGTAGCTGCCGAAAGTGTGACCGAGTTGTCGTGAGCCGATGCTTGCTGGTGCTACTGACGCGGTTTTAAATAAAAATATCGTGCGATAATCGTTTGTTTAATAAAAACACGGGTCAATATTATATCGGAGACCTCCCACCAGAGCGATGCGACGCGACACGAAAGCAACTAATCGCGCGCGACTATAGTGCCGTCAGTCGCTCGATAAAAGTTGCCTGGTCAACCCACATGACTTTTTGTAATATCATAATTAATTATATTATTATTTGGCAAAAACAAAAGAAGAAAACAACTAGTTGAAGCTGTAGAGCAATATCCATGCTTATATAACTTCAAAATACCTGACAATTAATATTATTTTGTATGTATGGATGTATCCGATATTTCCTTTTCTTTTTAATTTTACTGTGTCGATACCACAATATGACACAATACAAAACTCGTCGTCTTCAGAAAACGACATGATTGCTATTTGCTACTGACTACTGAGCAACTGCCGAAACATCGGTAAGATATATATTTTTACTTGGCAACTATTTTTTTTAAATCGCGTCGCCCTAGTGGGACAGCAGCCTTTGGGCTGAGCAGCTGGTGTAACCCATCGTCGGATTTCAGAAGTATACTTCCCCATCGAAGTCGGATTCGATTAAATTCAAAGTCCAAAATCATATACACATATACTTATATATAATATTATATTATAGTCTGTTCAAATGATATATATTCCACACTTGAAAATTGAATTAATATTCAACGACCATCAGAAGTCAAACAACAGTCAGAATTTCAACGAAATAAATAAATATATAGAGTAAACGTGCACGTGTAAAGTTTAAAAATATATTTTTGATCAAAATACTATACAACTTTTTTTAACATTTAAATTAAATTGCACATGTTGCTAAATTGATTATTCTATAACTATTACATAAAATTTCAACTTATTTGCAATACTGGGCGACAGATCCTTCGGCCGGACCGTCCGTCTATACACCGTACAATGAGAGAACGAGACCCAGACACGAAAGAAGAAGAAAACCGGTCGGCGTCGCACACAATACCTCGTACCTCCCTCGCCTTGTTAGTACTTTCTCTGCGACATAATAATTATAAACGTCTTGAACCGCAATGTATGTACGTTATCGATTTGCTCGGCATTTAAAAAAAAAAAAACAACGATAGCAAATTGTATATTTATGCGAAACGAACCCCGTTTCTCTCATCGTACCGAATATGACATAATAATATTATGATAATAGAGTTGAAATATTTAATGCTAATGAAATGAGTCGTTTGTGTATATTAACACGATTCGATAAAAACGAATTATTCTTACATATTAATAATACAATTTAAATAAATTATTATTTATTTATTTATTTATTTTTTTTTTTAATAGTAATATATGTATACGATTAAGGTTAACAATGGTTTATTCGTGAATAAAAATAGAGCTTTGAAAGTTTCTAAACATAATAATGATTAAAACATATTACATTTTATGGTATAATTAAATAATAATAATGATTGTTATATAATATTATGATACATAACAAACATGATTTTATACATGGTATCAAAATTAATTATCATAACTTGTACTTCATCACATTCAATTTTCAACTATAATACTGTGCACAAAAATATAATATTTATGAGTATTTGATAATTTACTAATTAATAATTATAAACTATTTGTTAATACACATAATGTTAAAGACGAGTCAAATTAAAGTGTAACGTATTTACGGAGGACAAATATCTCCTCGTCTCGGACGTACGCGCGTTTGAAAATATTATAATATTCATTTGTCCATGGTAATTAACTATAATAATTAAAATAAATATATATGTTTTTTTTTATAAATAATAGTGGTAACAAAATATTATTAAATATATGTAAACGATAAGAAAATAAAATAAAATAAAGGCCTCGCGCCTCTTGTTAAGGTGCGCTCTTTACAACCGATGATGATTTTTAATCGAAACCGTTCGTGACTTTTTTGCACTCTTAATTATAATACTCGAGGCAAGACCTTTATTTTGTTTTATTTTATTACTGTTTCAATTTACATTTAATAGTTTCTATTGAAATAATTTTATATATTTAATAATATTTTGTTATTATTTATGAGTATTAACCATTAAATATTAATATAATTACTTTGTTTATTTATTTTCTATTTTTTAAATTATAGTAATTTGACTCGGAGAAAAAACAATTTTTTTATAACTCAAATAAAAATAACTTGTTCACCAATAATTTATGATATAGAATATTTGTAAAAATAATTTTCTAAACAAGACAATAATATTTTAATAATTAGATAATACAAGGTAGATATTAAAAAATATAATTCGATAGATTTAAAACTATATAACATTATTTTCTTTTCCTCTATGAGAACAATAATTGAAATAAACAATTGGTAGTGGAATGTTCTATATATTTTGCTTAATAATTGAAATATAAGAAAAATAAAATTGCCAATCTCATTCGCATTTGCTTTTTACGGTTATCATTATTTGGTTTGTTTGATGAATTAAATATAAGGCACTAATGAAGACTGCATTGGCACTGAAACAAAATAAAAAATTCATGTTATCAAAGCACACCAAATATAAATCTAATATTCTGCTCGTACGAGTATTTAGTAACTGATTTAGAATAAAATGTAACAAATCGTATAGCGATTAATCGAGTTAACTTACAGACCCTCTTTGAAGTAATCTTTAAGTGTATTACTGAACCGTTTGGAATACTTCACAAATTCACGTTTTCTCTGTTCAAGTGCCTGTTTATTACTTGGTCCAGGAATATATGCAGATACTTCATTTACTGCATCAAGTAATTTTTTTATTGCACTGGCTATCTCTCTGGAATTATAAAATAATAGTAATTTATTAATTACCAAATAGATATACTATAATGCAACACTCATATGTGGTTTATTATTATTCGTATATTTTTTTTAAATTTATTTTAACCTACTTCATAATAAGACGATAAGAAAGTTTTGGTTTAAAAAATATCTAAATTTGCATTATAAATCATACTGCCATAAAGAAAAAATAAGAATAATTGGTAATTAAATTGATAATTAAACTGCTGTCAAATTCATATATTGGTATGAATTTATAAAAAAAAATCAAACGAGTAAAGAAAAACCGTATTTTATTCAACTTTCATTAATAAATTGTATTATGTGCATAAATAACCAGCAATAATATTTAAAAACACTTGAAAGATTAAATAGAAGATTTAATTAAATTAAAAATGTGCACACTTGCACAAATTTAGTCTATAAATATTCAGAGACCATTAGAAAGACACAATAATAATAAAGTAATCCATTAACGCATAAGATAATATTTAAAAATAGTAACCGTGTAGAACTAATAATTAATAACACTTGGATTGACAAAAATTTGATATAGCGATTAGCATTTTATAATACTGAATTAAAAATTATTTAAGTTTTTTAGGCTCACTTGATAGTTTCCAAAAATGTTTTACGATCATTGATTTCATCTGGTATACGACTTAATATTCTTTTTAAAGCCACAGACTTTCTATTCAATTCTTGAAATGCATCTTCAGATCTATTCAGCCGATATTCACCACCTAGAATATAACCAATATGCAATGCATATATACTAAAAATATATAAAGTATACGTATATTTTTTTTTTTTTTATTAATATATTTATGCGCTATTACATTCAATGTGCCAACATAGACAACAATTATTTTAAATTATATTGTATATTATTGATTAAAAATATTTGGATTTAATCTTTAATATAATTTAACATACAAAAATTGGTACTTATAATTTTTATATAGTCTATATATATTAATATCAAGACAATTCATAGTTGTTTGAAATTATTTTTGAATAGTTTAATTTAATAATTTTCCAATCCTTCAATACTATTATAAATAAAAGTAGATTAAAAACAGATATTCAAATTTTAGATGTAGGTATTTTTATATTGAATAATAAAATCTATAATCATTTCTTTTCTGGCTAGCAAAAGACATACTAGGGTGCAAGCTAAATATGTAGAAAATATTAGTTTACCTACAGTCTTAGATTAAGTCTACATAGATTTAATTAATTATTTCTGGTATTATTTTCACAGATAAAAATATATTTTTAAAATTAATGATTTTTATTTAATTTCAAGTTCTCTAAAAATTAAATACAAGCTCATTTATAAATATATGTATATATATATGCTATTCTAGCTTAAGTTTTAAAAATGCAATTAATAATCCTTAAATTAAATATTAATTTGTTAGTATTATTAGAGATGAAATAAATATCTAAATTTGTATTTTAAGCAAAATTTCTTCATTTCACATATTACTTATTAGTTATTACAATTATTTTCAAATGGAATCAAATAAAATAATCTATAGCTATTCGCAGTTTAAATTTGTTTTAATTTTTACCAGTTGAAAAGTAAAGTAACAAGAAATAAACACTTGGTATCAGCCTATTCAACTATAACTCTTAACATAACTTTTTTTTAAGAACAAATTAGAATTTTTTTTTAAAACAAAATATAAAGTAATTAGTTACTGTAATAAAAATCTTACCTTCTAGATCAGATACCGTGCCTTGAAGTCTCAATACACTCTCATTCATATTTATACTAATATCACCTTGTTTCATTATACCAGCAACCAAATTGTAAGCAAACCCTGGATGAGTATTTTCAGTTTTAAATAATGCTGACCGTAAAGTTTGAGATGCAGAAACATTTCGTTTCTCTAACTGAAAATGATAAAACATTAAAGATTAAATTTTAACTATTTATAATTAACATATAACCTAAACAAATTTAAATAAATACTAATGTAGGTACCTATATATTACCATTGATTAAATATAGTATATTTAATCAATGATATTACTAATATCGAAATATTCTTTAGTAGTTTAGTATCTGTGCATTTTGTTTGTATAACTTAATTTAATGGCCTTCAAAGAGTTCTATTAACACAAATAATATTTGTAATTTACATTATTGCAATTGATTAAATAATTACTACCAAAAAATATTAACCATGTTAAGCATTATTAATTTTGTAGGTATATCCTAATGAAACAAAAAAATTAACTATAAGGTTTATGGAGTAAATAAATGAATTATAAGACTAAATAAAGTATAAGTACATGAAAGTAATTAATTCAATTAATAGAAGTGAATGTGGTAAGTTATTCATCGTAATGAATTGGATACCAACATACCGACATTTATTTCATGTTGGATACTCTCACAAAGTTTAAAACCAAAGCCAACATTTTGTCCTGACCTAGAGAATTAAATTTATTACCTAATAGTTTGATTTACAAATTAATATAACGATCCATACTACCTAACTATGGCCTTTTAGAATCAAGTGATATATTAAAAATAAATTGTTGTTGAAATTATTTACCTATTAGAGCACAATTTATAGACAAGTTGTGATTTTTACTATACAACCAAATACTAAAACATGAGTTTTCAAACCATTGTGTGAGTTTTAAAAACTCAAACCAGCAGGTGAAGTATTTAGAAACACGATAAACGGGATTTGAACTGTCACGGCAAGTACAATACAGTACAAGCCAATTGGATATTATGAAAATGTCGAAACTACACATTTCGAACTGGACCGCAGTACACGGACGGTAGATGCCCGACGTGAACGTAGATCGCAACGACGGAAATAGTAAGTATTTGACTTACCTGAGATAAGATTGGTCTGATCAATACTGGAAGGACCAAAGAACTGACGGGCGTTTCGTCGCTCATTTTCATTATTTATCGACGAAAACAACGCCGTTGCGGACGAGAACGCTGCGGAACGCCGGCGGCTACTGGACGGTTCCGCGGCGACGGATCTGAGGCTGTGTCAGGGCGATTCCTCTAGCAGCAGCAGCAGTCGTCGTCGTCGTCGTCGTCGTCTGGCTGTCGGCGACGTGGATGGCTCGCGCGATTCCGTCGAATAACCGTGGCGGTCGCGGACAATCGCGTTACATCTCTGTGTGTACAAACAAACTTTTTTGGGCGCGCGCCCGCGCTGTCTGTGTGCGTGCGTGCGTGCGTGCGTGAGTGCGTACTAGACTGACAACAATAATTATCATCTGCTGGTGTGTACACTTTTGTGTGGGCTGCTCCGGACGAGAGGAGAGTCCGTCGTCATCGCCGTCGTCACGAACGTCCGGTGCGCGAGCGGATGGCGGCGGAGCGGGAGGAGAAAAATATAGGAAAAAAATAATAATAATAATAATAATAATAATAAACAAATAAAAACGATACGAGAGGAACGCTGCGGACGGGAGGCGGGGGGAGACCGACGGCGTTAATGTAATAACGATGATAAAAAAAAAAAAAAAAAAAAAACACGACGTGTGCGTGCGCGTGTCAGTGAAACACGGCGGCGCGCCGAGGTGCTTACGTACGTAATGATTGTTACCGATTATGTGCGAGCTGCAGTTTCGACGAGAATTGAGAATGAGAAAAAAAAAAAAAAAAAACCAAACGAATGATAGCGATGATAACCGTGGTGCGGCTGCACACGAGCGGTGCGCGCCGATACGCAACGGTCGGTCACCGGAGCGCGGTGATATGTTACGGAGGTGCGGCCGCCGCCGCCCGCGAACATACGACGCTGATAACGACGACTTTCGATTTCGTTTGGTTTTTACTTTTCGCGACGGCGGCGGCGGCGTAAAAGTCACGAAAACCTCCGGAAACGTGTACGCTTTTTCACACGAAACGCCCGACGACGGTGTAAAGCCACCGCGTTGTATGAAATCACGAAAAAATTGGTCACTTACTTCGTGTTGAAATTAGGTTTTTCTCAAACGCTTCGAGTACCACCGAAGTAAAGTGAACGGAATGAATAGACACCGACGACGTAACAATACGTCATTTACTTCTATTATTTTACGAGCAGTACTTGTTCGATTTCCATATCCGTTTTCGCTCGGTACGGGTATCTGAAGCGTTGAAACGTCTACGACCAACGCGAAACGTTTCTAATCTATTCGAGTTTACGTCGTGTGGTTTCGGAGCAAAAACACGTATTATAAACACGAGAGGACGACGACGATACATTATTTTAGTTTTATGTGACAATTATATTATATAATCGTTTTTTTCAGTGGTGTTTTCGGTTTTGTAATCGATTATATAACGTTTTTAAAATAGTACCGCTTACGTGTACCTAGGTACTTGAACAATATTAATACGGTACCGTTAACCTATAAAGACACGTACAAGGCCGTAGTTTTTTTGTTTTTTTTTTCAATAGGCTATTTCAGAATAGAGATACACGATATTATTGAAACAATCACTAAACATTCTGAATGCGGCCCGAAACATTATGATTTCGATCAAGCCCCGAGCGGTTGATTTCATCACCACCGCTTAAAATAAATAATATACTATTCGTAGTACGTTTTTACGATCAATTCGACACTATAATAATCGATCCAATCGCCTCGAAACACTCGGTAATCGAAATTCAAACAATGAATAATATTCATTATAGTTTATAGAAAAGGTTTCGTTTGTGTCCAAACTCAATTGAAAATTCGGTAACGAAAAGACGTCCTGGGTTACGTCACACGTTTTCCAATTATCTACTACGGCGGCCGATTTGAATGAATGCCGGGCCCCCTTTGAATTTAGAGGACCCCCCGAGTCCCCCGATCGTTGGTCGTGGCTGTCCATATGGACGTGTTGTCGTTTGGACGTTATCGCGCTTATCCGCTCGTCTTTATCACATCGCCGCCGCCGCCGCCGCCGCCGCTGCACAATGCACAAGACTGATTAGATTGATTTCTTGGTTATGTGTATAAAACACGAATCGTTGTAAACACATATTATTATTATTACTATTATTAAATATTATTATTATTATTATTGTTGTCCGGTGACGAGTGCGAAGTACTTTGCGGCAAGTGCACGTCGACTAATAAGTTTTTTTTTTATCTTTCCGATGAGTCGATGACATTCGTAGACGACGAAGCCGCCGCCGCCGCCACCGCGCCGACCGACGGAGGTACGTTTTGCTCGTCGCCGGGCCTTTGAGACGCACAGGAGAAAGGAGCGGCCCGAGAGCGAGACGACGAGGGCAAATGCGAGACGCCCGCCCGTGAGGAGAACCCGTGGACGTGCCCAGCCGCCGCCGCCGCCGCAGCCGCCGCCGCCGCCGACGTAGACGTCGACCGCGATTGGTCGCGCGCCGCCGAGCCGTACCCATTGCCGCCGTCCCGCGCGGGACGTGCACTCGGCCGCGACGTGAAACACGCCCGCGTCACAACCGCGCGTCGTTCTGCGGGACATTCATGTGCGTTGACGAAAGCGTCCGGTCGTTGGAAAACATGGGTAATTGGACCAGCTGCTGCTCGTACACCAGCCCGCTGTCCAGGCGCAAAGACGTCAACGGCGCCGTCAACGAGTTCACGCCGGAGGGCGAGGAGAGCGTCGGCAACCTGCAGCACATCAGCGAGCGCGAGCACGACGACTGGAACACCGACCCGTCCGTCCATCCCAAGGTGGCGACGATATTCTTGGAGAGGTCCAAAGTCGAGAGTGAGTACATTTCCTGTGAGACGTATGCCCGGCGGCAACAACGTACCTCTGCGTCTGCGGCGGCCCTAGTTGTTATGACCGTTTCCACTCGTCCCTTTAGACTTAATATTATCATATCGTGTCCGCCTAATCCGGTTCGATCGGACGTCTTGTAAATAAATACATTTTTTTTCCATCCCATCCCACTTATTATTTCACTACTGTCGGCGGTTTAATATTTATTCGCCTTACTTTTTTTTTTTTCAGATGGATTGACTAGGAAGCAAAGTCAGTCTCAGGTTTGTTTTTCCATTAATCATTTGTCTTTATTTCATAAAACCTTTAAACATAATCGTTCCTACCTAATTACTTTCTCATGATTTTTACAGATTGTAGATTTCAGATCTCTTAAAAAAAGCAGTTCGTGTTCTACTATATATTTGGACGATAGTACAGTGTCCCAACCAAATCTAAAAAATACTGTTAAATGTGTAGCCCTTGCAATCTATTATCATATAAAAAATAGAACTTCTGAAAGACAAATTGAAATATTTGATGAAAAATTACATCCTTTGACCGTAAGTTTTATGTAGACTCATATTAATTGGTATACAAAAAGTATATATTATATATATAAAAGTGTAAATATTTCATTTGCAATTTTATAGAGAGATAGAGTACCAGACAATTATGATGTTCATAGCCCAGAACATCGTCAAATATATAAATTTGTTCGAACATTATTTAATGCCGCACAATTGACTGCTGAATGTGCTATCATAACATTAGTTTATTTAGAAAGGTAACATTCTTAATTTACTACGGGAAATAATTTTATAAATTTAAGATTTATGACTCGTAATGTTTTTACATTATTTTAGGTTGTTAACTTATGCAGAAGTCGATATTACTCCTGCGAATTGGAAAAGAATTGTTCTTGGAGCTATATTATTAGCTTCAAAAGTGTGGGACGATCAAGCAGTATGGAATGTTGATTATTGTCAAATTCTAAAGGATATAACTGTAGAAGACATGTATGTATTATTTATAGTAACATTATTTTGTTTATTATTTTTTCAAATGTTTTATTTAAACGAACGCATAGAGATTTTACCATTTATCCACATAGTTAAGCTGAATCTTTTATTACGCCCAAGAAGTTAATCATTCAAATAGACTTTCGTAAATGACAACGCACCCTGACACTCCCAATAAGAATATTATAATGATTTAGGTTTTCCACCAGAACGGTGAATAAGTTCATATTTTGTGACGATTATTATAGCGTATTATTGTATAACTATAATTCATACGTAATCTCTTCAGTGCATCCTGGTATTCTCAATAATGATTTAGGTCAACCATCAAACAGTGTATGAGTTATAATATGTTATATCATAATAATATTCCATTTTTATCCCCTAACCGTGGACTGTACGTAACCAAATATAATTAGACATTTGTTTAATTTTTTTCTGTTGTTTCAGTGTAAATAAAAAATTTATAAATTTAAGGATTCTACATAAAATTATGAATTTAATATTATGAGATTATTTTGGAATTTATGTGTTTTGTTCAATGAATAAATTTATTTATCTAAAGTTTTTCAAAATATACATTTATAACCAATGAAACTTAATCAAAAACATTTCCTTGTTTCAATATATTTATTTATTTAATTTACATCACGGTTATCTACTAAGGTTGGAGCACAAAATGTTATCACAAGCGCTAATAGTAGCCGACCCGATTTTATACATAAAATATACTTAAATTTGTGGCTTTTTTACTTAACTCGCAATAAATAGATTAGTTTATAAAAACCCGTTACAATTAAATACGTTGTATATAACTCTACATTCATTAATTTTTATGGTTAGAACTATTTTAATGAACAGTTGTTTTTAAAGGGTAATTTTTACAAGATAAGCTAACGATTTCTCATGAATTTAATTTAATTTCAATTTAAAAATTTTGAAATACTCAGTACCAAACTATGTAATAAAATATCATTTTTAATTTCCCAATTAAATTAGAATTGATTAAAATTCTAAATGTTTATTTTTATTATACATTTAAAATATTAAATGAAGAATCATAAAAATAATGAAGGTAAATTAATCCGGATTCTGACTGGTCAAATCTAGCCATCAAAAGTATAATAATTATTCGACTGTAATCTAAGTTATTAAATGAATGTGTATTTTTAATTAATTTAGGAATGAATTGGAACGTCAATTCTTGGAGATGCTTCAGTTCAACATCAATGTTCCATCCAGTGTATATGCCAAATATTATTTCGATTTACGTTCATTGGCCGAAGACAATGATTTAACATTCCCTGCCGAACCGTTGAGCAAAGAACGGGCTAAGAAATTGGAAGCCATGTCTAGAGTGTTTGAAGATAAAATAACAGCTGAATTTTTAAAAAATGGTATAAAAAAGTGGTCTAGTCTTGATAATGTTAGCAGTTCAACAGTTACTCGTAAAAGTGTTGCTATATTATCTTAAGAAGTAAACAAATTATGTTTTTGCATTTATATAGCAAATGTAATATCACCTTAATTGTGATTATTTTTTAGGATTAATGTATTAAGTTACTATAGTTGTAAGATTCTTCGATTTCTCCAGATACAGTTAAACCTCCTTATAGCAGACATACGTGAAGAATTAAAAATCATCGGTTAATAAAATGTGTCTACGTTTAAAATGGCTAGTTATGTCTGTTATAAGTTGAGTTTTACTATCGAGATGTATCCATTATTAGAGATTTTACTGTACTTTAAAATTAAATATATTTATAACCTTATAATATAAAACGTTTCTTTAGAAAATGTTGGTAAAAACTGTGACAAGTCATAAAAAATTTTATTATTCTAAAAGAAAAACATTTATTTCTTCGAAATTCATACTTTATGTGTTTCTTTTTGATAATATCAAATTATGATTTATTTATTTTTTATTATTATTATCATTTAATATTTATTTATATTGTATTAGTTAGTATCAGACTATTTATTTATATTGTTTAGAAATAATCAAAACGACCAATCAATACTGAAGTTAGTCAAAACGTACCATATTAGCTAAATAGTAATTAAGCAATTAACTCGAAAACAATTTCTTGCTTAATTGCACGCCATAAAATAAGCTTAAGCTAATTTTTATTGTTCATTAAGAATTTTTATTTGTGTAACTTTTATTTCCTTCCATGTATTTCATTCAATTTTTAAATTATTTTAAACGAAATAATTGATTCTGAAAAAATAGTTGCTTCTTATATGCATATTACTTCGTAAGTTATTTTACATATTTTAGTCCTAATCAATTTCATTTTATTTCTCAATACTAATTTTATTTAAGGCTTGACATTTAATATTTAATTAGTGTAAAAAAAAAAAAAAAAAAAGCACCGGTTTACTAATATTTAGTCAAAACAGATTTGTTAGGTTTAAATTACTTTTGTAATGTATTTTTCTACTTTTACATTTTTTTCAGTCAGAAATGGAAACAATATTTGCAATTGTTAATAAATATTTCACCATGCTCATTTTTATATAATATTAATTAAACACAATTGAACCTTAATAGTTTGGACTTGGACCTTCCGATAGTCCAGTTTATGTACTTTTCCGAACACCATATTAATCCGTATAATATAAATGTATACATGTATACATGTAAGCCTTAAAAACTGGAGTTGAGATTATTAGTAAAAAACAAATTGTCAACTTTTTTCTTATAATTATTTACATCTTGTAATTTTAGTTTTATAATTTGTTATCTAAATTAAAAGTTATTAAAAGATGGTAAACTGTGTTTTTTGATCATTTAAAAATACACTTGAACACCTTGAGTTATACTGACAAATGTTCATCCCGGACAACCCTTGGTCTGAATTTGTTCGAACTATCAAGGTTCTAATGTTTCTAACATATTAAAATTTATTATTTTTAATATTTTCTTGTAAACCTTTTTCAAAGATATTTTTGTAAGAAGATAAAACTGAGTATACAAGTATTATAAATTAATGACTATCAAAATTAACATTATTACCATTTCTGTATTTTTTTTTTCTTAATATTTCTTATATTGGATACCTTCATTAATTTAAAAAAACTTTTTAAAACTATTGAAATTAATTTTACATTCCTATATTTAATTATTATTTTATTACAGATAAGTAATTGTTTTATATATTGTTAGCTTCAATATTTGAAATTTACTTATAATAATATTTATTATTTTATTTCATGTTGTTCTTAGTAATTAGAGTTTCATTTATGTTACAGTGGTTAATACAAATAATTACTGTTATGTAGACATTTGAGTTTATACTATTTCATTTAATACTTCATTTTATTTTTTCCCACAAACCGTTTAGTTTAAATACTTTTAACCTCATATTGGAATTATTCATTAATTATCAATGCATTGTAATTGATACTCGAATGTTAATCTATTTTTATAAATTTATTGTGTTCACATCACATTCATATAACTAAGTGAAATATGTATAAGTGTAAAAACTATACTCATTTACATTGTATTATGATAAAATAATACTAGTAGAAATGTAAGTATATTAATAATTATAGCTACACAAAATGTAAGGTATCAAGAAAAAATTATTTATTATTGAAACTAGAAATATGAGGTACATAAAATATAAACTATATGAAACAAAAGCAATAATGTATAACATAATTTACTTTAATTATTGTGCTTGCCTCGTTTGTTAAAGTGCTCATTTCATGAACTGGGAACTTTTACTTTTTTCCACTCATTTCATGAATTGAGCACACATAAAACAATATTGTAAAACTTCATACTAAATTAATACCTTTTATCTTATAATTTTATATTAAAATATATTATTTGATACATTATATTTTATTATATTATTCGAACCGTGCGATTTTTTAATTTAAAAACGACAACTATTGCGAGAAAACATATCAAATAAAATCAAAAAAAATGTAAGCATATAATTATTATTATTTCTCTACATAACAGTACCTAACAGTATGTTACTATCTAAATAATTCTCACATGTTTGCTTAGTATGATATAATAATGAGAAATGTGTTTATAAGAACAGATTGTAATATAGAACCATGTAATATTATTGTTGGGCATATAATTGGTTAATGAGCCATACATAATATTCTAGAATTAATTTTAGTACAGTTTATTTATTAAAACTGATAATTTCAAAGTTCTAAGTATAGTATAATATGTATTATATTATGTTTAAATCTAATTAATCCGATAACTGTAATTGTAAACTCTTTTGTTAATATATCACAGGGGTGGCCACTAACCTTAACTTTGAGAGCCGCAAATTTATAAAGCTAATTCGAGGCGAGCCACGTTGTAAAGCAATGTTTATAAAATGAATACACATTTTTCATTTGAAATCAAATTAAGTGCCAATCCAAACCTAATAACGACGACTGTGACGATAAAAACACTATCTAACGATTCTAACAGAATTTTATATTTATTAATTTTAGTCTAGATTTGGTTCAAGAGCCGCGAGCCTCGTTGTGGCCACCCCTGTTATATCATATCAAAACAAATAGTTTAATCTAAAACTTACTTGTTTCGAATAACAAATTCAAATGCAATAGATAATTTAAATTAAGGTTGGTACGTTTCTAAAAAAGTTATGACATTATTAGTGACTAAATAATTTCAACTTTACAATATATCAATAAATGTGTTAAAGAGAAGTCTTAGTACTATAAACATAAATATTGAAAATTATTTTATGACATTTTTTAAAACTATTTCAATAAAAATAAAAAACATTTGTTCCATTACTAAGTTAGCGACAAATAGTTATTTATTGTTCTTTTAAATATTATCAGTGACCTATAAACACATCATGAATGTATAAAAATTTTATTTGAACTTAAGTCAGTACTATTTATATTTTTTTTGATATTTAGATTTGGTTTAACTAATTGGTGCATATTTTATACACAAAATGGTTCAAATAATAGATACCTACAATTATTACAGACTTTTACATTATGTGCCAAAGACTTGAAGTTAATAATTTAATTTTTAATTAATACGTACATATTATTATACAGTTATCGGTCATAATAGTTTATGTATGAGTTATCAAATATAAATTAAATTAATTATATAAGAAAAAAGATTATTTTATTTTTGTAATAAATATCATAATAATTATAAAATATATATTAACATTATTGTGAAAAATGGGAATAAATTTAGGCTCATTTCTATATTATGAGACTATAATATTATGATCACTATTCATGTTCAGTTATATATTTTCATTAAATTGAACTGTGCCTATGATTCGTTTAATGAAAAGCATCGTCAGCAGAAATTAATCGGTTAAAATGAACATTTTAGAGTAAGAATCAAGTAAGTCTTACTCTATGGTGGGAAATAAGCTCAATGATACTAATTATACCAAACTAATGATAATTGAATTGAAACGATATGAAAATTCAATTTTTTTCATTAAAAATTTTAATTAGTTTAGGTTTGAGTAATTACAATTTATAAACTTTATGCTACCTCTATTTATTATTCATTATTATGGCAATATTGTGTAATTTTAATATCGCTCAAAATGTACACAAAATGATATAAATGGTTTCAAGCGATGATAAAAATAAAAACTATTCAATTGAGAGATTGTTTATGATTATGACGTATTTCTGATAATTTTTCACTCTGCGCTCAAACCTATAATATTATAGATTATCACACAATTATTTGTCATCAGCTAGACTGTTTCCTGGATTTAGATGACTTATCGTCATGTATCATGCACGAGTAAACTTCTAAATATTAAAATAATTAGGATTAAGTAATTATGAAAACAAAAAAATTAATATCTCTTCTAATACCTACTGGCAAAACATTCTGATCTTAATATTAATAATGTCTTGTAAAAATCCATAATTAATATCATATCAATAGATAAAGGATTAAATGAATGCGAATGAATTAGAATAAAATAAATGCTTTTTAAGAATTAATACTATAAAACAAAATATATCAGTGTTAAATAAAACTAAAAGTTGGTCTACTTACTTGTCTTCCTAGCAGCGGCGCGAACAGGAATTACTTTCGAGGGAGCTTGAAGCTCCTATTGTGTATTTTGCTGTACAGAAGAAGATAGTATCGGCGGTAGGTGTAGGCACGTAATGTTACCTTCCCCGGAGCGTTTCGGGACGATTCCAATGTTTCGTGTTTGAGTTCGTGTTCCCAGTATTCGAGCGAGACCGATCGATTGCAGTAAAAACCATAAGAGTTAATGACTCTCATTAAGTCCACGCGCGTAGGTAATATTTTATCTCGCGTCTAAATAAGAAATTCACTAATACATTATTTTCACATTACGTTATGCGAGTGTAAAAAGGCCGTTGACCCAAAACGCGGTGACTGAAAAAATAAAATGCCGAACGTCGCGCGTCGTGGAAAAAAAAATAAATACATATAAACGAAAAGCGTTGTATACCGCGTTTCCGAACTTGGTGCATTCTTATACTTGAGTATCGGACAGACGTTACCGGCCGGGATCACGGAAAAACGGTTACGGTTTTTTTTTTTTCTGCGGCGGCCATTGCCCTCGGGCCGTTCAGTATCTCGCCGTTATCGTCGTCGTCGTCATCGTCGCGTAATGGTGCCGTGTTTTCCGCGAATTGTTCGTCGCAAGTTAATCGTTTTAACGGTCGTCGGCGCGCGAACGTGTTTCTCCGATCGATTGTGTCGCCATGACGCGGAAATAAAATCGTGCGCGGCTCGTAGTGCTCGAAATTTCGAAAACTGCGGCGTAGGTCGAACGCGAAATCGGGAACGAGAAAGAAAAAATGGCCGTCCCGCGAGTACTTACCTCGGTATGCGGTGCGGTACTCGACGAAACTTACAGTATCTGAATATCGGACAGACGTTACCGGCCAGAACCACGGAAAAACGGTTACTGTTTTTTTTTTTTTTTCTCCGGCGGCCGTTGCCCTCGGGTAGTTTAGTCTCTCGCCGTTGTCGTCGTCGTCGTCATCGTCGCGTAATGGTGCCGTGTTTTCCGCGAATTGTTCGTCGTTAGTGTTTTTATCGTTAAAACGATCGTCGGGCGCGTGAACTTTTTTCTTCCGATCGATTGTGTCGCCGTGACGCGGAAATAAAATCGTGCGCGGCTCGTAGTGCTCGAAATTTCGAAAGCTGCGGCGTAGGTCGAACGCGAAATCGGGAACGAGAAAGAAAAAATGGCCGTCCCGCGAGTACTTACCTCGGTATGCGGTCTGGTATTCGACGAAACCTAACGGTACTTGAAAATCGGACTGGCGTTACCAGCTGGAACCACGGAAAAACGGTTACTGTTTTTTTTTTTTTCTGCGGCGGCCGTTGCCCTCGGGCCGTTTAGTCTCTCGCTGTTGTCGTCGTCGTCGTCATCGTCGCGTAATGGTGCAGTGTTTTTCGCGAATTGTTCGTCGTTAGTGTTTTTATCGTTAAAACGATCGTCGGGCGCGTGAACTTTTTTCTTCCGATCGATTGTGTCGCCGTGACGCGGAAATAAAATCGTGCGCGGCTCGTAGTGCTCGAAATTTCGAAAGCTGCGGCGTAGGTCGAACGCGAAATCGGGAACGAGAAAGAAAAAATGGCCGACGACGTACCGCGAGTACTTACCTCGGTATGCGGTCTGGTATTCGACGAAACCTAACGGTACTTGAAAATCGGACTGGCGTTACCAGCTGGAACCACGGAAAAACGGTTACTGTTTTTTTTTTTTTCTGCGGCGGCCGTTGCCCTCGGGCCGTTTAGTCTCTCGCCGTTGTCGTCGTCGTCGTCATCGTCGCGTAATGGTGCAGTGTTTTTCGCGAATTGTTCGTCGTTAGTGTTTTTATCGTTAAAACGATCGTCGGGCGCGTGAACTTTTTTCTTCCGATCGATTGTGTCGCCGTGACGCGGAAATAAAATCGTGCGCGGCTCGTAATGCTCGAAATTTCGAAAGCTGCGGCGTAGGTCGAACGCGAAATCGGGAACGAGAAAGAAAAAATGGCCGACGACGTACCGCGAGTACTTACCTTGGTATGCGGTCTGGTACTCGACGAAACCTTACGGTACCTGAAAATCGGACTGGCGTTACCAGCTGGAACCACGGAAAACAGATACTGTTTTTTCTTTCTGCGGCGGCCGTTGCCCGTGGGCCGTTCCAGTCTGTCGCCGTCGTCGTCATCGTCGCGTAATACTCGTAATAGTGTCGTGTTTTCCGCGAATTGTTCGTCGTTATAGTGTTTTTATCGTTTAAACGATCGTCGGCGCGTGAACTTTTTTCTTCCGAACGATTGTCGCCGATTGCCGCCGCGGCCGCCGCGATGAAAATTAAACCGTATGTAAGTGAAGTGCTCGTTATTTCGAAAACAGCGGCGCAGATCGAACGTGAAATTGGGCGTCGAAAAAGAAAATGCTGAGCGCCATGTGAGTTTTTATTTATTTGATTATCGTGTATATTTCCCGTATCGTCCGGGCCGTCATTATACCTATATAGTTTGTCATCGAATGAAAATGCCATCAAGTGTAGGGATGATTGTTAACGCTCTGTGTAATTATATTTAATTATATAACATAATATATTAGCGGGCGTTACCGTTTTTACCCCTATCACCCCGTTGAACCCCCTTAGGTGTTGAATTTTCAAAAATCCTTTCTTATTGCGCGCCTATAGTATTAGACAAATCACGGTTACAAACAGTACGTTGTGTAGTTTTTGAGATGCAACGGTCAGTGAGTGAGTGGTATTTGGATTTTATATATACATAGATTATAATTTGATTTATAGAAAATGGTACGAATATTTGTCGGGCTTTCCAATACACAACAACTAATGTATTTATTGCAGTAGAGTAAATTAGATATAATTTGTTATATTTTACTATATGATTATAAAATGTATATTAAAAAAAAGTTCATAACTCTTAAACTAACGGTTCAGTTTTTTTCATTTTTTTATCAAAAAATTTATTATGACAATTAGATTATTTCACTTGCCTTAATAGGTTACAATTTATTAAAAAACATAGTGATATACTGATATACATATACCGATAGACGCTGATTTACACTTGCGTAAAAAAGTGGAGAAAGTGTGACCCTGAGAATTTTTTTTTTTATGAGCGCTAAGTAGCTAAATTTTAATTAATTGGAATTTTTGAGTATGAACATAGATTCTCTGTAAGTGTTTATCTAGTATTTGCTTAATATTTGATTGATATACAAAACACACAATCACAAAGGCCATTTGATGACTATTATACTAAAAAAAAAAGTGACCACACCTTATAATATAGTATGTAGTTTATTTCTGTACACTTGAGTATTAAACCAAAATATTTTTGAAATAAATAATTCAATTATTATAGAAAGACTTCAGAAAGTACATATTCCAAGGAATATATAGGGCTTATTCTTAGGATTTTTCCCTACTGACTAAAATCCAAACAAATTTTGTTGGTACCTATTTTTATGGACTATAACTTTTCCTCTAAATTTGTTTTTCATTAATAACACAGATATTTTTTGTGAACAAACATTTTTAAGTTTTCACTGTTGACCATTGAATTACATTATTTGTTATGGACTATGGATTTTATATATTTAACTTGTTATTTAAATTTTTTATATTATTATCAATAATATTTCTTGACATTTTTATTTAAATATTAATTTTGATAACTATAGATATGAATAGTTAGTTTTATTTAAATAAATAACACACATCATATATTTTTGACCTTGTATAATATATATTATACAAATACACATTTTATTTTAACAAATACTCTAAACAAGTTTTTGCATGATAAATATTCACTTATTATTTCTAAAACATAATATATTGTTCAATGAGAATAAAATATTAATCGTAATAATATCATTGCCCTTTATAAAATATAATAATTTTTAATATGATAAACAATTTTAACTAACTATGATATATGCTTAAAAACTGAATTATATTTGTATAAATAAATTTATTTATAAACCAAAAAAAATAACGAAAACAATACCAGCTAACAGTTATTGAAATTCATTCGATATTTTCAATTATAACTTATAATGACATTTATTAAAACAGCAAAAACCTATTTAAAATATTGAATAAAAATACCTATTACAATAATAGTAAATAATTTATAGTTATTACTCACTGATACGATGGTAAAAATACTAATTTTAGTGATTCGTCTATTAAATATTGTGTAAAACGTCGAGTAACGTACGTTTTTATAATTGAACTTGAAAAAAATTGGTATAAAAATCAGCGCGTTGCAAAAAAACAAAAATCCGTTTTGTTAATTCGAAACGCGCCAGGAGTTTAACTGCCTGCCGATGAAAATAAAATAAAGAACAAATACAATTATTCGAAAACACAAACGGGCGTTTCGAGCTATCGAAACAAATAGAATAGGTGGGGGGGGGGGG
The DNA here is from genome assembly GCA_948098885.1 of Drepanosiphum platanoidis. Lineage (NCBI taxonomy): Eukaryota > Metazoa > Arthropoda > Insecta > Hemiptera > Aphididae > Drepanosiphum > Drepanosiphum platanoidis. Next base: position 7,240,231 of record OX402542.1, on the reverse strand, counting down.
TCGTACTTAACCGATAGTTGTTCCCGGATATAATTTCGTTTAGTTTTCCAAATCGAACTTACGTGTCCGGACGCGTTGCTTGTAATGGTACTCTTTCAAGTAGGACTTGAGCGCGTGGGGCAGCGACAGCTGGTTGACGTCCTCGTAGGCGATCCGGTCGCAGACGGCCGCGCGGCACGTGTGCTGCAGGGAGAACACGAAGTTGCGCGGTAACGGCACGGCGAGCGTGGGCTCGAAGAACATGCAGTTGGACGGGTCCTTGTAGTGTTCCAGCAGGCCGCGCACGGTGGACGACGAGAACACGCTGGGGTCCCTGGCGTCCAGGCTGAACCGGCGGTCCCACTGTTCGATGCGCGCGTGCAGCACGCGCCCGTGCTTCCGGAAGCTCACCGAGAACACGTACTCGTCGTGCGCCGAGTCCCTGAGCAGGAACGTGCCCTCGGGCGCCTGGTCCAGCAGCCGCTCCGCCCCGTACCGGTCTATTTTGCCCCAGTAGAACGGGTTGTTGGTGATCTGCAACAGGTCCGGCACCAGGAAGTGGATGTAGTCCTCGGACGTGTGCACCTTGCCGTCGGCCGCGGCCACGGCGGCGTTCGCGCGGCGGACGAGGCCTCCGTCGCGCCAGTGGTGCGTGCTCTGCACGCCCGTCTCGCACTCGTCACGCGCCGTTTCGCCGGGCACGTCCGCGGGCACGTCTGCGGCGGGCACGTCCGCGCTTGGCGTCGCGGAACGATGACGTGTGATGCGCGACATCCACCGGCCGAGCTTTTTGGAAACGGTCGACGACGACGATTTCTTCTGCGACGCGGCCGGAAAGTCGTCGTCGTCGTCGTCGTCGTCGTCGCGCGGATCGTTCACGGCCCGGGCGTAGCCGTTTTTCCGATGGTAAATGACGCTCAATCGTTGTCCCATCGTCGCGAATCGCCGTCGCCGTCAACACTGTCCGGTTCGGTTCGGACGGCAATGGGACGGCGCGCGAAGTGCGGCGATGACGACGACGACGGCTACGGCGGCGGCGGTGGCGGCGGCGGCGGCGGCGGCTCGAGAGCGGAGCGGGGACGCGCGACGGCGATAACGTCCAGTGTCCGTGACTGGCAAGACCAGAGTCCCCCGGTGCCGATATACATGACCAACTCTGTAGCTAGAACCGAATTTTGAGCGAAAGGGAAGATTTTTCAACCTTTTTTAACGCTTACCTTCCAATCATACTTACGCGTGACCTGCAGTGGCGGTCAATTAATGATTCTGTCATGGGGGAGGGGGGGGGGATACCGCGGTAAATTTTTCTACGTGTACTTTGATCATTGTCATTATTATGATTTTTCAACGAGTGATTCGTGAAATCGACTGCCCAGTACACGCCACGTTTATTTATTTTTCCAATGAAATTTCATTTCAATATGTTCAGAACTTTTTTATTTCCAATACGAAACTATAAATGCGTAGGTCACTATAAAACATTCTATACGTATACGAATAAACAATACAAACTCAACCTTTGCTCATTGGACAATGACGGCGCCAAACACAGTTATGGTATTTAACTATGATTATTCTATCTAATAAAATTAAAAGGTTACAGATAAATAACTTTGGATAAAAACAAGTCAAGCTTAATATTTTTATTTTTATAATTATTATCATTTTATGTATACAGATGATGTGAAAAAACACATTTGATGAAAAAACACAGACATTTGTATACTTCATACAATGACCACCTAGTTCATTAATCGTAATTGTATTCCTTGATTAATACTTCCTCTTCCTCTTCCCCCTCGTAATTATTATCAAAAAGCTTGAAACTGTCAATTTTATAATTTCTGTTTTGCTCTCTCATTCGTTCGACAAATTCGGAAAATGATAATTCGTCCGCATGAGTCGGGTCTTTCATCTCAACGATTTCTTTGGCATCGCTCGGATATTCAGATTGATATATACTCGGAATTTTAGTCGTACAGTCGTTGGCAATCCACTTGTGGCCCCATCCGCAGTATGTAAAATCTAAACACCTAAAGGATAGAATACTAATATTTGAAGTGTATTGAACAAATATCATATTATGAAGAATTTGTATTTGTGATGTTCACGAAGTTGGTGTATGTACCACCTAACTAATTATTAGATACAGTATACAAAATCACATGGTATTACCATAATAACGACTATATTACGTACTTTTCGCGCGTAACCACAAATGCTCCTGGCCAAATATTTGATTTGACAGTCACGTGCGAATTCGTATGGTCAAATGGGTTGATAATTTCGAATTTCCACGGTGGTACTTGGTCTGCATTAAAATCGTTGGACAACGATGTAAACAAATCTTGACTTAACGTAGGGAATTCGACATTTCCCTCTTCGGCTGATGTCTTTTCCCCATCTTCGTTCTTTAACACATAACCATCATAATTACCAAGTAAACAAATATTTATATCCACATTTAATATTAAAAGCCTACTACTATTGTAAATATACGTTTTCACCGTGATAGAGACCTTATTATGTCTACATACAGATACAGATTCATCTATAGGTATTTATGCGACAACGTTCATGTTATAAGTATACTATAACATAGTGTAGTTAAGTATACTAGATCCGAACCAAATGACAATTTACTTTATTAATATACTCTTCGGGCGTCTCTAGTAAGGTCCATGCTTTGGTCACTCCCTTGTCCGATATCATTGGAACGTGGTGTACCCAATTATTCGGGTCTAGTAAAGCATAAACCGACGGAAAATTGTAATTCTGATTCACAACATAATCGTGGACTCCTAGAAAAACGTAATAGATACTCTCAAAGTGTATATTTACTATTTAAAAAGTACAATACACGATAATTTCGATGATTACTATGACATGCCAATTTATTAACAGAAAAATAATACAATCGACGGCTAGTGACATATTAATAATATTTTACACGAGCACTATCTTAAGAATTAAAATACAATCATAATTAGAGAACGGATTTAAAGACCAAAAAAAGACGTTATATACTCGTATTTTATATAATAGTTTTCATAATAACGTACCTCCCTATCGTTATCACTGTAAAAAAAAGTTTACCTTTAGTTGACATAACCTTCTGTTGGAAAGAACTTAAAGTTTTCCATTTTAGTGATTTCATATGATTATTGTCGAGTACAAAATAATTTCGTGGTGATATTTGTGTCGCGGCAGTTATTCTTGCGATTTGAGCTCTAAGATAATGTTTTTCTAAACCTTGGAATGAAGGATACGATTCAATCTGTATGTATAGAACAACCATGTATTAATATCTAATATTGTAAAACAACCACAGTTTCTTTTTTAGTTTGTCCATCTACAGTAAATATACACAACTAGTGGATAGGATAAGTGAAATATATATATATTATATTAATATGTATGTATATACACACACAAAAAATTGAATTGCCGAATAAGGATATTAGCCAGTGGTAACATCCACGATGGTATTCATTTTAGGGTATTTTTTCCTAAATAAGAAGAGATAGGAATATTATTGATGATAGTTATAATTATTCTTACACACGATTCCAAATCTCCGGTAAAATATCGTTTAATATTGCGCGATTGAATAATATGAAGTGATTTTAGTGCAGGCAACTCGATCCAATCATCAGTTAGTTTATTTGTAACAAAATATGACTAAAAAATAAATAATATCAAATTAAAAAAAAATAACCATAGCAAAATTATTATAAACCTTTTTATTAGCCCCAAATCCAATCATTTCATTAGATAAGTGATCGTAGGCGTCGAATTCTGTGGATGGAAAAGAACATGATGGTTTTGATTTTTTAGAGTCAATTAACTTTGACTCATCTACAGATTTTTTGTTAAAATGTTTGTTGAAAATTATCTGTGAAGAGGATAATGTCTTAGAAAAAGATTTATTCTCTTCATTTATTTGTTCATTATATTCCAGTGATAATCCATTCGCCAAATTGACTTGTTCATAACTATAACCTTCCATCGATAAATTATATTCGAATTCTATGTGTTCCTCATTTTCATAAATATTTTCATATCCATCCATAAATTTTTTAAGCATCTGTATAAAATATGGAACGTCAACTTTATAGAATTTAATGTTATTTCTACTTCATATTTAAAAGATAAGAGTAGAGTTTAAGTGATTATAAATATATCCAAAATCACCAATGACAATTTTAAGTACAATAATTTAAAATAGGTACCAACATTTTTAAATACAAAGAATATATTAGTATTTTAAATGCTATTTGTAAACTTATTTTGTGTATTTTGTGTTCAAAATTTCATTTTAATATAGGTACCTTCCATATTTAAGCCATTAAACTTACAATTTTACTTTTGTTTTGTACTTCAAAATAAATAAATTTATATAAGTAACATAAATTATCAAGGTAATGTAAAACAAGTTTAATGTCTCGAAGTTCGATTGATAGTTGAGAAATATTGTTTTATAGACTCTCAAGTATTTTATATATAAGTAGATGATATTATTATATTTAAATAAATCAATAGGTGGGTTATTACAATTATTTATTTAAAAAATAAAAATAAATGTTTAAAAGGTTAAAACTCATATAATGATAACAAAATATTATTAAATATAAAAAATAATTTACTAAAATCATAAAACATCTTTAATAATGAATAAACAAAATAAAATAAAATAAAAGACCTATTTTTTATTTTTCATTTTTATTATGTTTTTCATTATTAAAGATATTCTATAATTCTAATAAATTATTTTATATATTTAATAATATTTTGTTATAATTATTTATAATAGTAATTGTTAATGTTAGTATTACTTTATTCGATAAATAAAAATTAGATTCTATAACATGTAGGTATTTACGAATAAGTAATGTTTTATCGAAGTATGATTAAACATTTCAAAACAAATTGCAATTAATTTGCTAATTTGTTCCAGTTAAACAATTGTTTTCCTAAACAAGAACAATTTTCAGACTCAGTGTTAAATGTCATATAATGAAATATTTTAAAAAATATTGATAGTTATTTTTGTCAAACTGTTTACTTAAACTAAAATAACATTGAACTAATACATTTTGTTAGGCTATGATTTTATTAAATTGAGTGTTTTTATAATATGATAGTAAGTGAAATGCCAATTTTTTTTTACTTGTATTAAAAAAGCCTGTTGATATATTAATTGAAAATATTTGTGTAAGACAAGGGAAAAAATAAAATAATATTATATTTGTTTTAAGCTATAATAATATAATATGTTTTTTTATTTATAATTTTCTACGCTTATAAATTGCTTACTCTTAGTTTATATTCTAATTCTTTATCTTGCCATTCACACTCCAAGATATAATAGTTACGTTTTAATCCTAATATTTTGCCCCAATATCTGCAAAAAAATGTAAAATATTTTTTGTATGTAAATATTTACATAGTAAATACCCGACACCATGTAGTTCTCAAAATTTACCTAATATCTTTAAATTTCCCTAGGCTTGAAACTCGATCCATAGTTATTCCAATAACATTAACTTCGTCATTTGTTAGCCCACACCCTGCTTTATTGAACATATAATTGACTTCTGATATGTCCTGTACTTTTACTTCATTAAATTCTATAATGTATTCTTCTTCATACTCATATTCACCTTCGTACCTTATCATTTCATCTTCCTGGGGTAAACTGTAATTTTTATCTTTTATTATGTCTTCAGAGAGTTGATTATTTTTATTTCTAATTTCGTTTTCCTGAAATTTAAAATTCATACAAAATATTTACATTATGTCTCTGATTATAGTAGATAATGTAATACTTTGTATATATTTGTTATCTTGAGACATGTGTTACTCTCTATATTATTCAAAAAATCTAAATCAGGATCCGGTTGCAGTATATGATAATATTCCTTGAGTTTTTCACTATAATATTCAAAATATTTTACAGGCTGTATTGGATTTTGGAATATGAACATATCCAATAAAGTCTGAATATGAGTATGCCTGAAATAAAATTGAGCAAAAAATCTAAGTACAAAAACTTGTCATCTAATACCTAATTAAATAAATTGAATAAATTACAAGCTAATGCCGTTCTTCTCTTTAATTTGCATATAAATAGTTTGCTCACTGGACTTAGATTTTTGATTTGAGTTGTTTTCATTTTGGTTCTTATTGTTTGTATTTACAGGACTTTTTTTTTTAATATTTTTAATTTCAACATTGCTGAACATTATTCTTGAACTATTCAATATCTTTTAACTATTTTTCCACATTACCATAAAAAATTTAAATTGTAAAACTATAATAAGTTCATTACAGTATTTGTAAATAAAATTAACATAATAGTTGTTGTCAAGGTACAAAATCTACTCACTATTATGAATAATATTATAATAACTTGAAACACTAATGTACACATAAATAATCAATTTTAGGCAATTTAATATTTCTAAATTTAATAAATTATCATTTAAATCAAGAATAAATAAAATAATTCTTGCGCCAAGTGATATTTTTACCACAAAGAGTTTGTTTGATACTTACTATTAAACAATGAACCAATTTACACATTTTAAATAGTTTAGAGCTAAATTGTTTTGGAAACCGTTTTTGATTAATTTTAACCAACAATAATTACTTTATCAACCATAAAAGACTGTATGTAACAGTTATTTTATTTTTTTATATCAATAGAATACCAATGTGACAAACTCAAGTCCCGCCTAAATGAGTCAAACTCTCTGAATTTGATCTATGATCTTGAAAGTCGATCATATTTTAATTAATAAATTTAAATAATAAAAGGATCAAATTAAAATGAAATAAATAAGGTATAAAACAAAATACTTCAAAATGCATTAAAAGTTATTTTTTATTAGATGTAAATTTAATGAACTGGCAAGATTAAAAAATATTTTTCAACAATAATATTGAATGATATACATATAGGTATATATTTATATATACAAATCATATCACAATAAATTATTATTTCATTATAGAGACAAATTATGCTTTTTGCAAATGCCCTAATCACTTTTCACAAAATAAATATTAATTTCTTACTTCTAATTCATTAAAAGTTTAATGCATTTTACAACGGGTATAAAATATTAATGCTAATAATAACATAATAATAAATTATAATAATAGTAAATATGATTAACAATATTAACCTATTTCATTTTCTTAAATACTCAATTGTTTTTAGAAATCAATTTATATATAAAAAGGTAATAAAAACAAGAAAATACAAACTTATAACTTTAGATTCTTTCAGTAATTCTTAAATGTAATATAGATATTTTATGTAATCAAATTTAACAATTATTTTGTAAAAAATTGTTACAAAAATTCAATAAACATTTTAACATTAACATGAAAAATATTGAAAACATAAATATCAATATTTGGAGTCAATCATATTATAAAAATGTACAGTTTTTTCCCTTAAATATTACAAATACATCACATTTTATGTAATACTAATACATTTATGTATAGTATAGATATATTTATAACAGGGATCATTTATATTTTAACTTATTATGATAATTCAAATTATACTAAATTTTGAAACTCATTTTATAAATGTAAAAAAATTATTATTATAAGATGGATAAGTTTTTTTCCATCTAGATAAACTAAAATATCAAATATGTATTATAATAACAAAAATAAATAGTTAAGTAAAAATGTATTAATATTAGTATTATTTAAATAAATATATAACTCCAAGTAATAAGGTTTTTGAATACATATAATTTTAAGTAAGTATACAATTAAGATAGGTAGAAACTGGAAAGTAGACATGTCAGATATTTATAATGGTTACGTTTCGAAAATTTGGCGTAGAAATATAATAAAGTATAACTTAAAAATGGTAAAATCAATATTGTGAAATGTAGAAAAAAATTGTTTTATTTATTGAAATATATTGGAAATTGAACTACCAACTTTGGAAATTAACCAGAAAGAAAAATCATTATAAATAATAAATATTGTAAGAAATACCTATTTAAATAGATAGGTATTGAAATTATTAAAATAAAAGTAAAACTAAATTATTTGTTCAAAGGAAGTGTGTTTAGTTTTCACAATCAAATTGACGTATTCTAACACGTTGTTTATAATGATACTCTTTTAAGTACGATTTTAATGTCTTTGGAAGTGCTAATTGATTTACATCGTCATATGTAATTTGACTACAAATAGTTGCTCGACATGTATGCATAAGAGAAAAAGTGAAATTTCGGGGAAATGGTATGGTGAGCATAGGTTCAAAAAACATACAGCAAGAGGGATCTTTATAATGTTCTATAAGTCCACAAACCGTAGAGGATGCAAATACACCAGGATCTCTTGAATCGAAACTGAAGAGATGATTCCATTGTTCAATGCGTGCATGTAATGATCGTCCATATTTCCTGAAGCTCACAGAAAAGAGATATTCTTCTTGAGCAGAATCTCTAAGTAAAAAGGTGCCTTCGGGTCTGTTTTCGAGCAATTTCTCTGCCTCATATCTATCCATTTTGCCCCAGTAAAACGAGCAGTTTGTGATTTGAAGGAGATCAGGAACTAAATAGTGAATATAGTCGATGGACGTATGTATTCTATGGCTGTCGTCCATACCGTTTGGCGGAGACATGGCCGAAAGCGTAGCTCTGTAATTGAACAATGTGGTCAAGTTATCTAACGTTCTCTTGGGCCAACCCAGTTCTAAGAGCTCTATGACGCCGGGCCTGAATCCTGGCGGCGGATCAATGCCCTCTTGGATTTCTTTGGCACGTTCTCTGTAAGCCCTGTCTTCAAAGTCTTCGTTGATATACTCGTCGGCGCTCATGTCCGAGTTCAAATCCATCGGGAAGGCATCATCGAACGAGGGTAACACCAGATCGCTGTGTCTGTGGTTGAATGCGGCGAACGCGTCGAATGTACCGTCAAACTCAAGCGGCATCGAGGATAGGTCGTCGTCGTCGTCGCGGCCGTCCATGTCGTGGCGATGGCGGTCATCGTAGTCGTCGTCGTCATCATCGTCGAAGTCGGGGCGCACGAATCGGACGATCGGCAGCAGCTTTAGCGGCTCGTTGAGCTCGAAAGATGGTGCAGCGGCGGCGGCGGCGGCAGCACCACTCGGTTGTTGGTCTTCTGTGCGCTGGTAGCGCGTGCACACGCACGCGTCGCACTCGACTCGATCGGTCTCGGGGACGGTTTCGGGCGCGGGGGCGGCGCAGCACTTGGCGGCGTTCTTGGACTTTGGTCTGGAACAGTTGAACCGTAGCACCCAGTGCTTTTTGGAACCGGACGCGCTCTTCGACGACGACTGAGCGGAGTTTTTGTTGGCCGAAGACGACGACGCGGCGTTGTCGCAGCATTTTGCGTGTTCGGCGCACACCACGTCCGGCGGCCGCGACGAGGACGACGGCTGCGGGTCCGCGTCGTAAATGTTTTCGGCGGACTGTTCCGGAGCTTGGGCGGCGTCGGCCGTGGACGCGGGGCCGACGACAGTCGCACAGCAATCGCACTGCACGACCGGGGCGTCGCCGTTTTTAGCGGACGAGTCGCCGCCATTTTTAGCTGACGAGTCGCCGCCGCCGTTCTTCCACGAGAACACGTCGCCGAGAGTGCTCACTTTTTGTCCCATTTTCGTATTTTTCGATATATATCTTATGCGCGGCGTTCAACAATCGTCATTTATGCAGACGGCTGGCGGTCGACGGACAGACGATGGCCGACGACGCGAGTCGCGCGCGCGCGCGCGCGGGGCGACGGCGAAACGTCGGACGCGACGACGAAAACGATGGAAAACACGACGGCGCGTCGTGTAGGCGTGCGTGTCGTTTCCGCGTCGGTCGCCCGCGGGGCTCGAGAGCTCGGCGGACGGCGGCTAAGGCGAGACGACGGGACGACGATCGGTCGTCGGGTCACGGTGGCGAACGCCGTCGCGGAAACGATTATCGGGGGCGGTCGAAAGGAATCGATAGACGACAAAAACCACGTACTTTATCGCGACGTTATTACACGGTTTCACGAAAGAGGAAAAATAAAACACACACACGACGCGGCTACTACTACGTTCACGGTTCGGATGACGGGCACACGCACACACACGCGCACGCACACAAACATACACAAACTCGCAAGCACTCGCCGTGATAACCAACGACGACGACGACGACTATTATTATTATTACTATTACTATTATTTTTTCCACATATTGTACGTTTCTCTCCGCACACTCCGTCGCGTGTTCCGTGCTTTATGTCGTGCGCGATAGGCGCGTCACGCAACAGCAGCTGGCTCGTCCTTGTCGCTTTCACCGAACAATCTGTGATAATCACGGCGGCGGCGGCGGTTGTTTACCTCCACGGCGCACCTTATCTCTTATCGCGCGACGACGACGACGATCGCCTCTTAAAATCGTCAAATTTTTTCGGTTCTCGAATGCGTTTCGATATTTTTCTCGTCGTGTATTCGTATGATTTTTGTCTATCCCCTTCCGCCGAGTAGTGTTTCAATGCTGGCGACGACGTGGGAATTCTCGTTTCCCCGCGCTCGCGATCAAATAATTTACCATTATCAAATTTTTGTTACTTTTCACTCGTCTGTTGCCGATTATTTTTTTCCGTCTTACATTGACATTTTTCGACATAGAACTGCTATAGAGATATTTTCAATTTACCGTGTAAGATTTTTTTTTGATTTTTTTCTCAAAGCCCACATGAGTTACACATGCATACACAAGTATATTAAACTGTCTTCCCGATGCAATCGTGGTTTGTTGGAGACGGTTTGTTCGAAAGCAAAGTAATTTATTTTATAATAATATTATATGATATATAATATTATAAAACAATTTTAAACATTTATTGAAAATCTGAGATTTTTTTCCAATTATTGCTCTTGAGTATGAAATGTTTTTAAACATGCTATATGACATGTTTTTATTATTAATTTTGAAAATTATTAGATACTATAGACATTTATTATTATCTTGATAATAAATAAAAATTGCATAGTATCGTGTTTAATTTATAGTACTAATAATTATAAATAAATGTATGAATACTTTTTTAATTATAAGGCTTGTCACAGAAACTTCAAAATTCTAATGGCGCTGTTGTTTTATATTTTAATAGAAAAAAGTTAGTAAAAACTAAAACAAAATTACTTTTAAATTTCAATAAGTAATAATCAAAAAATGCTTCATAATAAACAAATTAATGTGAATATTTTTACATAGAATTGTATACAAATTTAATTTTAGAACATTATTTCATATTTAATTGTATTGTAATTGATGAAGGCTCCGTAGTGTTTTGAGGTTGACTTAATTTAATAATTCCTTGTTGATACAGTCCTTAAAATTATAAAGTCAACACATAGAAACTATAACATAAATATTAAGTTGAATTTATTAAAATACTAACCCAGTAAATCTTTCATTACTATAATCGTACGTCTTCGATTTGTAATACGGATAGGACATAAATCAGTAAACTTAAAACACAATGATCTTACAGATGACTGTTTTAAAACAACAGATATCATCTCCATGATATCGATTGATTGTCTATGATAAACTTGAACTGGTTTATTAATACTGCAAAATATATATATATATAAAAAAGTTAATTATTTTTTAGTTACATATTTATGTTATTTATTACTTTTGAATATAAGTCTCGGTAAAATTGTTTGTTCTAATCATAGTATTGTCATTCAAAAATTCATTGATTTGATGAAAAGACGGAAAGACTATCTGAGGTTCTGGTAGATCGATACTAGAAAGTTCAGGGCTAATTAAAGTTTCATGGTTTATTAAACATTGTGTCATTCTTTCTTTCATTGTTTCTTTGATTTCTTCCCATTTATTTTGATCATTTTTTGAAATAAGAATGTCTTCTAAACTGTTTTCTAGCTTTTTATTGATCTAAATATATATGTATATAAACCATTCAAAAGATTAAATTATTTTAGTAAATTTAATTAAAATATAAAACTATGAATATTTTTTGTTTAAATGAAGACAATATTTTTACCTCATTTATTGTATTTCTCCACATTAAACTGTTATAAGTTGAATCTGAAAAAAATATTGGTGAAAATAATAATATGTTAATTTATTATTAAATGTTAAATAAAAATAATTAATTTTTCAAACTCTAATTAACTAATTTTAACTAATTCAGTTTTTATTTATTATAATGAAAAAATGTATTCATCCAAAGAAACTTTCAACTAGAGTTTTTGAAGAACTAGAACTTTTTTTTTTTTACAAAATTCTTAATAAATAACTTTTTACAAATTAGATTAGTAGATATTTTTCACTCAATGAACACTTGTTGTAGTTATAAAATTTGCCCTAGTATTTTACATTATAAATTAAATATAAAAATGTTTACATACATTCTTCAGCTAGAGGAAGCAATCCTAAATGAGGTAATGAGTTGTTTGTACACTGCTGATAAATACTGTAAAAATAAATGAAACATTCTGATAAAAGTAATATTGATATTGAATAAATTTAAAAACCAAATCATAATAATAAGATATTAAACACTATGTGAAGTTTAAATGGGTTATTTTATTGTTTAAATGCAAATTCAATATATTCTAGTAAAATATTGTATACTAAATAATCGTATAGTTAGATTAATTAATAAGTAAACAATTAAAAATAGCATTATTTGATTTACATACCAAATGTTTGAAATGTTGCTGTTGTTCAATTGTTCAGTGATAGATTTAAAACTATTCATAGTAATTTCGTTATTCAAAACTTCACCCTGATTTTAAAAAAAAACAATTTTCAGTCAGAAATAGATCCAAGTTACAAATAACTGAAATATTTGTTTATTTTGATATATATTTTTTTGATTTTAAAATAAACAATAAATACTTTATAAAAAGCAAATACCTACTCACTGTTAAAAAATATTAAAAATAACATTTTATGTTTAAGGTAGACAAATTAGTTGTTATTAAGAAAATATTGAATTCTTAACACATTTCTAATTTTAAATAAATAAAAATTTTAAATACTTTAGTTTCTTTCAATTCCATGTTTAAAGTAACTGCAGCAAATGGTACATTGAATTTGTTACGATCAGTAGCGTGTCTTAGAGGCAAATGATTCATAGGTCCATTCAAATATTTCGTTGCCATACATTCAAATGGTCTCTAATAAAAATGTAATTAAAATAAAATTTTTCAATCAAATTATTATTGAACTTTTTGATTACATTAAGTGACATTAATCCTTCGAGCATCTTCATTCGATTTACAAGTACTTTATTACTCAGTTCGATGGGTCTTTTTTTAAACTATATAAACAGATAATAATATATTTTTTGTCATATTAAATTAGTATAATTATATTAAAATTAGTAGTTTATAATTATTTGTTACTAACTAAAGTATGAATTACATACATGTAAATATATATATAACTATAAATACTTAATTCTAGAATTGACCATTAGGAATGGCAGTGTTTTGTTAAATTGTAAAATCAATTGTAGTTATACATACTAAATTTTTTTTAATTGTAGGATAGATGTTTATTTATAAAAATAATTGGAGGTAATACTACAAAAAAAATTGAGATTGAGATTGTTCGAAAATTATTAAACACTGCAAATTAACCTTTAAAATTGATTAGATAGATAAACCTATAATTTTAACTTAAAAATAACTTACATTTCTTTTCGGGGATTTTCTAGATCTTTTTCTTTTGAGAGATTGATCTGTTGAACTGTTGAGAGAGGAAACATTTTCAATATACATCTAAAAATTAATATAATCTTAAATCCTTATGTAATTAAATATGTATATATTATTTTTTTACAAAGTTTAAAACAATTAATACATTCAATAAATATTGTTTCATTTCAATAGGTTTAATGAATAACTTAAAATGTAAAATTAATCAAAATATATATATGTATTTGAAATAAGTGATAATTTATTTACTTGCAGTTGTTTCTGTCCAAGAATTTGGTCATTGTTTTTTTCTTCATCCAAATTCGTTATAATATTTTGATTACTTTGAAACGATATAATATCAGACTCCTTAATAAATATTCAATGCATATTATAGTATTATTAAACTATTTATAATATTTTTAAATTTTTAAAAGTTTATAGTGAAAATTAAATAAAAAAGATTTTAAAAGGTCGGTAAAAAAATTGTTTGGATTTGACAACAGTTTGGGAAAATCTAGGCACCGTAAAATTTGTTTTATGTGAACTTTAATTTAAAAGTAATTAGATAAAAAAAAAAAAAAAACAATACATTTTGGTAAAATAATAATACAAGAACCAAGTAGGTACAATTTGAAAAAAATAAGTCACTTACTAAAATATCATCTGAATTGTTAAGATTGTTGTCAACACTAGTTGAAAGAACTTGATTTTCAATAAACAAGTTAATTTCCTGATCTAAAATTAAATTACTTTATATTAAATGAAAAATAAAAAAATGTATCTTTTATTTAAACAGAAGATTTTAATTACAATTAATCTGATGAATTTTCAAACATAATTTAATTACAATATTTTACCATCAAAATATTTTAAATGATTAATATATATATATATATATATTTACTTTGAGTAGGTTCTATACATTGTGGTTGATTTATAGCTTCTTTAATAGAGTTTGGATTTTTTCTCTTTTTCCTTTTAGTTATTTTTGTTTTATCTCTAAATGTATTTTTAAAGTACTATTTTAGTTAAACATTATAATATAATAATAAGCTCATGTTACTAGCAAAGTATTAAATTCAGACTTGTAAATTTGTTTTGTTTCAAAATTGTATAGTGAATAATGTAATACATAAATACATAATACATGTTGGTAATTTATAAATCTGTGTGACTGTTCAACTTGTCCCGTTTCAATGGTATATGTATTTCAATGAGAGTGTGTACAGCCATCAATAATTATTTAAAAATATAGGCTATAAAATACAAAATTAAAAAGTAACTGCAATTCCTTTTTTTCTACCGGTAATAATTTATCAATAAATTTACATAATCACATAAACCTTAATTATTAAATATACATTTAATTTTATATTTCCAATATAAGATTTTAGGGAAAAATGTAATTAATGTTAAAATCAAAACCCTACACCATTTTAATGGTAAAATAATGTAAAATAATTAAATAGGTAATAAATCAGAATTATATAATTCATTTCTTTTTGTTAATTGCTAGTTTTAAAAAATGTTTCCTCAACCTTTAGTTATTTATCTATAGTATTTTGAATTTTATAAATTGTATTTATAATCTATTATTTTTAAATAAGATCTTCAAGTGTAAAATTTAATCATTAGCGTTTATATTCGATACAAATTTGAATTTTTAAAAGATATATTTTATATATTTTTAATTTGTTACATAATGTAATATCAATTATTTGTTAGGCATTATATGGAATCATTTAGTATTTAACATTTTTAATTCATCAACATTTGTTGGAAGATGTTATTCATTAGAAAAACAGATAGTATATTTTGCTAGTAACATTTATTATTTTTATGATACTTAAATACTTACATGTTTATATGTTTTCTATATAAGGCAAAAGTTGAGCACCTAAAATGACCTAAATAACATTTTCAACAACATCTTAATAATATTAAAATATTATATTAATATACTAAGTCGATTAATATTTTTGTTAATATGTAGCTTAATGTTTATACCAAAATGGGCTGTAATCTCTTTTAGATATGTAAAATTAAAATATCTACTTATAGTGAAAGTAATACTTCAAAAATCTACATTTATTATATGTTTTTATATTTATATTTAATAATCTCAACTCTAAATATAAATTAAATTTGTAATCAATTGTTAATGTGCCAGTTGGAAATCTAACAGTTTTTTTTTTTTTTTTAGTTTACATTTATTAATTAGTACATAAACAACAGTTTACTGTTATTTGTAGCTTTTAATTCCGGTGTTTACAAGTTTTAAATTATAATACTGTCAACAAAACTGAGTGATATTATTTATTGTTAAGCTCTTGTTATTGTTATGAGGTAGTTAAATAAATAATGTAATAAAATGTTAGATTCTAGTTGTTAAAAAAAAAAAAAAACTAATAACATTAGTATAGTAGTTAATATGACTAAGTTACATTTAATTCATAAAAAAGTAACTTACGAGAATACATTTTCATAGACTCTTTGTGAATTAAAATTATGCCCGTGAAAATTCGACTGATTAAAACAAATGTATACTTTTTGCATTGAAAGTTATTTGGCATAGATGGAATGGTTAAAGTTGAAGATTTTTCATTGTCAATATTGGCCAACATTAAAAACAATCGATCACTAAAATAAAAACGAATACATTAAGTAAACCGAAACAGTAAAACGAAATAAATGACATAAAAAATTCGAACTTAATTATTTTGAAATTGTAATGGATTTTAACTGGAATGTTACAAATGTATTTAATTAATTCTTTTAATGGACGTCATATTTCTCTTGACGTTTTATTTAACAAAATCGGAGTTAATTTTCGATTTGCAGGACGAAGCGACGACGGGGGGCGGGGGGAGGGCAGTGGGGAGTTCTAAAAACGCATTGTAAATACTGCTTCGTAAAAATCGGCCAAATTCAATTCGTCGTTACTTCTTAATTGTGTTTACGTTTTCAGTGCGCACTATCGAATACATTGGATTCAATGCGGAAAAAAAAATCCGCGGCGCCAAACTGCATTGCAATAGTTTCAAATATAAATTATTTTCTTACCACATCAAGGTGATATCAATCTTCTGCAAATCTTTTATAGTCTTACAACACATTTTGAAGTATAATTCATCTGTAAACACTTTTAATGGCACGTTTAACACGCCACTGGGATCTAAGCGATGCATCAGCGTATAGGAATTCATGATCTAAACTAGAAAATATTATCGTATCAATGTCAATAATTATATGTTAAGAGTGTTATGGCATACATTTGTGTAGGTGAGAATATAGGAAAAAAATAAATAGTCGATTGAAAACGGTACCTGTTTATCTAACGTCGGCGGCCGGCGAGTAGGAACATTCGAGACACAAGGATACAGTGGATATACCGATTTTTTGGGCAAATCACTATGGTCACGACTATAGTCGCAACGAACATTTTGGATAAGAAAATAAAAAAAGCAGCAATAACACCATCTCTGATTGGATGTACAGAGGGAAACAGTGTAGTCATTGTAGTCACGACGTACGAGATATTGTGCGATATCGATTGAATGATTGTCTTTTTTTACACAGATAAAATGTAAAATTTAGGTATTTTACTGTCCCGTGGTGTATAGGGATACCAGATCGGAAAAAACACACGTGCAAAAAAGTTGGTAACAACGAATTCGATTATTATGAACAATAATTTCTTTGGTAAAATAAACTCAATTATTAGGGACTCCCTGTCCAAGGAGACTATTACTCGGAGAGAAAATTAAAAAACTATTTTTACGATAACAAAATATGCAGAACGGTAAAAACGATGGATTTTGATAAAAAGGGGGTTTTTTTTTTCATCGCTTCGATCGTTATCGCCGTTTTAAATAACGCGCGTGACGCGTCGTCTCACCACCCAATTTTCTTATGTTAATTTAATATAATTTAATTTATTTCTCGACGCGCCTTTATTAGTTTATTTGTTATTTCTATTTAAAACACTGAAATTAAAACAGATTTTCATACAACAAATGCTTGGAAATTTTCCGACGATTTGGACACTGACATCCCGTCGAATTAATAAATATTAAAGGTAAAAAACCGTTCATTTTATCCATGATTTATTCATTTTTTTTTTTACATATCTGTGCACTACCTATATGGGATTTTGTAGGAAATGCGTTAGGTTTCAATCCGAAAATTAATTTCGGGTTCGACATAATTCGCTCGTGTAATACATTAGAAATCGTTACTTTTAAAGTAAGACGAACAAATTCTAATATCTTTTCCTGACAAAATCGTATGTACAAAACAATAATCCTATTCAAACCGTAAGTAATCAAATATTAATTGGTAACCTTTTTTTCAGGTATGTGTGAGAAAAAAACGAATCAGTTCAAATTATTGTCGTCATTTGTGGGATGTTATGGTATAAAAAAACATAGAAATACTATGTTTACCCATAAGGTATGTATTGCAATAATAATCATCAGAGTTTTATAATATATTTTCTTTATTTTATCGTACCTAGTTTATAATAATATAAAATTCTGTCTATAAAATATATAGGTATTTATCAAAAAAGTTTGTTTTAACGTGGTTTTATTTCACATATATCCGAACAATATATGTATAGGTACACTAATAGCTATTATGTAAGTCTTTTTCTCTTTTTTTTTACACTCTCATTTCCCATTTCGTAAACGAGTATGAAATGACGCCCTTGGGCTTTTGTTTAACATACATAATTATATAATAATAACACACTTAAATGTCATTTAAGAACCAGCTGGTAAAAATATCGCCCACCATGACGCGTTTTTCATTTGTTCTCCCGTTTTGTTAAACAAAGAAAATTTAAATCAATATCTGCCAAAATTTTTAAAATTTGAAAGTACAAATCGAAAACGACTTTTTTTTAGGCTAATGCATTTTTTTTTTTTTTAATCCTATAACGTCATTCTGACGTGCACACGATGATGATGAAAAATCGATTTTTCGAGCTAATTTTCAAAGCAGTAAAAATATATATTATCCTGAAACGCGAAACCATAAAAAAAAATGTTCGTATGTGTTTATTTAATTATTTTGCT
The DNA here is from genome assembly GCA_948098885.1 of Drepanosiphum platanoidis. Taxonomy (NCBI): domain Eukaryota; kingdom Metazoa; phylum Arthropoda; class Insecta; order Hemiptera; family Aphididae; genus Drepanosiphum; species Drepanosiphum platanoidis. The sequence continues at coordinate 7,221,451 of OX402542.1, read as the reverse complement.
TCGCATAATGATGTAACGAACGTAATAATAAATTCGAACTCGGACTGTAGTATTACATGCTGTGAAAAGTGAAAATATTAATGACGTATGTTTAAATTTAATCAATGGAAAAACACGACGCATACGGCGTAGCATTGATTTTTAATATTAAATCTTTGCTCTTCACACAAATGCGTCATACATAAAACAAAAATGTCCAATTACTCGTTAGTCATGTTTTAATGAATTAATCTATCGTGTTATAAATTAAATACGCCCGTGTATTAGTTAGTGGACAACGTAATAACATTCGAAGTGTCATTCAAATAATATTCATAACCACGCCCGCGCACCTACAATATAATATAATAAAAATAAAGTCGAATAGTGCTCGACAAATACATCCAGTCTTTTCCAATAATATCTATTGATGTTTTATCATTTTGCTGTAAACAAATCGATACTATTTTCGATTTCCACCGGCGGCGTTTGGAGAGTATATCGATTTGTTTTCGATCGAAGGTACGTGTACATTCGAAATTCAGTACGAACAAAAAGCTAGAATACTAAAAAATGGTTTGGTCGTTATGTTCTGCGCTCAAATAACCGTTGCCCTTAACAACTCGGCCTATCTTTATATATTATATATATATAATAACAGTATAATCACTCAATAGATATACTACATTCAGCCTTAAAAACAAATAAAATTTCACACAATTTCGATTCTTTCGAGTGACACGAACGAAAAATAAAATGAGCCAAACTAGCAATATTTCAACCGAAGTGCAGCCAAACCCGGCCCAAGACTTGACAAGCAACGCCGAAAGCGAGGCGCCGCCGACCACGCGGTCTGTACCGCAACAGAAAGTAGAAGTCAACGACTCCGACGATGATTTAGAAAGCGAATATCAGTTTTTCCGGCGTCTGGTCAAAACCAACATATTTCAATTGAGCAACGTTAACGGTACGCGGGTCTACTCGCGGCGACGATATTACTAAGATGTCATTTTCGCGACTCGATCATTATATTATTATTATTTTTTTTAATTGCAGAACAGGAAACGTTATCCACATGGCTATCCAAGTGTGACGAAGAGCAGAACAAATCGCTGAAATGCGCGTACATCAAGCTTATGCTCGTGTCCCTGCAGCACGTCGACGACAGCTTCGGACTATTTAAAAGTTCGGCCCCGTCGAAGTTACCGCCCATAGAGAACACTCCGAACGCTGTAAGTGATATCCATGTGATTCATTACGTTTTTTACATTTATTTCAAACGTTTCAACGCGTTTTGTGCGGTTGCAGCTTAGAGAGATTATCGAGCACGAGTTGTCGAAAAACAATGATGACGATGACGTCGACGATTGTGTAGGTGCCGTGCACGCGGTCGTGTCGGCGGATTTAACAAGTTTCGCGACCTCTTTCGCCGACAAAAGATGCGTGCAAGTGTTTTACGCAAGGTCAGATCACGCCATCAACACGTGGTTTCTACCGAGCCACATGCAATTTCCCATCTTCAGTCATTCGGCTTCCCAGTGGGAAAGGGCGCTGTCTACTGCTCCGAAAACCAAGGCCCAGAGACTGGCCGCCGCCCAGGACCACGCATTAGATCCGGTGCTCCGAAACAAGTTCGTATCGCTTAGTGCGTAATTTTCTATGCGAAAAGGCGGCCTCATAAATTCGTTATTTTTGTTGTTTGCCCAGTACTCGCAGTCGCCGTCAATCTACTGTCGAATGTCGTCTTTTTTATTTTCACGATAATAATAATAACACACTATTTTCGTCTCCTCTTGTGGTTTTATAATTAAATCGCGTGTAACTTGATATAGTGTTCTATAATATAATCATTATATTCGTTAATTAATTATTTCAGTGCCCAACGGAACTCTGTCAAATGGGAGAATTCCGAATACGGGATGTAAGTTAATATATTTTATACCAATAATCGTTCATCGAGCTTATCAAACTATGACTGTTTTCTAGAAACGAAATGCAAGGCATTTGTGAAAGGTTAATGGTGGATCAAATCCCAATGGACACCAGTGGACAAGAAGTGTTCCGATGGTACGAGCACAGTAGGCTAGACGGCAGTTTTCGGCCTACCAATGAGATCTGTATTGATAAGTACGTAGAAAAAGAGAATTTCCGTAGTTATATATATATATTTTTCGTAGTTATATTATTTAGTGAAGAATATTAACGACTACGAATTTTTTTTCAGAGATACCTGTCGTCACGTAAAGAACCAACTGGAACTGGACGAACGAGCCATCAATGTGACGAACAGAATGTATCCCGGACGTATTCGAATCATCCTCGACCCACGACTCATTTTCGAGGTGATCGGATTACATTTGGATTTGGCCGGCCAAAATCATTACGATTTTCACAGTCACAAAAATACGTTAAACATCAAAACAATCAATTGCAAAAGTATGTAGTTTTTTCGTCGGTACTTGTTACATATTTGAGTGTTTTACCCAATGTCGATAGTTATGTATCAATAGAGACTTCTTTTCGTTATAATTTATCACTTTTACGAAATTCTTATGAATCACAATTTTATTCGTTATTCTTAACATTACAACACATGTTTTCTAAACGATCTGAACGTATTTATTTGAAATTTTATTTTCTATCTTTGGGTCACTTTCGTCTCAAATACCAATAATTAAATTATCCCATCCATATTGTAAAACCAATGTGCACTTTAGTTACAGAAGCTCATCCGGAGCCGGATAACTCAAAAAAGAACATGGACCAAAAACTACCCGGCGGCGATCATCGGAGTTCAGCAACAGAACCCGCCGAGAATTGCTCATGCGTCGACAAAAAAACCCCGACGAAAGCCGAGTCGTGCCGGCAGCCATTTGTTGAAAAACAAAATGACCAATGTTGCAATAACAATACAGCAAATACCTGCGATAGACGGGGATTGGGAAATGCCGCCAAATCCTCTCGGAGAAGCGACCGCAGCAGTCAGCCAGTCGGACAGACCGATTGTAGGGGAAAAACAGCTGATCAGGGGCAAAAATACATCGACCGGTCTGTCGATTCGATGGCTGCTCAGTCTTCGTGTTGCTGTGTGCTCGACCAACAGTGCGATAACACGACCACCGCTACCAAAGCCAAAGCCAACCACATCTCCACGACGACGGCGGAATGTGGAAAATCACAACCGTCGCAATGTGGAAAATCACAACAATGTTGTAACGGGCGATTTAAGGCGGGCAGTGACCAACTGGCCAAGAAGCCGACGCGGGTGGGTCAGGAAAAGCTCGAAACCGCGGTGCATGCGGCTGGTTGTGACGAAAGTTTGCACGGGCTAAGAATAATGGCCTCTCGGGACAGAATTGCCGGCGGCGGTGTACCTCGAAGGTCCTGTTCCGCGACGGCACCACCGTCTAGAATACCGATAGCTTGCAGCCGTCGTCAGCCCAGAAGGATCGATCCACCGGTGCAGCTTTATCCTAGGTCCAGGTTGCCAGTGCCCGTCCGTTCAGGACCCGCGCCGCCACGTATACCTCAACCGGCATGCAATAACCAGAGACCCGCCTGTGGCCCGACGTGTGGTAGCCAGAGGACTACGCATAACAACCCGTGCGCTTCTCAACGGAACCCGTGCGCTTCTCAACGGAATCCGTGCGCTTCTCAACGGAACCCGTGCGCTTCAGAACGCGACCCTTGTGCATCGGAACGCGACCCTTGTGCATCGGAACGCGACCCTTGTGCTTCGGAACGCGACCCGTGTGCTGCGGAATGCGACCCGTGTGCTTCGGAACGCGATCCTTGTGGTCCGCCACGTGATCCTTGTGGTCCGCCACGTGATCCTTGTGGTCCGCCACGTGATCCTTGTGGTCCACCACGTGATCCTTGTGGTCCGCCACGTGATCCTTGTGGTCCGCCTCGTGATCCTTGTGGTCCGCCACGTGATCCTTGTGGTCCGCCACGTGATCCTTGTGGTCCGCCACGTGATCCTTGTGGTCCGCCACGTGATCCTTGTGGTCCGCCACGTGATCCTTGTGGTCCTCCACGTGATCCTTGTGCTCCGCCACGACACCAGTGTACTCCGCAACGCGATCCTTGCGCACCGCAACAAGACCAGTGCAACAACAGCTGTGACGGTCCGCAGCCACGACGAGCTGCCGAAAACAACGGCATGGAGTTTACGATTTGCGGCACCTTTCGGTTGGACTGTCAGCCAGAAACGGCGACGCCGGGGTGTTCTCAGCAGAATAACAACACCAATAGCGCAATCGACCAATTTCTCGCCAATATTGATGAGGCGGACACGGTAGCACCCCGGTCTTTGGCCGTGCCTGGTTGTCCGTACGTGCGCATCGACGAGGCCACCAACGTCCCTACCCCCGAGAGATGGCGGCAAATGATGGACGACCGAAGCTCAATTGGGTCGCAACCGCTTTCCATGGATTCGAGCTCTCCGTACCGGAACAACGGACCGTGTTCCGGATCCAGTGGCAGTAGCTGCTGCTGGCCAGACATGTCGGAGGATTCCAGGTCGCCGTTCGGGATGGACGACTCGTTCCCTTTCAACACACACGCGGCTGCTCCGCGCCATCGTTCGACTGGCTGCGAGAGGTCTTGCCCTAGACATCGGCGGGACACTTTCGACCGAAACACTTGTTAGTCGACCGCACGCGCCCGAGTTGTACGTACATGAGCGTAAAAAACGCACAAAAACCATCAAAATTTAAATTTAAAAAAAACAAACTATATTTGAAAATCATTTTAAACATTTTACAGTAGATTAAAAAGAAAAATTATAATAAATTTTAAATCGTGTACAAATCGACTTTAATTTATTCGAAAATATAATTTTTAACGACAGATATTTAATTCATATTTCCTAAACCAAACTCGACTCGTGGGCACTGGTTTTCATTACGATTCGCAAAATATTTTTAGATTCAAATTATTTTCGAAAATCCGAATTCTTTCGGGAAAATATTCGTCGATTTTTAAATGTTGTGACTTAAGATATTTTCGAAATTTAAAAACCATCGAGTAGATATTTTTATATTTAATAGATATTTCGTCTACAGATAAAACACTGATGAATCAAGAAATATTCGTTTGCCGCAGAATTATAGGCACACGTACGGGAAAAGCACGCCGTCGTTGTAAAAACGCTTTTATTTGTAACACGAAAAATCGATCGAAAAACGTCCCGACGAACCAACCAATTTAAATTGTAAAATTAACCTAGATTTTATTAAAATTGAAACGTTTTTATTTTTTTTCACTAGTATTAATAATTCGGGCACACACAATGGTCTCCCGAACACTTGTGATCGAACGTCGTGTGCCGCCCTCGACTTTTTTTTCCCGCAATGTGTACTAATAAGTACACACACACACACACACGCGTGTCCTACTGGGACGCTTTGTAAAACGTAACATAAATGAGATAGTCCTCCTTCCCGATCAAGGGCGCCGACGAGGAGTTGCGAAGGGTAGCGACCCCGCCTTGGGGTGGCCAAATCACGTTTTCATAGAAAAATCGTGATATTTCGCACCCGAACAACGTCGGTATAACAATCGAAAATAGATCAGCACGGGTCATGTAATGTCCGTTGTGAATACGTCACATAATTATGTCACATAATTATGTGACGTAATGTGCGAGTATGTTTGCGAAAGCCCACGTCGATCCGATACTGGGCGGGGCCACGACGAAAGCCAGGCTGTCCTCGACCAATGAGGGCCGGGCTGCGCGCGCAACCCGACTTGCGAAAGTTCAGCAGCTTGCCGGTCGCACGGTGCTGAGCGGACGATCAGTCTAGTGTCTACAGCGGTCCGGAACGCTCTTCTCGGTGTTAACATTATTTCGGCGTTTAATTTTTTTTCTAACTCCGTCGTCGTCGATATTATCGTCGTGTGTGTTAAAATAATTTTTTTTTTTTCGTAATCGTGACTTTCGCGTGTGCGCGTGTGTGTTAAAATAATTTTTTTTTTTTCGTAATCGTGACTTTCGCGTGTGCGCGTGTGTGTTACTACGGCTTTATTTAGCCGACGGACGGACGGACGAACCAGCTCAACGGCGACTCACATCGACGGGCAACCGTAAGTGTAGTACCTATTATATTTATTATTTAAAGTTACACTCGACCGGGTGATAGAGGATTCCCGACCGACCGCTGCGCCGCGGCGCAAAAGCGTGTCGCGAAATTATCCGGGCGCGCCGTGTAATTTTCGTCGTGCGCTAAATATAATAAATCGAATTATATTCGCCCCGAATCGTGTACAAAACACCAGTCTCAAATATATCACGTTAAATTTCTTTCGTTTATTAAAAACAATAAATTAATATGACATTTTACGCGTTTATTCATAATTATTTATTTATTTCGAATTTTTTTTCGTAAAAGTAGTTTTTTTCCAATTCCATCGTCGATTAAAAATTACCAACGACGATATTGTAATTGTTTCGAGATAATATTATTTTAACAAAATATTATTAAACGTATAAAATAATTGATTAAAATTATAAAACATCATTAATAATGAAAAAACCAAATAACAAATAAATTTTATTCGAAACCGGTCGTTTAATCGCTTTTCTATTCATTTACATAATACTCCATTTTTATTTTATTTCTATTTTTCTAATAAGTAATTTTAATAAATTATTTTACATGTTTAATAATATTTTGCTATTATTATACGAGTATTTTAACCTTTTTAAACATTAATTTTTATTTATTTATATTTTTCAATTTTTCTATATAATATTATAATGAGACGACAAACAGTAGATAATAACAATAATAATAGTAATAATACGTAAAAACGATAGCGGCGGCGACGATAAGCGGCGGAAACGAAACGGCCGCGGGTGACGTCGATAACTTTACGATAAAATAAAACGACTATAGACATGTAGACATGTAGCGCGACGGTTAGGTAATAGGTTACTAGCTTTTCAATTCCCTTTGCACATTTTTATACTGTTTTTGTGCGTTTACCGTAACAATCGCCTGTTACGCACGCAGAGCTGTTTTGATTTGGCGCCCGAGGTTAAAAATTTCGCACCTCAAATTTATTTAGTTATTAACATGTGATAACTTGGACAGTAATAAATAGTGTGATTATTATATAAAAAAAATAATGTAATCTATGGTATTCCATTTTATTTATTTTATTTATTCTATTAATTAATATTAAAATATTTATTTAATGAATTTAGTATTTTATTTATTAGGTTATTACAAATTTGAATTTTTCGATTATTTTAATATAACTTACAATTTAATTTTTCCGGATTTGATAGAAGCAAAATCTTCTATGACGTCTTCAAAGTCGATTTTTTTTTTTAGTTATTTGATTCTCAATCGATAATATTGCCGAGTTTGTCGATCTTTGACACGGTTAATCTTAAGTATTTTTTGGCGCCCCTTAAAATTTGCGCCCGGTGCATAGGCCCCCTTGCCCCCCCCCCCTGCTCACTCGGCCCCAAAACCATTCGACTCTGAATCTGTCGTCGTTCGACTCGTTTTTCGATTATTCGACTCGTACACGGCGGCGGCCAACGGGGAAACGGTAGAATGGGTTTCGGGCTATAGTATAGTGTATACTTTGTTGGCCTTATAAAACAAAAACTATAACTTTTACGTGAAAATGTCACAAGGCCTTTTTTGTAGATAATTACTTCCTCTACAAGTTTTACTTAAAACTTTTTATCGTACGACCAATAAAAAGCGAGATATTAAAAAAAAAAGGCCGATTTCGTGACCTTTGACCTCGAATTACCTTTAACGCACACATGGTATCGCGGCTGATTTTTCACACAATGTTAACAATGATGTCATAAAGGTGTGTACTAAAATTCAGCTAGTTGGGCATTTTTCCGAGCTGAAAACCTAAAATGACTGGACTATACGACGAGATCGATTGACAAAAGCCGATATTATAGAATAGACGGGCGTAGGGGTTTTCGGCTACTAAAATTATGTTTTTTTTTACAACCGAGTACTGCCGGTCTAGATTATACACAACAGATTTTATCGCTGTTTTTTCGTTATCGATTATTATATTTGGATTAACCTGGAAATTATTGAAAAGTGGTTTTTTTTTTTTAAAAAAAATAAAAAGTACCTACCTCGTATACTTAAACGCGTGCTTCTCGCGTGCTCTATGTCGCCGTCGATACAGTTTTTCGTAAATTAAGAAACTCGCATCGTAGGCGCCTACTTTATCTCCGTATTTTTTTCAATCTGAACACAAGTCAGTCTATATTATACTTGTTTAGCCGTTTAGATAAAAAGAAATAATTTTTTTTTATCGAACTGTACCGCGATGGTCGCGACATGACCCATTCCTGGCGCGCAGCTAGACGTTTCAAAGTGTTATTGTTCGAAATTATTACTCGTAAAATTAATACAACTTTCATTGTTATACTTTAGGCTAGGTTCACATGGACGCGCGTATACGCGCGTTAGACAGACGCGCGTATTTAGATAATCAGTGTTCCTGTACATCGTTCACATGGCGCGCGTTTACGGGCGTATACGCGCGTCGATCGCGATAACGACGCAAGTTTCTATTTTCGCGCGTACACGCGCGTGACTCCGCGTATTGAAATCCCATATATCGTTATCGGACCGTTCAGATGACACGCGCGTTTCGATGCGAACGATCGAATTTTAACATAGTATTTACAAGTTATTAATATAATTTTTGAATAGAACTTTCCCGTACAACGCGCGTGACACGCAGCCATCTGAACGGTCACACGCGCGGTTTGTGGCGGGCTACGCGCGTGTTCGCGCGTCCATGTGAACCTAGCCTAAGGCTATTATTGTACTCGATTGTGTACAAGCGCGTTGTAAGCGAGAACGTAGATGATGATTTTTAAACGTTTTATTACAATTTTTAAAATGTACATTTTGACTCTTTAATATAATTATATTATATTTTAAAAAAACTAAAAATTTTGTTTTCAACTCGACGCGACGAGTTTTCAAAGTCTGCGTATTATTTCGTACATATTACACAATACTATGGTTGCGTCGCTAAACCATTGGAGTGATTTTCACCTGTCGCGTTTCTGTTAAATCGTTTTTTCGAACGTCTTAAAAGGATCTTTTATTTTAAATCTTTCATTATCGTCGCAGTCGTCACTGGTATAATAAAGTAACGGACATTGGTAAAAGCTCATTTGACAAATAGTTTAGACGAAATGGTTTCGTGAGAAAAAATAAATGCTTTTTACATTGCAAAATAATCGTTTTTACTTTGGTCTGATTAATAAATACATATATATTTATATAATATATGTATATATTTTATTACAATAAATAACAAAATAAGAACGTGTGTCTCTAATATTTTTTGATGATTTACTTATTCATAACGGGGGGGGGGGGGAGGGAGGGATTTGTAGATTGATGAGAGAGAAAAAAATAACAATACTCGTGTTCATAAATTATCTAGTTTAACGTAAAATATCGATGGAAATTAAAAAAAATACTCGTTAACAATATTAATAATCGCGTCACACCTTGATTTGAGTTTTATAAACATGTTACAATAATAAAAAATTTTAAAAAAAATAAAAATGTACCTGCCGCGTGAAATAAATATATAAAAAACGCGGATATTAACTTTTGGTCCAAACGTCGCGTCTGATTTTCAACATTATGAATGACACCAGCGAGAAGGCCAGTATCCAAGAAAATATGGACAAGAATCCCAAGTAGACGGTCGGGTGTTGCATTCCCAGTCCTTTGGCGGTCAACGAGCGCAGGCTGTCTGTGGACTTTGTCAGCGGCAAGTAGTCGCTGATGGCGCGCAACACGTAGTTCATGCCCTCGGTGGGCCACATTAGTCCTGTAAAGCGCCCGGCGGAACGATGAAAACGCGTCTTTTGGGGACGGTAAAAGTTTGGACGAAATGTGAAAATTTTATGGACTTACCGCACAAGAATTTCAACAGGAAGTTTGTCCCTATGCCCAAAAAGGCCGCCTCGGTCGTCGTCCTACAGATGATGGCCGTGAAAAATCCTGCGCACAAATATTATTATTATTATCGCGGTGAGTAGAGCGATTGATTAATTAGAGGGAGGACGATTTTTTTTTTTATTGAATTTTTTCACCGTCGACTAGCGCTAATTTTTTTTTTTTCGTCATATTTTTTCACCGAATTTCAGTCGGCCGTTTTTTTCATTGTTTAAATTTGACCGGGTTAAAGAAATTTAACAAAAACACGACGAAAATGTCGTGGTTTTTTTTTTCACTGCGACTCTTAAAAACGGCGAAACTTTGAGACCAAACCATTTTTTTTGCCTTTTTTTTAGTCACTTTTAAGAGATTTGAGTAAAATCTCGCGTACTTGAAAAAATATACAAATAATATACGCTTTTTCTTTTCGACTAAATAAAATATAAAACTGAACGACAATAAAACACTGGCGTGTAATGAATCTATTTAAAACGATTTTTTATCGACGCGGGCTAATCAATATCAGTAAATACGTTTGTTTTGATTAAATTTAAGAAAGACTAAAATAATAAAATTATGTTTTTAATTCTTTTAAAATCATTATCGCGTTTTTTTCGGAATATATTTTTATAATTACTTTACGTGATTTTTCATACAAGAAAATTACGTGTTTTAATTTTGACGATTTTTCAAATAGAACTTTTCGAATTACGAGTTACTTATTTTTTTAAATGAAAATCGATTTCCAACACGACCTAGTTTAAAGGCTCAGAATTTTTCATCTTTTTACAAAATCGAAATCGGCCCGTCGCGATTGGTCTAAAAGTCGTCTTTTGGAAAACCTTTTGGATTCAATAAAACGAAAAAGTCTTTCGCGAGTGGCGCGCCAATTTTTCAAATATACCATTTCGAATTACGAGTTACTTATTTTTCTAAATAGAAATCGATTTCCAACACGACCTGGTTTAAAGGCCCAGCATTTTTTTTATCTTTTTATAAAATCGAAATCGGCCCGTCGCGAGTAGTCTAAAAGTCGTCTACCGTTTGGATTCAATGGGACAAAAACGTGTTTCTCGCTAGTGGCGCGCCAATTTTTCAAATAGAACTTTTCGAATAACGAGTTACTTATTTTTCTAATGGGAAATCGATTTCCAACACGACCTAGTTTAAAGGCTCAGAATTTTTTATCTCTTTACAAAATCGAAATTGGCCCGTCGCGAGTAGTCTAAAAGTCGTCGACCGTTTGGATTCAATAGGACAAAAACGTCTTCCGCGAGTGGCGCGCCAATTTTTCAAATATACCATTTCGAATTACGAGTTACTTATTTTTCTAATGGGAAATCGATTTCCAACACGACCTGGTTTAAAGGCCCAGCATTTTTTTTATCTTTTTATAAAATCGAAATCGGCCCGTCGCGAGTAGTCTAAAAGTCGTCTACCGTTTGGATTTAATGGGACAAAAACGTGTTTCTCGCTAGTGGCGCGCCAATTTTTCAAATAAAACTTTTCGAATTACGTGTTACTTACTTTTTTAAATAGAAATCGGTTTCGAACACGACCTAGTTTAAAGGCTCAGAATTTTTTCATCTTTTTACGAAATCGAAATCGGCCCGTCACGAGTAGTCTAAAAGTCGTCGACCGTTTGGATTCAATAGGACAAAAACGTGTCTTATTACGTGAGAAACGCTCACGCCCGTGTTCGTTTACTTTACACACATTATTACACACGCGCGCACTAATACTATTGCCTATACCGAACTCCTTTAAACAGGACAGCATTCAATAAAGTTAAAATACGTTTAAAAAAAAAAAACGAAACGGTGAAATAATAATAATTGCGTGTTTTCGCTAGTGCTAGATTTTGTGTCATACGACATTGAATGTTTGAAATTAAACGTGCGTATCTGTTTGTCCTTTAACAAAACACAATGCTCTCTCGATGAGCCTTTTCGTCACCCGTTATGATTAAAAATACCGAAACAATAGCGATTGCCTTGACCGTTTCGAGTTGTGACGGTCGACAATGTGACTATTATATTATAATTAATGACGAAAACGGTAGAAAAATAATAACGTCGCCGCGGGTGGATAATTTTCGTCTGTTTTCTCTGACGTTTACGACACACTGAAACGTGTGGAAAACTATTGTTTTTCGCGATTTTTTCCAATTTTTAACAGCCCCGCGTCTAATATCTGTCCAATAGTATACCCGTTTGCGTTTCGGTCAAAACGGTTTGATAAATGTGCGTCTCGGACGAGAGTAATCGAGAGATGATGATAATTTAACGTACTCCATGATAGTGGTAATATTTTATACCGCGTGAAATTGTGTTTTAGAGTTTTAAAAACGCGAGCGTGTTGCGTGTCTCTCGGTCGTCGCAAAAGTCTGACGATGTTCTTTTTCGTTTGGAAATGCGTCGTCGTTTGAAATGTCACATATTACGTACCGAAACACATTCCGCCGCAGCCGATCAGCGTCAGCAGGAGAAACGTCGGGAAAATGTGGCCGACGAATGGATTGTCGAAAACGCCGAACATGACGATCATGACCAGGGTGGTTTGATTGACGATGAATATCATCTGGACCAACACTTGGGCCAAGGCGATTTCGATAAAGTTCATTCCTAGAAAACGGTAATGTAAAATATATTATTTTATTCGTAATATTGGATCCTCCGTTTTCGTCTCGTAGTCGCGTTGTATTTATCGACTCGGGCGAACGAGGAAAAAAAAACGTATTTGATGGCTAGACGATAAAATTACGGATTTGTTTTTTTTTTCTATCCAAACGAGATTTGTTTATAAATTTGTCGTCTACGAACGGCAGTTTTTCATAAAAATTTCAACCGTTTTAATTGATAACGTTACGACTATCAAGAGAGAATTTATCTATAAGAAATTTTTCTAAGATTTTTTTTTACTTCAAATATTTGACGAGTTTTAAAAGTTTTTCAATAAAAAAATGATAAAAACACGAATAATTAATTACGCGTATTGTTTAGAATTTGAGCGGGTACTAAAAAGTTCATATTGTTGTAAAAAGTTTATCGGCGTAAATTAAATTTATTTTGAGACGAAAGGCTTTTTAAACATCAATAAAATGATGAAAAACTAGTCAAATATTAAAAAAATGTCCATCTTTATAAAATATTAAATCTTGTAGACTTTTATGATAAAATAAATGCTCTTTTAGTGGCCAAATAATCGGTTCAAATATCTGTAATGCTCCATTTGATAAATTCAACGCCCAACAATATCAATTAGTTTTAAACTTAAAATTTTTTCGAAATCATTCGATAAAAGCGTGAAAAATATATATATTTCGTTTTACGAGTGGTTATAGTTTGGTATATTTTAAATAGAAAATAAATAAAGAAAATAGTTTTATTAATATTTAATGATCGGTACTCGTAAATAATAACGTAATATTATTAAATATATAAAATTATTTCAATACAAACTATTACATATTAATTTAAACGATAATGAAATAAAGGTCTTGCCTCGAGTGTTATAATAAGTAAGAGTGCAAAAAAGTCACGACCGATTTCGATTAAAAATCATCATTAAAGACCTTTATTTTATTATTGTTTAAATATATTATTTAACAGTTTGCACAATTTTATATAATTATCAATAATATTTTGTTATGATATGTTTAAACATTTTTTTTATCGACATACGTATATCCTATTTGAAACGTGTAGACAAATCTATTTTACCGTCTCCGAAAAATATAAAACTTACTTAAAACACGTCAACTTTGTCATTACTAGGGAACGGATTTTAGTGCCATAAAAAATAAGAAAAATGTCCTAAAAAAATACGACTTAATGCCTTAAAAAAATGCTTTAATATAAAAAAATGCACTGAAAAAATGCCCTAAAAAACTTTAAAATGTATTTAAAATCAATAAAAACATAATTATTGAATTTGAAACTTATAAAAAACACATTATTATGAAAAATTTATCTTATAAAAAATATTTAAATACAATAAAACCTTCTCTTGTCTTCTCAATTATTATCTTTGATACGTGTGTCTACAGGTGTCAAAAATAATTTCGTAATTTCGTAACATAATAAATATCAATTTTTATTTTTATTCAAACATTTTTATCGAATTTTATCCATTCCTATTTAAAAATGACTTAAAAACATAAAAAATGTCAAAAAAATGCTCTAAAAATTTAATTAAGTCTTAAAAATGCAAAATAAAAGTTACATTTTTTAATTCCTTGATGTATGAAATGAACTTTGTGCTTGGAGTGCAATGTTTTCGGACATTCAGAAAAAAATGCCTATTTTTCGTTCAAATCCGTTCCCTAGTCATTACAATATCGCTTTTATTGCGATCGATTAATATTTATAATGTAATGTGAGAGTGTATACCTGACAAAACGACTCGTTCGATTACTCCGCCCTCTTTCTCCGAGAGTATCGAAGCTCCGGTGTAGATGGCGGGCAGATAGAAAGCACATCTGAGGGGAAAAAAATCGTATTTTTTATCGTTACAATGTTGTGTAGAATGTGTCGGAATAGTCTTGAGTTCTGTTCGAACTCTGGACGACGACGACGACGAATGAATACTCACAGTGATATTATCGCCGGGGTCGCGTAGTGTATAAAAGAAGGGTTTCTGTTTCCGTAAACGGGATCGAGCAACTTTAAACAAAATAATAATAACAAAGCGTTTAATAGCGTCCAAGTGTTTACACCGGGCAGGCCCTCGGAACTTTTTCCTTAGAATATATTATTTCGTGGCGTTTAAAATTTTAATTTTACTTTATTTTTTATTGTCATAAATAAATTTGAATCGTTATATACAACGATGTGAGATAAGCTATGTAATAAGCTAACGTAATCGTAAATATTCGTTGCTATCCGTAAATTATATTTTTTTTAATATTTAAATTGAAAAACTGAAAAAAATTATGGCCCGTGTAGGTTGCCGACGAGTCGTGTGACTATTTATTTTTTTAAAATTTACAAAACACGTCGACATTTTTGAAATAAACCGCGCGATGTTCTACGAACTCGTTAAAATTTCGAGTCTAGTTTGAAAAAAAATGTCGAAAGATTTTGCGAGTAAAAACTTAACTAAAACAAATCAAACTTCAATAATATTATCTATAGTTTGTTCGGCATAGTTGTAACGTAAAAAAAAAAAAAACTCTATCGATTATTATATTTTGGGTTTAAAAGCAAACACCGTCCACTACTAGTCCTCGTACACGTTATTGCGTCCGGAGTGCAATTTCTAAACGTAAAAAAAAGAAAATATAAATATAAAAAAACTTACCCGAACTGGTAGTTTACCCATTTTTTCCGATTTGTTACATTTGACGAGAAGAGAGTCCACGACGTCCGTGTAACTGTCCAGGATGTCTTTTTTCAACATGTCTGACAAATACTTGTCTATAAAACGAAAATCCATTTCATTAGTTTTTTATATTATAATCAATTGCATCGGTTTCCGCGATGAGAGAGACGGGGTCGAATGTGTTACTTTATTACTCGATAGTTTTATTATTACGGAAGACGAATTAAATCGGTATCGCCTGTTTAAAAATTTGTCGATTGTTTGTAATTATTCGTGTATTACGAAGTAAACATTTTTATGGGGTTTTTTTTTTTTTTTTAATTTATTTTCAAGTACGTCGGGTCGATTTTTTTTTTCGAACAAAACATATTAAATTATTTCAACTTATACTATTACTCGCGACAAACCGTTTTCGTTCGATAATATTGTCTGTTGAAATCGTCGAGTGGATGGATAAATTTAAATCTCTACGTTTTTTTTTATAAAATAAATAAAAGAACAATAATAATTGAACGTCCTTTTTATTTAACGACCTATCTAAATTATTTAATAAATCAAATTCTACTCTGACTCAGTTGGTTTGGTCTCAAACACAAATCAAATGCGTCATCAATTTTTCATCTCGATCATATTTTACCAGATACGAATAATACGCTACGTTTTATTTCTTTTTTTTTTTACAAATTTTATTTTCATTATAATCTCCTCACTCGTGTTGTCGACCACTGCGTGGATAGATCCCGTGTTTAGCGTGTCGTTGCTGATCTCGTATAGGCTCAAATCGTTGTCGGACTGCGTGTTATTCGCGCCGGTGAAACGTATCGCCAAACTATTGCTAAAGTCTTTTGCAAAATGAAGGAAAGCCCACACTTTGTTTTCGTTTACTGCGTATATTCCATCGGATACGGTCGGATAATCAACCTGTCGTATTACAAAATATATTATAAAACGTAATGACGATCGTTTGCTCGGCTTTAAAAAAATATGTCGTTTTTTATTTTTGTAACAGAAAACTGTTTTAAACAAAAGGTAGACGACGTAAAATTATAAACGCGTTTCGACGTGTTGGCATTCGATGCCGAAGACTCTGTTTTTTTGGTTATATTTTTTGGTATTTTTCGTCTACCCATACATTTCCTATATAAAATCGAATTTTTTTTTAGAAATTATTAGTTTTCGAAACGTTTTAATATGAAATTTTTTTCGATTTCCGTCTGTTTATAGCCAGTGGTCTCTCGACTTTTTGGACTCGCAAAAATAGATAAAATCGCTCAATATGCTTAGTACACATTATAACCGAATAAATTTAAACGGTAAAATATGTAATTGTTATTAATCGAAAACGTATAGAATTCGTACGAAAAATTATAATAAAATAGAAATACGATGGAAAAAATGTAATGGTTTTTTATTTTAAAAAGGTGACTTATATCGCGACCCAAAAATGTCGATTTTTTTTTTTGACGAACTCTTTGTCGAAATTATAAATATACGATAAAAAAAAATAAAAATAATTTTGGGTAGTGTTTCTGAAAACGACAGAAAATCGAGAGTTTCCCGTCGAGATGAGATGATATTGTCCGTGTTTACTTACCAATTCGAAAGTCTTTTCTTTTAATCGTTCCATGACCAGACAACTGATCGGCACGCCGCCGTCCAGGAAACAATTCACCGTCTCGTTCAACGAACAGTGGACCGAGCTGTTGTAATCTTCGTTCAACACGCCCAGGGACAAATGTTTCGGGTCGTGGCCGCAAGCGATGTTGAACAAAACCGTCTGTATCAGCGGTAAGAATATCACGAACAGAGTGAACCTTAAAAATAACCCAAATAAATTAAAACGAAAATATCCAATCCCGACGGTAATAACTAATAATAATATATGCTCACGGTATGTTTCTTCTCAGCAGGTTTATGTTTTTGTACACTTGAGCTTTAAAACGACCGAAAGTGAACAGTTTATTGTTTAACAACGGCGGCGGAGGCAGATCGCGTGCATAAGAAAATCTTCTCGCGGGCTAATAATAAACACGAAAAATACGCCAAATCAGGTAATAACGATTTGAATAGTCGCGACGACGCGCGTCTGTTGTACACGTTTCTGTTATTATATTTACTAAACGCGTACATAATAATACTACGTTCTTACGTTTTTTCGAGTAATATAATAACACGTTTTGTGTTTGGAAAATTTCGCTAAAAATGTAAACGAAGGAGGAGGGGGGAGGGGGCGTCTAGACGTTGCTTGTTTTCGATTGTTGATCAAATTCTGATTTATCGTAATTACATATTATATTATATTTAATTAATTTTTCAACTAATCGCGACGTGCCGATTTCAATCGAGGAATACGAATTCTCGGACTACTTTACTAGGCTATGCTGGAAATATAGATTTCTATAGAATATAGATTTTTTGTTTTCAATTTTTCATTCAAGTAAATGACGTGTTTTAATTTTGACGATTTTTCAAATAAAACTTTTCGAATTACGAGTTGACGATTTTTTTCAAATCTGTTTCCTACACGACCTAGTTTAAAGGCCCAGCATTTTTTTTTATCTCTTTACAAAATCGAAATCGGCCCGTCGCGAGTAGTCTAAAAGTCGTCTACCGTTTGGATTCAATAGGACAAAAACGTCTCCCGCTAGTGTCGCGCGCCAATTTTTCAAATAAAAGTTTACGAATTTCGAGTTACTTACTTTTTTAAATAGAAATCGGTTTCGAACACGACCTAGTTTAAAGGCCCAGCATTTTTTTTATCTCTATACAAAATCGAAATCGGCCCGTCGCGAGTAGTCTAAAAGTCGTCTACCGTTTGGATTCAATAGGACAAAAACGTCTTCCGCGAGTGGCGCGCCAATTTTTCAAATAAAACTTTTCGAATTACGAGTTACTTATTTTTCTAATGGGAAATCGATTTCCAACACGACCTAGTTTAAAGGCTCAGAATTTTTTATCTTTTTACAAAATCGAAATCGGCCCGTCGCGAGTAGTCTAAAAGTCGTCTACCGTTTGGATTCAATGGGACAAAAACGTGTCTCCCGCTAGCAGTGCATGCGCGTACGAGACACTATCTTATTACGTGAGAAACGCTCACGCCAGTGTTCGTTTACTTTACACACGCGCGCTCTAACATTATTGCCTATACTCGACTCCTTTAAACAGGACCTCATTAATATTATGTTTTTGTCGATTTCCCTTTCCCATATAGTAGTAATAAATAAAATACTCGATATTTTTTTTCGGAGCATTTTCAGAGCTTTAACGTTTGATATTTTTCATAGTTTTTTTTTTGGCCTTTCTAAAGTGTCTGTTGTCTTGTCGACTACAATAATATAATAATACGGTCTTTATGGTTTTTTTAATTAATAGTCGTCGAGCGATTCGTAAAGCGCACACTTAATATATTATTATACGTACCGTTCTCACTGTTATGCTGGGAATGTTTGCGTTCACGGGATTGCTTGTGTTGTTGGAATTGTTTGTGTTGGCCACGTGGTTTTCACAGATTTTCAAAAACGCGTCTTCCAAGTACACGCAGTTACACGAAGTCAATAGTTCGGTGGGCGTCGCTTCGGAGAGCAGCGTGCCTTCTCTCATCAGACCGATCTACGGGCCGAAACGTTAAAATCATTAAAATTACGAATTTTCGTCGATCGAACGCGCGCGTCGTTACTTTACCATTTGCGACTGTTTCGCTTCCTCTATGTAATGCGTCGTGATGATGACCGTTTTTCCTTCTACCGACGTCAAATGCAATAAAAGTTCCCAAATACTAGTGAAATGAAAAAACAATTTACAAAATTAAACGATTTTTCCACGACACGAGAGTAAAATAATTTTAACGATTCGCGTTTTCTAGCACGCCAGGGCCGAAATAATAACTTTGAAGACTACTCGCGCGTACACGTTTTTAACGATTAAAAAATATTTATAAATTATATACACGATAATATATAACGGCGAAATAAACGCGTATTTTCTCTATTTAATTTTGAATTTTAGAACGTTTCAGTGCGGGCCGCACAGAATTTGTTTAATGGGTGTACCACCGCTGTTTTAGCGTCTAATTTAATACGAATAGCTATTAAAAATCATTTACATTTTTCCTCTTTGATTTCTATTTTCTTATTAGTATTCCAATAAAATATGAAAACTAAAATAACGAACAATAAATACTCGTTTTTCAGCTATCGATTGGAATCCGTCCCACCGCTTTCTTTCGCTTTCGATAGAATATTATTTTGTTCGTTTCGTGTGCGCGCGACTGTTTTAAGAAAAATCTCTAATAATTACTCTTTTCCGTACACTCGCATGTGTATAGAGCAATGGTTTTTTTTCCCTACGTATTTTTATACGGTTTTCGTAAATGTTTTTCAAACGCGCGCGTTTTAATTACCTTTGACTGATTAACGGATCCAGTCCGACCGTGGGCTCGTCTAAAATCAACAATTGCGGATCGTGAAGCATGGCCACCGCTAGAGACACTCTTCTCTGCTGACCGCCGCTGTGTGAAATCACGGTTTTAAATATAATATGCGCGCGACGCGAAAACAATAATCGATTCTGTACGTTTTCCGGTGTTTACCTTATCTTGTTCAAGATCAACCGGCTCGGCGGCAGTTCCAAGAGCTTGTTCAGTTTTTTCTGTCTCGTTTTGATCTCCTTGTCCGGCAGATTGAATATGTACCCGTAGTACGAGAACGTTTCCTTTATCGACAGTTCGTTGTGCAACGCCAACTCCTTGAGAAACAAACGCGTGTTATAACGAAACGTCGGACGCCGAACGATCTCTATAGATTACCTGGGGCATGTAGCCGATGTCGGATATGAGTTTTCCTTTGAGTTTTATCTCGCCGGAATCTAAACGTAACCGGCCGACGATACAGCTCAAAAGGGTTGTTTTTCCACAGCCACTAGGTCCGAGCAGTCCGTATCTGAAAACGAGGAGTAGTAAATACGAGTCGCGTCGTATTATTTATTTATTCTAAATTCAAATATTACGAATGCGAAACCGAGGAGGGTTTTTTTTTTGTTGACTTTTTGAAAACCGACACAGTGCTCGCGAGCTCGAGAATAATAATTTTACTCGAACGCGTTGCCCCTACGTTACGGTTTTCGTGTCTTGTTTACGTTTTTTATTTTTCTCTTATACTCGACGACTCGAGTATAAGTAAACGTTCTACTATGATATGATAATTTTTATATATTACTAGCTGAATAACCCGGCTTCGCCCGTGTGCAGTATAACTTTTTATCAGTTTTTTTCATTTTTACCCCTTTTACCCCTTTTAACTCCGGTAGGGGTCGAATTTAGGAAAATCCTTTCCCATGGGGTTTCCACTATATAAAACGAAACTGCTGACCAAATTTCATACTCAAAGCTCCAGCGGTTCCGGCCAGGCGAATTTTTCTAGTTTCACCTTTTTTTACCCCTTTTAACCCCCTTAGGGGTCGAATTTTGAAAATCGGGCGACGTGGTGACACTCACCAAGGTATTTGGAACAACTTTGTGAAAAAAAATTGGAAAAAAGTTAAATAGCGTCGTCACAAAATTGGTACATAAAAAAGGCCTGTTCTTTTATATATAAGGATAGTACAGACGCGGATTTCACGAGCTCGCTCGTTTCACGCTGTAAAAATTCATTTCGACGCCTTCAAAGTACTCGATTAATCGTTGCGTTTTTAAATTGTGAAAAAAAAAAATCGTCGTTTTAATAACAGATACTTGGATTACTTTAAGTTACTAATTAATATAAGCTTTTAGGGCCGGGCGTTGGTGACAAAACAGTGATTTTATTTACTGTTAATGTTTTGTTTTTTATTCAAATTAAAACACGTTTACTCTCGTCGTAATTCACTAGTGAAAATAATTTGTTTTACGAAGAAGATATAAATTGTTATGTGTATCGAATCGAGCAAACAATTAGTACGAAATTTCAAAACTTATAAACATTTATTATCGTTTATTTTTTATAAAAAAAATTAGCGTAAACACAACACACGAATCTAATTATATAATTTTTCCGTTGTTGAAACTCTCAAAAGTTCGACTGCACCGTATTTTTAGGATTTTTATCTCTAGTACATCTGCCGTTAGTTTTGGATACATTTTTCAAGTCATATAATACGAAATAACTCATTTAACCGAAAAAAAATAAAATAAAAGACACGAAATTAATTATTATTAACGAGTTTTATGTCGGGTTTTCTTTTCGCTAGGAAAAACTGAGGTTTTTAAACTCTACAAATGTCGTCGGCGGTGAAATTTAGTAGAAATTTTTTGTGTTTGAAATTTTTTTCCATTTCTTTAATAATTACACGACGGTCGATCGAAATTTAATGGCCACGCGCATTTTAACTCGATAACCGGGATCGTTAATTTCCGAAATTTTTATTTTTCTCGTACTCATACCGGGTCTATTATTTATGAGTGATTGTGTGTTATGCGCGTTGAATAAAATTAGTAGTGAACATAAAAATCGCAGACTAAAATCGATGTATACGTGTACTTAAATTAATTCGTATTAATATCACGAACGATAATTTACCAATCTAAGTATGTGTTGCCGATTCGAAAAGGATTTCAAAAAGGACAAAATTAACCGTATTTATATGACGTGTGTTGTGATATTTTTAGCATTGATAATTTTGCAACTCTTAAAAAATTTATTTATCATTTTAAAAATATATCTCACGCGATATCCTAACTCGGCCGCCTATTTTAACGCGTTCGATGTATACATTACATATATTACATATATCGTATGATTTCAGATGTGTGCAGATATTTACGCGAAAAAACATCGATGGAAAAAAATCTCGCAACCTCCATCATTTTAGAAACCAAAAAAGGATGCTGAAAGTCGTAAAAACCGTTTGAAATAGAAATCACTGTTTGGCGGTCGAGAGTTTAAACCAAGTAGAGAAGTACGTCCATCGCACTTAGTGTGCTCCAAATAATTATATTAGGCAATACGATTTTTTATCTAATATAATATTATTAGGATTGATAAATGTGTCAATTTTTCGCTTTGAGCTGTGTGGTAGCCATTTTTTTTTTTTTTATCCAAACATTAAATAATAATCAACCCGCGGGTGTTGTTCGATTTGAATTCAATAAAACCACAACAGAGACGATTTTCCACTTAAAAATATGAAATTAAAAATATTCCGGTCGTGTTAATATATTTAAAGTCTCTATAGAAATCAAAACTAGAAAAGCTATACTATACTTTAATCATTACCTAACGGATTTCGATCGGTTAACGAGTTTTTAAGGCTTTAACTGGGTCGATTTTGAATATTTCCAACAATTTTAATGCGATAAAAAAATTAATTTAAAAATAAAAACATTTATATTTGTCATTCGATGGGTAAAACAAAGACAAAAAAAAACCGTATTTCATTATATTTAGAGCCTTATTGTACGTATACGTGTTGTGATAATATACTTAATAAACATTTTTTTAACCGATAAATACAAAGATGAGAGCGTTTAAGATTATTTTAAATCGTAAAGACGTGTAATGTGTAAAGGATAAATTATGATAATTTTTACCGTCATAATTGTCACGACGATCGATAAAAAAAATTTCTTTTTTATAAAAAATGTCTTATTTTAGTAAACGAAATGAACAACCGAAAAAGAGAGAGGCAAAAAAAAAAACTAGAATGCAAAAAAAAATTAAAAAGAAAACAAGAACTGGAAAAAGTTAAATTAGAAGAAGAGAAAAAAAAGGTGTGTATATTTGTTGTTTTTTTTTTTATGACATAATACAACGAAAAAGTTATTTAATTACATGATTACTTGATTTCAGGAAGAAGTTCGTAGATTCATAGAACACCGAGAAAAAATGCCGAGGAAGATGCTGAGAAGAAAAAATCAGAAGAAGAAGCAAAAAAAAAGACGTGAGCGTGAAAAAAAAAAAGGAGCAAGAAAAACAACTTCAAGAAGACGAAAAGAAAAGGTTAGTTGTATTTAATATTAAAATCAAAACGTCATTTATCAATGAAATTATTACTCCCTGTAAACAATTACTTTTTTTAAATTAATTAATTTATAAATACCCTCCGACGACGATATGAATGCGCCTGGCTGATGCCTTAGGGCAGCGGTTCCCAAACTTTTTTTTCCGCGGTGCCCTTTTTTGGAACAAATTTAGCCGCGGTGCCCTATTTTGGACCAAATTTTACCAAAAAAAATAAATACTCATTGATAGCCAATTATATTGACTTTATTAAACCTAATACAATCTAAGCGTTCCGAGCCAAGTACACAACTAACTTGATAATAAATTAATGCATTTTTAAACTTCAAAAAAGAAAAAAAACATACATTTTAAAATATTTTTTATGGGCCGTAGAACGCGGTGCCCTTAGAAAGTGCTCTCGGTGCCCCTAGGGCACCGCGGTGCACAGTTTGGGAACCGCTGCCTTAGGGCAATCTTTTTGCCCCCCTCTGCGTGCGCCCTCGTAAATTTTTCCTATCGTACGATAGGCATTTATTTTTGTACGAATATATAATTATACACTCGTACACGAGTAAAATAGTAATGCGACAGAGAACCGTGTTGTTTATATCCGATTATAATATATTGTCGACGACGACGTGGGGATGATTTCTAGCGGACGAATTCACGGCACGAAAACGATTTCGGATTTGTCTTACACACGCGTATACACTGTTCAACGCTCGTTTATTTTGTACACGCCTAACAACAAGTCACCGCCGCCGTGTAAAATTGTCCGCGATACGACGATGATTGCCCTAGTGACTCGCCAACGGGAAATCCACGCGGGCCCTCTCGAAATTTTAGTCCCTTCGTTTTAAATCCGGTAATTTTATTATTTCTACCTAAAAGTTTATATCAGGGATGGTGGCGAACCTATGCCACGCGTGACACGCGCGCATTACTTCAGTGACACGCCAATTTAAATATTCGTAATTCATAATTTTCACTTCACTTTCCAAACAAATTACTGATATTTTTAACTTATTATTTGTAATACATCGTAAGATATTATTAACGTAAAGTCGTAATTGCTGTAATATGTACTTTCCATTTCCTAATCTCGTAAACTAAAATCATGTTTATACGTTCAATTAATTATTTTTTATGCAAAAAAAAAGGTCTAAAAAAAATTAAACCGATAACGCAGTCTATATTTATCTCTCGATCGATAGAAACGAACGCTCGTTTTTTTCCACCGATATTGTTTTTATATTTATAAACACTCTCGTACGATTATTTGGACACGACATTTTGGTTGAAACGTTTACTCTTTTCGTCGAATACAATATTAATAATAATTTACAAAAATAAAACGCATCCTATACACACGCGAATTCGGGCGCGTTTTTTCCCCTTCAAAATTTTATCATTTTATAGCGGTCAAATTGTTTATAATATTATTTGAAAATCAAACGAGTACAACTGTGTCTTACGTACATTCGTATGTAAAAAAAAAAAAAAACCCGAGATATTTCACGCCGTTCGCGATAATTCGTGATTCTTTTGAATTTTCCGTTATTTAATAATAATAATATTTACCGTCGGTCCTCGACCGCGTCGAAGCTTTCGCCTCTGACCGTTTGATTTTTACTCACATTTTACCCACGGGAACCGTCAAGTTCAGGTCTTTGAGCACGAGCGTCTGTCCGTATTGCTTGCACGCGTTCCTGACGACCACCTCGGACGGGAGTCTGGGGGCCCCGGGGACCGCTTGAACCGGCCTATTATGTTGGGGATCGGTGACGATCGAAACGCGACGTTCTCTCGGCGCGCTCGTCATCCTAACGTGTGCTGGAGATAGCTCGTTATTGGCGCGCGCGCGCGTACTCGATTACTGCTGTACAATGTGGATAAGGCCGTCGAAGGAAATGCCCGACGACACTGTTGTTCATTTGACGCGCGGATGGCCGAAAAACTGTGGTCCGGTGGTCAATCGAAATCGCGCGACTGTGCGAACGTAATCGGTCAGTGCGCGTTTGGGCGATACTGACTTTGGCGCGCGCGCTCGCGACCGTGATGGTGATGCCGAGGTGGTGCCCCCTCGCGAATCCTACACGTAGTAGTAGTATATCCTGCGCGCCGGAGACGTGATCGCAATAAATGAATAAATATTTCGCGTGTGTTTATACAATAGAGAATGCTGGTAGGTATGATTTTTTTAATCGATACGATATTGCGATTTTTTATTTCTCTCTAGTCGACTCGCGTATTATATTATTCGACCGTTTTCGACCTGTTAACACGGCGGCAGACACGTATTTTTGCGTACGTAGTAGTATGACGTTTTGTCGTGGTCGTCGAAAGTTTCACTCGAAATACCCGAAACGCGACACAACGCCGTGTCCGGTAAACGAAAACGCGCACGCCGACCGCCGAAAAAAAAACCCACGATGCGATCCGACCCTTAATGAGGTCGTGGGCAAACCCCTAGGTTTCGACGCGATCCAAGTATAATATTTATTTATTATGTATGTGATGTGTCTCCTCTGCGTGCGCGTGTCGTGTGTGACGTGTGTATAATGAAATATACAACGTGTACAAACAGGACGAGAATGTCGCAGTTGAAATATTGTAATCAATATAAATGTGGTTGAAAAGTGTGTGTTTCGTGTAAAAGTTTCGCCGGGAATCTAAAAACACGCGAGCAGTTTCCATTAGATAATCTAATAGATCGATTATGGAAATTTCGTTGCGAGTCGAAAACTGGTATACTTAAAGCGCCGAGCAAACGATCGAAACGGGACGCGTCTGTCCCGATGACCTACACGACGACGTGCCCGGCTACTGGCGCGATAACCGCCGACAGTCGGTCGAGCTGCGAGACGACGAAGGACGAGTGTGACCTTGGCGGACAACAAGTACCGCCGGATCGGTAATATCGTATTTTCATTTCATTTCATTTCGTTCGGTTCGACATTATCGAGTCTATTTCACAGACATATAGATACAGGTATTTGAAAATGATACGCGACAATCGTGCGGCGATTAAATAATAATGTGTTTTGCTCATGAATTCTACGGGTTTCGTGCAAACACATTTAAACGGAAGTAATAACAACGAGAACGCATAAACACGCGCGCAATATACATATGTATATAAAAAATACCACACTTGTTGGAAGGTAAAAATATTTGGAAATAAATATGCAACAGACGTATTTACTTTATTACACTGCCCTGAAAATTATATGACGCAACGATATTTATACACTGACCGTTCGTAATGGAAATTTCGTGTGGCTTGTGAAACAATAACAATAATGACCGTCTATCGTTTCAATACTTTCGATTGGTACGCGAATAATGGTACAGTTGAATCGCGGCGGCGCGGCGACTCGAACGGGGATGAAAAATGGCTCGGAGGTATGTTGTTGTTATTATTAGTGTGACGAATTTTAAGTTTTTAAACGCTTGCGTGTACTCGAATGTGCTTTATGTCGTGTTCGAACGAAAAGATGAAAAAAAACGTGAGCGAAACACGATTTTATAGGTACGTTTAATGTTCGTATAATATCGCGTACAGTGAACGAGTCGTGTAATCTAGTTGACGCGTATTTTTGTATAAACGCGTAAAATTGTAATTTATCTATTTTTGACTTTGATTTCAAAACCGTATTTTATACATATCTACCGTTTATAAGTATTTGATTCGGATTTTAAGACCCCCGCTCGACGGAATAAAGCGATAAAAATAATTCCAAATTTTTTTTCTCGCATTAAAACACTGGTACGTAAAAACGTACGGTTTTGTGATTGTCGCCATAAAACGCGTGTTATGAGTCAATAACATAATAAGTATACGTAAATAACGTGTCAAGGGGAATAAAAAAAAAAAAAAACATTCGAGTTTTTCGGATTATCGAGGTTTGAGCTATCGTCCACTCGATTGTAATAATAATGATAGTAAATTTATAGTCGATTCCGTTGCATTCGTTGCACCGGTCTCCCGGTCATACGGCGGCGACGGCGGCGAAAATTGTATTTATTTAATTCATTAACAAGTTGACCGGCTTGAGCATTAAATTTAACTCTCACTGGATTCATTTCATTCACACGCTACGAGAGGAGTTTAATTTCATTCTCATTTATTTATTGGTTTTTAATATAATAATATGATAGTTATTTATCTCGTTTCATTGGAAATTACACATAGTGTGTCTAAACAGCATTTCAATACCTTTATTATTCAATCAATTACAGTATTTAAAATAATTAATATTAATAAGGATATTACTTTATATAATAGAAAATGTCTAGAATTATTATTTTTTAGCACACTCTTTTATTATAAACCACAAAAAAAAATAAATACGTATTTTTCGAATGTTTCCAATACGAACGATCGTTTTCATTTGACACAATCATTGTCGACCGACTGTAATCGATTATTACAATAGAGTGGATAATTCTCGACGACGACGCGTGCATCCTTGAGGCGGTTACCTCGAGCCGTTAACGTATTGTTGTTACGTATTCGTTCAATCGAATTAATCGGAGAGACGTGTTTTTCGATCGATTCGTGTTCCAAATGTTTGAACAAAAAATGTAAATTTACACCGTGTTACGTACACACGGGATTTGTGTTGTGTATACCTAGTCGAATGGGAAATTCTTTTTACGAAAAAAGATTACAAACACACGGGGCTTTTTGACCGATCGACTTTAAGTCTAGTAAACGGGCGTTAGGTCGGAATTTATTAAAAATACTATAAGAGATTGTCTAGCGAAAAAATAAAAAAACCGTTCGGAAATCTTTACACTTTTGATTTACGAGTAAGCGCTAATTTTTAAAAATATAGTAAATTATTTTAATATTTTCCCATTACAGCCGACATCGATAAATCGATCGCGTTGATTACAGTGCCTATATCGAACGCACACTTGTGTTAATTGCAAAAAAAGCATACGGCGATTTAATTTTTTTCGGGTAAATCTATGGATGCGACCGACGACGACGCGGTTGTTGTTTTTGTTCCCGGTATTGCCTCAAGACGTAACAATAATACGCCACACCCGAGTGATTAATGTTATTAATATTATTTCCGCTGCCGCCGCGTGCTATACGCAGTTGAGGTAAAAAAAAATGTGTTCGACCACTGGTCGATCGATCGATCGATTGTACACGATTACGTGATTGTTTTATCGATAAGTGTACAGCAGAGCGCACTTAGATTGTAAGGTAGAGTTGTACATCATACTACACTTTATGTGACGTACGTACGTTTTGTTTTCGCCGAAAACACTCGGTCGACTGTCGGATATCGCATAGTGTCGTCACACGTATCGAGGAGTTATAAATGTGGCGATGTCATTTATTAATATTATTATGAACGATTTTCCGGTCGCAAAATCCGACTTACTAACTGTAGTTTCTTTATCGACTATTTACGAATTGTTTCAGCATATTTTCATCGGACGGCGGCGGGACAATTACCGAGTCTCTTTAGAGATAAATCTCATCGTTGTGGAAAATCGCAAGCGACGCGTTTCAAACCGTCCGTTTGTCGAGAGCGTTCAACGCGCGCCAAGTGCGGATTACATTTCGCCGTCGTCGTCGTCGCGTCGCGCAATGAATCGAACGTGAAAATCGAATAATCGGTATGACGAGGTAAAAAATCTGCGGGCGGGTGTGCCTACGTCACAGACTTGCTGAGCGATTTTCACGACGACGATGGAAATCAATCGAGTGACGTGAGTAACGTGTGAATATTATCGTTTATATACCAGTAGGTTTGGTCGTCCCTCGGGGAGGGGGTTCCGGGTTCAAACCAGAGATTTCATCCAACGTTTTTTTTCTTCTTTTTTTTTAAAGAATAAATACTAATAAATCTAAATAATAGAATAAAAAAACGGTAAATACCTATACTGGTTTAATAATTATATCAACAGTATTTATTTAATGTATAACGTGGTTGAGCAGTACCGTTTTATCGACGGCTTGATTCAATTAGGAATAATAATAATAATAAGATAAAGTACATAATCGAGCCAATATACGGCGTACAACTATAATATGTTATGTGTATATCATTACGTAAAATTATTAAATTTGAAACTGCTCTGCCGTGAAATCACCGATTCGTGTACGTCATGACGTTTTCGAATCGAGCCATCGATATTATATTATTAGTTTCGTATTAAAATCTCATCTCCCACTGTACAAAAACGAAAAATGTATGCTAAACGGACGCGCGTTTGTTTAAAAGCCGTGTCGATAACAACGAAAATAATAAAACGCGCTCGGCCGTATTCTCACAAGTTATGATTATAATAATTAATTTAGTGTCGGTCTACCGTGTTCCGTACGCACGACGACGTTGGTCCGAAGGTCCCTCTACCGTGTTGCGATGTCTTCTATTATTTTTCGCTCGTACGCCGCCGCCGCCGCCGCCCCCCGCGCGTCCGCTGCGAATATCAAATCGTCCGATCCGGTACAATACGAATATTATTGACATTCGCGCCCCGGCGCCGCCGTGCGCATCGCGTAATTTTAACACGTACCGATTATCTCGCGTGTGTGTACGGTAATAATAATAACGATAAAAATAATAATTTATGTGCTCCGTGCCCTACCTAGGCGAATGCCGCCCCCGCCGCCGCGGTCTGACGTCCGTCAGGGTCGAATATTAATTTTTCACGCGTCCGACGACGTCGTTAGGATATTATTTCAATATCGTGTATGGCGCCGCGCGATTCATCTCGGACCGAAACGCACGCGTCGTTATAGGTGGTTTTATTTTACATTATAATATACCCCGCGCGTAGTGTTCGGCGAATCTATCGTTTAGGTTTACGCCGAATAATATGTTTCTAATACGAGAGCGCGCGGCGTTATCGAAAACAACTAGACGTTGTGCAATTCGAAATACCGATGTTTTCTTTATTTCCATCGACGCTGTTGAAATTATAATACATAAAATAAATTTGACAGCGCGCGTGATGACGAAACGAGATTTGTTATTCTATGAAAATAATTAATAAATCATACTCTGTTCCAATCGAATTTCTAGTAGATTCGCGCGCCCCCTCTCCCCTTCTGAAATCCGACTAAATGTCTAAACGATGACTAATTGAAAATATGTTTACAGGCGATATTATTATATTCCCCGACACGTCACGGGTTCCTTGAAAACGCTGAATAAGAATTGACGAAAAAAAATTTTCACAAAAAAAAAACAGACCGATGTGTTTGGAATAAATTTCTAGACCACCAAACAAACAATAGGTAATTTACACCTATAAAAGACGAGCATAATATATGAGAATACTGTTACGGAGTAACAGCGTAGTGTGCTTCATTTTATAACATAATTAATGTGCAAGCCGATGTGCAAAATTATATTATACTATACACACGTGCACAAAATGTAGTAATAAAATCTTCGAATCAGTATGTTGAAGGATGGACACGGAAGACGAGACAAGCGACTTTAGCGCGTTACGACCTACGGCTTCAACGTCCAATGAGGATATCTCCCGAAATGGAAAAAAAAAATTTGTCGTACAAAACAAGTACGTGTATTTTAAGACATAATATCGCTAATGTTAAAAAAGTAATCGAATCCTTTTTCTTTTTTTTTTTCCATCACATAATTTCTAACGATTGAATTTCTGAACCGATCGATTACAATTCGTTGTTATTCTAACAGTCTAATAAAAATTATTATTAAATTAATATCGCGACTAATGACGGTGGCTTTTGGAAAACGAAAGGATTCGAAATCTGTGAAAAATGTTTTTTTCCCGATACGTTAGCGACCAGCGTAGTATCACGTTCGATATTTTTGGCTATACCACTACTATAATTATTGTAAACACACTTGACAAGCCTCGCGAAAACACAAAATCTATTCAGTTTTTTCCGTATATTATTTCCACTCTATAATATTCTAATACGACTTTTCGATATTTTTTTTATCGAAACACAATAATTATTTATGTAAATACGTCAAATAAAATTACCTCGGGTAACATATTATTATAATTATGTTCGACACTGACGAAACGCGCGCGATATTTTTCAATAGTCGTGTCGTCGCGGAAGTACGATAGTACATCATAATATTCGCCGTGTACAGTGTACATTCGACTAAAGTATACAAAATAAAAATGAAAAAAAATCCATTCGATCGGATTTGTTGAGCTTTTAATTATTTTTTACATAATAAAATCGTCACTATATCCGTAAGATATAGTCATAAAATTTCCCATCCGAAATTTGGTATTCGATGTTTTTCGGTTGAAAAACAAAAAAGTTATAGTACAATGTTTAGGTTTTTCCTTAAAAAATAATAAAACTACTCGACTTCGAGTGCCCCCGGGCGGAGGTACGGCTTAAAATCGATTTCAAATTCGGGAATTCGTATTTTATTAAGTATTAACGAAAAACGGTTAATTATTTATTTTTAAGGGCCGTGTTTAAGTGTACACGCTATGTATATTATTAATTACGGAGGATACGACGTCGCGTTAGAATGGGTCACAAACGGTTTTTACTGCGTAGAAATTATGCGTAAATATTAGCGAAATAAATCGTCGTGTTTTTTTTTCTTTTCTTTTCTTTCTACGAAATCGATTCGTCCGTACCAAAATGCGATATTTTTCAGTAGTCGTGTCGTCGCGTAAGTACGATAGTACATCATAATATTCGCCGTGTACAGTGTACATTCGACTAAAGTATACAAAATAAAAATGAAAAAAAATCCATTCGATCGGATTTGTTGAGCTTTTAATTATTTTTTACATAATAAAATCGTCACTATATCCGTAAGATATAGTCATAAAATTTCCCATCCGAAATTTGGTATTCTATGTTTTTCGGTTGAAAAACAAAAAAGTTATAGTACAATGTTTAGGTTTTTCCTTAAAAAATAAAAAAACTACTCGACTTCGAGTGCCCCCGAGGGCGGAGGTACGGCTTAAAATCGATTTCAAATTCGGGAATTCGTATTTTATTAAGTATTAACGAAAAACGGTTAATTATTTATTTTTAAGGGCCGCCCTAGTAGTGTACACGCCATGTGTATTATTAATTATTACGGAGGATACGACGTCGCGTTAGAATGGGTCACAAACGGTTTTTACTGCGTAGAAATTATGCGTAAATATTAGCGAAATAAATCGTCGTGTTTTTTTTTTTTCTTTTCTTTTCTTTCGACGACATCGATTCGTCCGTGCCAAAATCTCACTACCTAACCGCTTTCGGATTTCTATTGTAAAACTCGCGCGTGTCGTTTAAATACGACGACCGAACGGTGAAATTATACCACTCCGCCGCGCGTTTATATCGCTTCGTCGAAACGTCTATATTATTATCGTATACGCAGTTATTACATTGCCTACGACAATAGTATCTACGACTTGTATCGGACAGTATCGAATTTCAACCCTTAACTGGTATTTGTACTTACGTAACTGTCATATTTCACCCGATACTTAAACTGCCTATTTAAATATTTTATTTTTTATTTTAATATATTCTTTTTTTAATTATATTCTTAGTATGCAAATGATTTAATTCCTACCTAATTACACCGGTTTTTTTTTTATCAAACATTAGTTAAAATTTCATTTTTTTTTTAGTAATTTTTTTTCTATAAACATATACATTCAGATACGAACTACTCGGCAGTTTTTATTTAAACTTAGATACTATATCGACAAAATCAAAATAAAATGAAGGTCGTTTATATCTGTAGAAAACGTTCGATCTCTCGGTTCCCAATCCACTGAATCTCGTCGTATTTTTCATCTCGTACTATATTGTACCACGACGAATTTCGACGAATTCCAATTGCTCGCGTATGAATGGCATACGACAAGCACTACTTTATATTAATTAAATTACAATTTTGAGTAGAAAAAAACTATTTGTTTTTAATTAATTTCGTCGGACGAACACGATAATATAGCGTGTGAAAAATAATATTATAATATTAGGTATAAACAAAGAAAACCCAACATTTTAATTTATTAATTAATAAACGAATACATTTTCAAATGTTGTTTTTAAGCGTTTTATATTTTCAAAATTTTTCGTCAAACTAAAACTTTTTCATTGACATTTTACAGGGGGAAAAAAAAACTAAGAAAAGTCAAGAATTTCAACCGTCTACGAAAAAAAGTTGTACCGTTTTTTGAAAACAGCATTATTGTAAGTATTTAGTACAAATTTCAAATCCCTATGGTAATATTATTTTTCGAGTTACGACGAATAAATAATTTGATTTCACTAAAAATCGGTGTGCGGTAAATTTTTATCATAATTCATCGTCGGTTTTTTACGATTACTTTTTGAAAAATGTCAAGTGTTGAGAAAATATTTAAGTTATCTCATTGATAACATAATGGAAAAACGAATTTAAAAAAAACACACACACACACATCGTGAAAAAATACGTTTCTTGTTTCACTCCGAGTAATATTGTGTTTAAATTTTACCTCATAATATTATTATTATTACTATAGGAACATAATTATTATTATGTTCGCTTATTATTCTCATACTTGACGAATAATAGATAATAATAATTATTAAAATAATTAATTCTCTGTGCTCGTAGAATTTTCTACTCAATTTATATAATATGCTAATAACGGCTTCGTGTAAATGTATATAAATATTATATCTTTCGAAACACAAATCTATAAATATAATCTATAATTATGCTATAAAAAATAACACATTTAAGTCAGTTTTTTTTTTTTTACCGTGTGTCAAACTATCGGGAGGTTTTTTACCGATCGAAATAATCATTTAAAGAGTTCGTAAAGTTTGTTATGAAATAAAATATTATATACGTGTCGATACGTCATGCGACTACTTACGTAGTTGAAGTTATACGTCACGTCGACGTTTGGAAATATTTAGAAATAAATATACCGTGTTTACTACGGTGAATTTGATTAGAAAATTGAGATTTCTATTTAAACGACTTCTAAATTGCTTTTTCCTCCTTTCGTTAACGTCGTCGAATTTCTATGAACAATTCGAATAGTGTTTGTACGAAACGATAATAATAATATATTATGATGATAACGTTTTGAAAATAATTTTTATGACTTTTCTAATCTCGTCAAACTTTTTCTGCTTCTATTGAAAATAAAACTATTTCGTCTTATAATATTGAGTATGCGCTAAATAAAAATTAAGGGAATAAACTCTCGACAAACGTATTATTATTCGAAATTTGTGATGACTTGCTTGAAATGTTTGATATTTTTGTTGTTTAAAAATGGCATTGTAAACGATTTAATTAAACTAACAAAACCTCGGCGCGCGATGTCAATGGTAACTGTGAAAATGACATTTTTAATTATTAAAAAATATCAACAAAAAAAAAATGTACTACAACGAATTTACAATCAATAGTAGTACTCGATTGAACGATTCGAACGCGACAAACGAGTTATTAAACTATTCGTCTTTTAACATCGCGATGTGTTCTACTCTATACTTACATTTGTTATGAATAATAATAATTCTCTGCATCGTGCACAATACGATTATAATGATATTGTGTACGATTACTGTGAAAAAAAAATCGAAATCTAACTTCTAAGACGTGTAATGATAATTGCATGAAAAAAAACCAATAAATAAACAACAAATTTCAATTAAAAATCACGACTCGTAGGCAAATAGAAACATCTATGATAAAATACTCTAAACGCCGTGTACATATTATATATTATTTATGTATATGACTTTGTACTATATAAGTATGTAATAATAACAACTTTCTTGTTTTTTTTTTCTATCTTTAGCGCGGAATAACGGGTTTACACAGACTTCCATCGTATGGTTTTATTTTTTTTATGCGAGCAAGGTTTTTCAAAGACGGACATGGACGACGACGACGACGACGGTGTGCTGGTGATGGTGTCTAATGCAGGTAAGCTTCTGTTTAATTTGAAACGTGTAATTTCGATTAAATGAAAAACGTGAAAAAAAAAAAAAGCACAAGGACGTCGTAACACGCCGCCGCCGCCGCGCCGCCGCGTCTCGGGTTTTCTTTCGCGAAAAAATATTTTATCGAATTCTCGTTCTCGCGCAAAGACTTTCGATTTGTCGGCGCTAATGTCTGTGTCAGCATGGTGTGTATTGACACGAATGTTTTTTTTTTCTTCTCTCTTTATAAGAGATAAACCAATAGCTCAAATCATTCGTCCGGCGTCTATGTGTCATGGACAGACGTGAGATTTTCGTCATGTGCACGTACCTAGGTGTCCTACGGGCACACGCTTTATTTACGACGACGACTAATTAATAGGACGTGAGGCCATCGATGATAAGTATAACAGTAGAACGCTCCTCTCGCGCCGCGTGACACGAGGACGTCGTCGTTATTTAATAGTCTCGCGACGAGCGGGCGCGCGGTAACGCACACCACACGATAATCCACAGAGACCTCTGTTTTTGCGCTTTGACGCGTCGAATAAAAAATATATATTTCTATATCCGGAATGTCGACTACTATCGGGAAAACGACGACGACGACGACGGTGCGACGACATTTCGCGTACGAATTCCTCGCGTTCGATATATCTACCGTACGTACGGTAGATATATTGTTATTATAAAATTTAATGCATAATATCGGATTCTAAATTTATTAAACTACGGTTGATATTTAAAATATACTATTGATTTTATAAAAACGATATATATATTTTTTTCTTCTAAGATAAGTTGTACGATATGTTTTTAGTCTTTCGTAGTGCGTTTTTGTAAATTAGTTTCAACGAATAGTTTTTGTTTTTTTTCGTTGTGTTTAGACGTCTTCATACTCACACAACGATTAGCTTAATATACTACTAGTCGGTGACGGTCAAACGGGGAGGGCGATCTCCCTCTATGACATTTTTCGATATTTACAATACATGTTTAAACATAAAAAAGAATTGTTTTCTCTGATAACAAACTTGGAAAATTTCCACAGAATATTATGCCTTTAACACTTATTAATAATATTATCCAAAACGAAAAAAAATAGATATAATAATTTTAATGACGTTATTATAGTATTAAAATCGAACTACAGTGTTATACCTAATAATTAGGTAACTTTTTAATGTTTTTATTCTCAATTAATCGATCGATCTCATAACCATAGATTAAATATTTCAAACGAACCAAGTACCAGGTGTTAAAAAATTTACCGCATGACAAAACCGTCGACCGAGATTATGGAATTTATATACGTAAATGTACGCACTATTTTCACCGGCACCGTACACGTCTAAAACGCGAGTTGTTTGCGTTTAAAACGCGAAAGTGCTTTTTAATTTTACACACGTTTGGGCCACAAAAGCGAGCGATTTGACGACAGTTTAAAAGCTAGGCCCGACGGGAAAACGAGATTTCGCTTCCTCGATCGACGCGTGTCCGTGTCGGACGAATTATATACTCGTAAATTACCGCCGTGTATTTACCGACACATTAACGACTATATTGAAGTTCAATAATGACAATTATTCGATATAAACAAGTTATTTATTATAAACATTTAATAACATATATCATATACGAGTATATAGTAATTAATATTATATTATATTATTATAAAATAATAATAATAATTGTTTTTCGCTAGATTTCACGTCATAATTTTCCGTACGAATTATTGCGTAATAATATCGATCATGTTTTTTTTTTTTTTCGCTGCTCAAGGTCAGGTCACGGCGACAAAAGTCGTTTCGTATTGAAATAATTACAATTACGTGTACAATTATTATACAAAATCATTGTAATTACGCGTTCGGTTCGCCTAAACGGTCGTTTTACTGAGCATTCGGATATAGAACCCTTTGATTCCGGTGCCCCCGTTATAATATGCGTCTGTCGGCGGGACACGACGATGGTCCTGACCCTTCTCGAGCCGAGGTTTCCGACGTAGTTTTTAAAATTCCATTATTGTTTACGACGATAACGTTATGAAGGTCACGATGTTATTTTGAGCCGGACCGATATGTTTATCCGGCGGCGGCGTCTGTTACGAAAATTCTAGATTTCGTGTAATAAAAAAAATCTGTCACAACGTACGTGTGTGTCTCGGTGGGGCTTTAGACTGTAGAGACATGTATGTTTAATAATCTTAGGACTTTGTTCGTTTGGCTCAACCCCCCCCCCCCGTGTTATAAATACGGTGTGCTTCTTATCGTATTTTTAGGTAAAAATAATAATAAATCGTACGTTTTTTTTTTAGCCGAGAAATTTTTATAACTACTAAATGTTACGGATTAATATATAATTTACAGTCCGCAATTGTGCACAAACAGTGAAATAATAACGCCGCTAGTTAACACGCTATCGAGATGTGATGTAAGATTAATTTGGTACCGACAGTAACGTACGTTATACGGCGAGAGTGCGCATACGTCGTCGTTTCACAATAATATCGTCGATGCTGTGGTAAAAAAAAAAAACAAAAACAGGTACTTATTGTTTAACGTATAATTATTATGAACAAGGTTGGGCATTTTAATATTTTGCCATCAACTATGTGGATCGATCGATTATATTCTAAAATACGTGTTAGAAATCCACCGGCTAATGAGCGAATTGTCCGTGTTTATAATCGCCTATCTTGTTTTAATCGGAACGCGATGTTTTATTTGTTTTAGCACTTCGAGGACATCGGTTTCGGCGAAATAATTTTAGACAACGCGACGAGGTACTACCTCGTTTCCGTATTTAACGTAATTTTACGTTTTAATAATATTATATAGCCAAAATTCTTTTTTTTTAAGTCGGCGGACCGGTTTCACGAATAACTACTGTTGAAAATATCGGAAATGGTAATTGTCGTCGTTGTCGCAGATTTTGACCGATCTGCGGTTACGGGGACGCGTCCTGCCGATGGAGGTTTATCAAAATGTGAACCCTGTGGCCCTGCCGATATTTGCAGTAATTTATCCATTTTACTATGAAATATTTATTACCGCCACAGTGACGATAACGGAGGAAGGCGTTTTGTTGTCCGTAAAAAATAAACACGTAAGTCGAAAACACGATCGACATATTATTATTCTAAAAAAAAGTCGAGGATTTACCATGTAACATTTAACTTGTAAAATGTGTAAAATAAAATATATATATATTAACGAAATTGTATTAAATATATAAAATTATTCTAATACAAACCATTAAATATATTTAAACAATAATAAAATAAAGGTCGAGTATTATTATAATTATTAAG
The DNA here is from genome assembly GCA_948098885.1 of Drepanosiphum platanoidis. Lineage (NCBI taxonomy): Eukaryota > Metazoa > Arthropoda > Insecta > Hemiptera > Aphididae > Drepanosiphum > Drepanosiphum platanoidis. Next base: position 7,182,970 of record OX402542.1, on the reverse strand, counting down.
AGTGCGAAAAAGTCGCGACCGGTTTCGATTAAAAATCATCATCGGGTGTGTGTAAAGAGCGCATATTATATTTGATAATATTTTGTTATTATATTTATGAGTATTAAAATATTAATATAATTACTTTGTTTATTTATTTTCTATTATGTATTCATTTAGGGCACGACGGATTTTCGCGATATAGATACGTCTCATGAGTAAAGTAAGCATTTGCAAAAATGTCGAGTAGAACAAATATATACTAGATTTAAAAGAGCTTGTGGGTCACAAAGTCGTCAGAAACTACAAAAACTATCGAATGCTTCCGAGGTAATCAATAAAAATATTTTATTACTTTTACGTAAAATATATACATATGTGTGTGTACAAATATATTATAATATATACGCTTATATTTACGCGTATTTCGATGTAGTTTTTAAACCGTAAAAAAGCCAACATTTTCCATGCGATACCAAAATTGTCTACGTTATTTTTAAATAAAAATATTAGAAAAGGAAATCATTATTTGTAGAACGTAATTGTGATATTATAGTAGTAGTAGGCTAATTAAAAAGTACCCTTTACTAAAATAAACTCGTCACGTTAATACGACGCGTATTCGACGTTTTCATTGAACAAAATTATTAAAAGTTAATTCTTTAATTTTTCATTGAATTTTAAACGTTTTGTAATATTCTTTTTAGTAAAAAAGACATACTTGTTTTTATCACCGCGCGTAATAAAAATGCTCGCTTAAAAAATATCAACTACTCGATTTTTGTTTTTAAAAAATGTCTACATTCGTTTTTCAATCAACTTTTAAGATATTTTAATAAAAAAAAATAACAAACGTGCGGTTAAATAATGTTTGAACGATTTCAGTTACTTACATGGTGCCACTAGCCACTTTCATATTAAACCCGTTCAATACTGTATAATCCGGCGGATAAAACTTGTAAGCATTTTTCACTTCTACAGCGTATTCAATTTTTTCGTCGTTCATTTTGAATCCCGTAAAAGCGTATTTACTCACGACTATGATACATCAGCCACGAGCGACTGTTCCGAACACTTTAACATTAAATTTACATCGAACACATTATATAAATGAGCGAAAAAGAAATTCGTCGTTTCCTTCACGGTCGTCTAGTTTTCATACGCTTATGGGAGGAATACCTATAATAGTATTTATTTTTTTAAAGCAAAAAAAAAATAAAATAATAAATAGTTAATAACAATGTTTAGCACTAAATATATGTCTTACATTTATATATTAAAATTGTATTATTTAAATGCGTTTGAAAAATAAAAAATAAAATTATTCATGCGCGGCTTATTAAAACGATTTCGCAAAAACAAATTACACTCGCGTAATTAATAACTTTACATTATTTTATTTCATTTACAGGCCGTGGCTCTCCTCGGGTACCTACGGATAATTTTATCAATTATATTTCTAGATACATTTCAAATAGTTTCGACATTAGTTTTTTTGTAAGGTGATAATAATATTATTAGTAACTATTTATCAGATTGAGAAATCTGACATTTCAATTTTTAATCGAAATATTTACTGCCTGCGTAAAATCATCGCGTCGATGTGAGTATTAAACTTGAATAATCGTATCGAACGCGATTAAAACTTACCTGATATCGTCGTAGATATTACTTTTATATAATATATTATGTATTGACCGAGAAAAAAGAAATCTATTAACTTTACCACTATGCGTTTTTTTTTCCCGATAGGAAAAATGTCGTCTATAGTTGGTTCAGAGGTAATTTTTAATGTTTCTCAACCAAATAATCGAGAAAGACTGACGAAAATGAAAAATACGTCTACATGTAAGTACCCGAATAACAGTTGATATTTTAATCGTTCAAAGCTTTACTTGTTGTATCATTAATTATGGATAATAATAAATTCTACGTTCATACGATTCTTAAAATTTTTGTTTACATGCATTTGGAGTTTGAAATTTATAAACATTTTCAATTTAAATACCTCAGGCTTGAAAACGTACAACAAGATTTTAAGTAAGTTTTTAATATTTTATTTGTTTTTTTTTTATATTAGAATTTGTTGTTTATATTACAAGACAAATTTAGAGTAATTATTCGCGTCATATTTTACTCGATCGCGTTTATACAAATTCGATTTTTATTAGTTTTATTCTTTTTGGTTTGAACGATTATACAATTTATTACACACGCGATTCATGAGACTGTCGCGTCTAGGTAAAATATAGACGAATTGACCGTCGATAATATTTTCTAATATAACGTTTGAATAAAATTATTTTGAGATTTAAAAAGAAATCTATATGCGTTTCGTTCAAAGCGCGGGAACGCGGACATTGGATGAGAAACGGGTCACGTTTTTGGGGAAAAAAAATGATCGCGCCCGTCTGCTGACACGTTGAAAAGTAAGAATAAAGGACGAGGTGGCCTTTACGATCGCGTTTCGGAATAAACACGTTGTAAAATGAAATACTCGTATATAATGAAATCGTCGAAGAGTTATCTTGGTGAAAATATATTTGTTTTCGCCATTGTAATCATCGCAGACGGCCGTGTGACGTGGCGTTGTTTGAGTCGCCTCGTATTGACATCGTCTAATGATAAGAAATTAAATATGTAATAATAATTCGCGACTAATACGATTTCGGGAAGCCGCGACGAGCAAGATTGCGCCCGCGTACTCTCGTGAATTATATACACGGCCGTTTATCTGTGTTGTGTTGCCTATACGATATCGTTTGGCGGATTTCATCTCCCGTTCTTGCCGTCCGCGGTCGTGTTTTTTTCCAATCCGATTTCGTCATCAACAACGACACATTGACTTTGATCCTACAAAGCTCACCGCCGTTAGAACGGACGACGATCGATTGTACCGTGTTCGGACACACGCAATTTAGTACTCTATTTTGGCCGCTCGCTTTAGTGACTCGGCCGAGTACCAAATCCGCGCGAACCCGACTTATCAGTACCCATATAATATGATTATGACTATCGAAATCATTTTTTCTGTGTTCGTACATTAGTGTAATATTGTTCTCGCGTCAGTTTGATTAGGTTTAAAGCTCGCCGACAGATAATATCGTATCAACCGGAACCAACTTGGTGCTTCAAAATCACTTTACCGCTTCAATAACGTACAACTCTATGTCCACTTTACCCATGTCGTTAGAATCGTCTTCGTCCGCCACTTCTACAATAGCAGAAACACGTGCGAAATAAAATAAAAACCAACGCAGTGGTCAACGGAGGTAAGTGCTAATAAATTATAGTTGATTATTATAACAATAGTTATATTTTGTTCGCTTTACTCGAGTTTTACACCGACGGACGGTTTATATTTGCGGACTAAGGCACATTTTATATTTAATTACATTATCGTTTTGATTAGAATATATTATGTCCATCTATATATGACGAAGCACAAAACTAATCGTTAAATATCTATTTAAAAAACGAGCGTGTAACTACCACCCGTCTAATTCAAATATTTTGCCATTTATGAGCCATACCTATTTTAAAATAAGGCAACTTCTTTTCATTTAACTATCTATTTATAAAAAAAAACAACAAATAAACCAATAACTATCCAAATCGATTCGGCTCGATTATTCGATTTCTTTTAATCTATAAAAAACAAAAATTATTTGATAATTTCATCACATACCTACGTTTTAATTGTTGATTGTAACCATGTACAACGTTGTACTTATAGTATAGTGTGGTAATATTACGATACGCACTATTTATTTTTTTTTACATTGAACGGTATGAAATAAAAATTAAACTATCAATGTTACTAGAAAATGCCATGTTTTTCTGACTTTGACTTTTCGAGTTATTAAGATCTTAAGAAATTTAAGCTGTAAAGTTAATGAAATCTTAATCATTTACATTAATATTATTTTGACTAATATATTCACTTATTAATAACCGCAGACATACAATTAATTGAGTTTCCTATAAAAATAATCATAACATTAAATAGGTAGTTAAAATAATTGTCAGACATGGTTAAACAAATAATCAGCCTAGTTCCATTTAAAAATATTTAAAATATCAAATAACAATTTAAACTGATTACAATTTAAAAATATGCTTGTTATTATATTCTCTATAAAAAACATTAGGCCATTTATTAGTACTAACTAAAAGGTTTTAGTAATTTATTTTGTTTAGACTATTATATTATCAAACGTTATTAATTATTTAACTCGTTCAAATTTATATTAGGTACATATTCTAAAAAAGCAACACATCTAAATGTATATTATTATTATTTAATGTACGTACGGTTATCATTTTTAACAAATAACAAGTATCTACTAATTATTTTATTTATTAGAATATAAACATGATTTAATAATTAATATTTTGACAATAAAACCCTTCTGTCAAATTTGTTATTATATTTTTCTATTCAAAGAATGAAAATTAAAAACCGATATAACAAATAATATACAATACTATTTAATGTTATATTAATAATAATTATCACACGATATAATAATATCTAAAACATTTAACCGGATAATAATTTATTTGTAGTATCATTTATTAATTAATTTATGATATTTAATGCTTAAGTACTGATTTAAAAGAGAGACATAAAGGAGACATTAGTCTCCAAATAAAAAAATCTAAACACTATTTATTTTATTTATTTCCCAGGCTTTAGTGTAATGGTTAATGCTACTCACATGTGTGACTATAGTTGTATTTTATGTTTCGCAGTGTGTTCAATGCTCTTATTGAAGGAACTAATTGATTTACACGAAAATGATATTTCTCTTACTGACAAGACTAATCGCATTTATTTTGCTCCAGTTGTCTCGCTATTAGTGGAGACGATATTTAGGGTTAAATTAAATTTTAGGCTTTATTGAAAGTTTATTCGGCCAACAATTATTATTGCCGTTCGTATGTCGTTAACGCGGGTCTATAATAGACACGTCTCACTTTTAATATAATTGAAAATTCTCAAGTATTTCATAGGTATTCGGTCGACGGAATTTCAACATAGTTATGACCGCTGTCGCATTTCACCGGACTAATAATAAGCGACTTAAAAATATAATATATATTCGAGTGGGTGAAAATCGTGTGAGAAAATATTTTTAACCATATTCGTGTCGCTCTCGCGGCAGCGTTGATTTTACGTACTTTGTTCGCGCAGACATTGTTCGTCTGCCATCAAAATTAAACACGAAACTATCGATATGAAACGCGATATTTCGAAATCGTCTGTTAGAAAAAAACAAGAAAAAAAAAAAAGCAACACGGTTATCTGAACGAGTTTACTCGAAATACGTATGTATGTTGTGTTATTGATCCTTGCTATCTAAACCTATCTGTTGTGCCGATAACATACGTATATAATTAATATTTTTATTTGGTAGCAAAAGGGCAATAATATCGTGGAATCATAACGAATTGAATGCTGTAAGAACGAAAATAAAAAATTTCATTTAGTTTGAATACCGCGAAAAATATGTAAGTACACAAACTGATTTTAATAACGCTTATTATTAAGTATTTCGATTTCGAATAACGAAATTATTACGACGCGTAGGGCTTCGAGCGCGCGTATCTGTAGACGCGTCTCGGGAATGCGCGTGTGCGCGTCGCGCGGTCCACGGTTACCGACGATCGTCGGTTTTGCAGTATTATTATTTTATTTCGTACGTCTCGTCGATCAACAGCTATATATTATTATCGCCATGTCAGTTTAGTGTTTTATACAATTATCCCGAGTGAGAACGTCACACAGTAGAGCCTCGATAGTCCGGTTAATCCGGACGGCACAAGTCCATTTGTTCGTAAACACATTTTTTGTAGTTTGTTCGCTTTTGAAATGAAAATTAAAAGTATTATTCGGCAAAAAAATTACCGACTACGTATACTATACTCGAGTCCTACATACGCATTATCACGTATACAAATTTCTCTTCGTAATTCATTACGTTCGAGTTACGTATTTATAATTTTTAGTGATTTAAAGTGCGATAAACATAAAGGCGGTGAAATTAAAAATAACAATTTTAGTCATTTGAGTAGGTAATCTTGAAAAACCTCCGGTAATCCGGACGATGCTCGGTCCGAATTCGTCGAGGCTCTACTGCAGTATTTCGAACGAGCGTTATTATTTTATCCGACCGCCGCCGCGCCGTGGCATGAAACAGTAATCACTGAAACATACGCATTTCCATTAACGCGATAGGTTTTTACGCATATATCCGTGTTGCCCGATGGACTATTTCACAATATGAATTTTTCTCGAAAGAAACGAATGAACCCGAACCTTTATTTTATCATTTTTTTTTCTATTCAGAATTGTTCTGGAGCATATTTACACACGTAATAATATTACGAAATATTATTTCGGCGTATAATACATTTATCTCGTGCGCGCAGCTGCTGGCAGCTGCTCTTTATCACATTAGTCATTAGTGTTTGCATACGTTTTTTTGAATTTCTTATTTATACAAATATGACTAAGCCCTATGAGATGGCGACAAACAATATGACTTTTCGTGTTCAAATAAAGACCGTCCTTATCCTTAGCCTGGTCGTGCGAAATGTATATATATATATATATATATATATATATATAATATATTATAATCGCTAAAATTAAACATGTATGGCCGTATGGGCCGAGTGCTTAAAATAATATTATAGGCGTCGCGCGTCGCCCAAATGCTAGTGAGCCATGTGGTGAAGTGAGGTGTGTAAGTGTGTTATGTGTTGTGTGTGTGTGTGTGTGTGTGTGTTGACTTAAAGAATAAAATAAAAAACAGAAATAATTGATAGTAGATAATAAAGTATAATATAATATGATATAAGAGAATAATAACTCACGGTGATGTGTAGTCTGGCCAGCCGCGCACACCTAACCTGATTAATAATAAATTATACACACAAATCACAATTTTCGCGACGATTCGCGTACGCACTGTACAAATAATAATAATAATAATAATCGACGGCCGATTTGCGAACGCGTTTTACACTGTAGGTCCCGGCCTTTTGCACGAGAATAATTACGCGGCGGCGATTGGCGCACGATGAATTAATGTAATGCCTAGAGGCAGTGCCGCGTGTTGCCGCCCCGGGGCAAATTTAAATATGCCGCCCTTAAGAAAATTTTTTTTTGTACATTAAAAATAAAGTTTACCACACTATTTATTATTACAGTCAGTGGCGTGTTAACGGGGAGGATACAAGGGTACCTCGAAAATTTGCCGCCCCGGGGCAATAGCCCCCCCTTGCCCCCCGTTAAACGCGGCTCTGCCTAGAGGATTCGCCCCACAAACAATAAAAAAATAGTAAAAAATCACAAGTCTTAGACTGTGTGCGTATGCCTTTCCCTTTGCCGCTATCGGGCGGCAACAATATATTATATAGATACGATAAATAATATGCGAAATCAACACGCGTTAGTCAAAAGGACGTGTGCTCGGACGAAAAATTAACTCGAGGCGGGCGACGGACGAACGAGACGGGCCCCTGTCTGGAAGCGCGTTGAAATAATGTCGTGGGGATACCTCAACAGCGATAGAACTCGTCGGACTTTGGACTTTGTACATTAGAGTGCCCGCGGCCGATTTCTTCGATTTGAAACTGCGTAAGGTAAGAATTTTCCGAGAGATTTTTTACTATTAATATTTGCGACCGGGACAACAGTTAAACAACCCACGTCATTACATAATATATTACGCTTTGTACTCGGACGATCGCCGGACTACCGCCGATCGGTTTGTCGTACGTCGCGTCGTTAACATAATACATCAGCGGTTTCCCAACCTTTTTGGTTGTGCGGACCACCGATTTAATAAAAAAAATCTTCGAGGCCCACTAATATACGCATGTATAACGTATATGAGTTATTAATTAATAAAAGAATTAAAAAAACAATTGTTTATTAAAAGAAAAAACTTTATTCGACTCGATCACAATAGTTTTAAACGATAATTTTATGCAGTGGCGGAGATGGAATTTTTTCCGGGCGGGGCGGGGCGGTGTCAATTCATAATCACGGGTTAACAAGTTATTTTATTGATTTTAATTTGTATATAATGTGTCAAGTATAACTACGCCGCTGATTTTATGTGATTCTCGGCGTTGCTGCTCGGCCTCCACCGAGAGTCCACGTCTGGATTAAAACTGGATGATTTTAGCCTTCTAATCACTCTCGAGTCTCGCGACGTTCTTTATATTGTTTGGCATAAGGTTAATAACAATATTATCAATTTAAATCTACGCGTTAGCATTGTTTTATGGGTTGGGAGCCGCTGTAATATAGTGCGCGGCCGGCAACATCGCGCGTTACCTGCGATTTCATAAGTAGGACACGGGATGCAGTTTCGGCGGCGCGCACGTAATCGGCGACGTGGCGATCGACGCGACGATTTCGGCTTAAAAATAAGACGTCGATTTAATTTCATTTACGTGCGCCCGCCTATACTACCGTTGTACGTGTATTATTATTAATATTTTGTGTATCGTCGTACACGAACGTGTATCGTTTTATTACATTTATACGATATTTTTTCGAAAATAATACTATTAAAGGGGGTGTCGTACATAATATTTCATTAAAATAAAACCGCAACGGTTTAAAACTTGATTTTTTTTTAAATTTACCAACTAATTTCGTACTAATATACTTAATACTGACTGTATTACGTACTTTATTACATTTCATTCGTTTTGTCATGATTAATAAGTATCATCGCAAGTATATCATCTAATATCTCGTACCTTAGATGCACGTACGCGTTATTTAACGTGCGGCGCTTAAAGATACGGTCAGCAAGGCGCGACTTGTCGCCGACGAAATATTGTCAGTTCGGTCTTCGAGCGTGTGTACTGTCGATGAATTCAATTCACGTTACTCTGAGTAATTATTTTATACCCGCTCGTCTATGATTTACTTGATTATGATAATTCCATCGCGTAATAAAACACATTTCATAGATCAACGGGAAATGATAAATTCGATCGCATTGTTGTCAATAACCTGTATATCGGCGGCAGACCCGTGTCTCGACGAAAAAGTAGTGTCGTAGTTCGCGCAGCACACGCGGCGGAACGCCGCCGCCTAGAAATTTTGAATCGAAGAGAGTACCGCGGCCGCGTCGTGTATGCACGAAACGAGTTCCATTCTCTCGTCCGCCGGACTATGCATGCTAATATTGCTACCAGAAACCAAAATTTAAGTTGAAAATCGGATCGTCTTTTCGAGTACTTGTCGTGTACACACTCACACACACACACACACACACACACACACACACACACACACACACACACACACACACACACGTATTTTATTAACCCGTACCATGTGACCCGCGTAATGGTGTGTAAGCGTTTTGTATTGTTCGGACGACGACCATACGTGACACACGGTCAGCCCGCACCATATGTAGCACAGAAAAAGGTCGTCCTTTATACAAATCGAACACAATACACCGCCGCCGGTCGGTAATGGCACTATGGCCACACAGACGAACACTGCGCGCACAAAAAATGTTATCAAATACAATAGAATTAGACACGCCGAACGTCATAAACTATTATTTCCTTTAGACGCTGAAAATACTT